>WOVY01011359.1:0-24316 GCA_013436015.1 Rhipicephalus annulatus | reverse complement strand
TTCTCACGCTACGTCGGACTCTTTACTTACACGCCATTGTACCCAGTGTCCCTTAAACGATACGCACATAAACCCTCGTCGAACGACCTCGCAGCGCTTCCCAAAAGCGAAAATATTGCATTGATGGCCTCACTGCTCCCCATCAAATTTTAGGTGCTGAGAATGCGTCGGCATTCATCTTTTTATGCTTATTTTAAGACGTGACTCTTTGATTTCAGGGTAGACCCTCTTGATTTAAAGGGCCCCCGAACTGCCTCCGACATTTTTTTTTTAATTTTCGAGTAAACGCACTTATCGAGTTCAGAATGATGTGACATGATCAACTATACCGAGCGCAGAGTGCTACCCAGCCGCAGGCGCACCAAACATTAAAAGAAAAAATCAGAGCCTCTTTTTTTTCCCGCCATTTAAGCAGTAATCAGTCCTTGAGGTGTTCGCCGTGACGTCAACACTTCGTCTGCTCGTCATCTACGAGACCTGTGTGCGGTGGTGGTTGAAGAAAGAAGAAAGGCACCTGATTTCTGTCTGCCATAAGGCGACACGACGCAGCGCCTTGCCACTCGCTCGCCGTTCTTCCTACTCATGTGGTGAGGAGGAGCACTTGGCCAGGAGGGGGAGGGACGAGCCGACGAACGAAGGACAAGGCGAAACTGTGGGCTCCGTTTGTATCATCAAAGACGCGTGACCTGCGCGATTACGGCACCACTTCGAAAAACTCTTGCGGCTAGATGTTCTTTGTAGACTTGATCGTGCACAACTGTAACACAACTAAATATCGACCTCTGGGTGGTCTACGGGCCCTCTAATGTGCTTGTATAAAAGGCGAAGTTTACTATGTGCACGAGTTGGCCAGCGATGGGATCATGTATTGATTTTCAAGGAAACGAGAAAAAGTGCGCACCACAGGATAAAACGACTGACGGACCAAACGTTTTTACGAGCCCGTGCACGAGGCCCACTGCATCGACAAAAAAAAGAAGGAAACAAAAAAAAACAAGCGATATATGTGCTTGAGTGTTTTATTCACGTCTGTTCCTTCCCGGCATCTTTTCATAACCCATGTGTATACATATGTTTCCTTGTGCTGAATAAAGTTTTGACAGTGCTAGGCCTACCTCTTGTCTTCATTCTCTTGTTTGCACCGTTTCTAATTTTCATGAACATGTACTATCCAACCGACCCAAATAAGCACTCTATATAGTACTTACCTTCCCCTGGGGTTGTCGTATGTCAAAACTCACTTTCCCGCATTCATCTATACAGTGCCGTACTCAGGAATTTGTTTTTCGGGGGTTGGTTTTGTGTAGGCAAGCTGTGGCAACTGGTGGTTGATGTAAAGGCGTGTAAATATTTCAGTATCATCCGATAAGTTCAAGGATCAAAACATTTCAGGTTAGTGTCAGAACGCCCTCAACCTCCTTCTATAGTTACAGCCCTGCAGTCGCCTATATAACACATCACGAACGCAGAAGCCACTACTTAAGCTTTCACTTCATATCACTCAAACGTCGCTTTTACAGTGAGGCTATAGTGACCTAGATAGCGAGGCTATACATATAAGGCTAGAATGTTCTACTTGTTGGCGAAAGAAAAAAAAAAACGCCAGACTTGCACGCACATGTGGTTTGGCGCAATCTTTTGCAAGGTTTCGGTCTCGGGGTGGGCGGCAGTATTTTTGTGATTTTGTTTGATTTTTCACAACTTTCTGTTCTGCTAGTACTGTGAGTACATTATGTCTCTTTCTTCTCTTGGCCAGAGGTGTTCCCTCTGGACGCCCTCTCTTCCAACTAATGACAAGCCTGCGGAGGCTTTTTTTGCGCAGCGGTCCCCACTAGTGTTCCAGTTGCGCTAGTGCCGACCAAGGGGGAACAATCCGCTTGAAGAACCCAAAGGTAATTCAGAAGGAACTGTGGAAAGCGACCTCTTACTACCAGCAAATCATTGATGTCCGAAAGTTCAGCAGAGGCGGCATTCTTTGTTGATCTCCAGACCAGGCCTGTGTATCAGACCTGTTAAGTGCTCTACTTTTGCCTCACATCCGGTGAGCCCATTTATTCCTGCCCGCCTTGCGTGCGTTAAAGGTTTAGTTCGGGGGAGTTGACTCGAGTTTGAGCGCTTCAGAGGTTTTGGAATTGTTTTCTGCTGCCGGGGCCAGATCAGTGTACCACTGCTCACGAGTCTTGTGACATTTGCAGGGATAAATAGGCCCACAGAAATTAAGGCATGGCCCCTATATAGAGAGTTGAGGCACTTGCACCCAGTCCGCTGCAATGTGTTCAGTGTTGGCGTTATGGTCACTCAATTAAAGTATGCCTCTGTGCCGCGTATGTGGAGAAAATCATGACGCCAAGAAATGTACTTCTCGGAGCGAAAGATGCTGCCTTTGTCAAGGTTTCCACCAGGCCAATCACGCAAACTGCATGGCTAGAGCTCAAGAGCTTCAACTTTTAGAAATCATTGACAAGAAGCGATGCTCCCGCCATGAAGATTGAGCTACTGTGTTAGAGAGATTTCACGCATACGCTGAAGATGCTGCTAAGTATTCACAAGCTAAGGACTCAGCTTTAAATGAGATGGTGGCTGCCGCTGTTGAAAATACTATGTCAAAGACATTGAGCGCACTTTTTTCGCACCTTTCGGAGACAATTGGGCAAGTAATTACGGAGCACATGTCACAACCCTTGCCAGTTGCAGGGTCAACTGCAAGAGAATCAGGTGACCCGCGTAGTCCGGAGGAAATTCATGAGGAGCCTGCGAGAGAAGCTGAATCTGGAGGTTTTGAGGAGGATTAGCCAGCAACATCTCGCATTGAACAGGGTGGTGATAATCCAGAGACCATTTCAACCAGCTCAGATGCCATGAATTTGGACATTAGAGGAAGCAAACGACGGGCCACTCTTTGTTCCCCGAAGTCTATTCTCTTATACATAGGATGAAAACAAACGAGTGTGCAGAAAACAGTCCTCGAACGAAGGAAGACTTCCTAGAAGACAGCATTCTTCAGAAAGCTGTAGAATTCGCTGGTTTACATCAGCATAGGTTCGGTAAAAGTATTGCAGTGGAATTGTCGATCAACTTTCGCTGCAGCAACTGATTTGTGACAACTTTGCAGAGACCTTTCACCTCATTTAATTTTATTGCAAGAAGCTTGGCTAACTACAGAAAAAAGTTTTAATATAAATAACTATCATTGCTTTTGTTTGGATCGTTGTTCTTGTAGAGGGGGCCTGGCATGTTTTATTTGCTTAGGACATTTGTCATAGAGCGAAAATTGTCCATAAGTCATTATCGACAGAAACTCAAATTTCGGCACTAGACGGGACTATTCCTGGATATACACCGTTTCCCATAGCCTGTACTTAAAGTCTTACTGGGGGGATGACTGCCAATTACCTTGATTCCGCAGTAGCAGCATGCAGAAATAATATTATCCTAGCAGGCGATTTCAACTCTCAACACATAATTTTGGTTTACCGATCTGATGTCTGTGGTAAAAGGCTGTTAAAATGGACCCCTTTGAATTATTTTTATTGTGTAAATTCAAAAACCCCAACTTAAGTATTTGGCCTGTCACGTTCGGTGATCAACCTGACGTTTGCAAGTGATGGTTGTGTCATCTCGTCCTGGTCTGCTATCACTTCGGGCACAAACAATGATCACGTACCAATACTTTTTGAAGTAATGTGCCCAGCTACTTGAAATAAACAAGTTCGAAATTATGGTAATTATAGAAAATTTAAGCACTCATTACAATCACTTCTGAATGAACAGACGGGACTGAGTGACCATTCAAATGTGCTCAAATTTATGTATTCTGTTACGTGACAGTACAACAAAAACCTCAATTCACTATGCTACCTACTAAAGGTGAAGCTTACTCGCCATGGTGCATGGAATTCGGACTGTGATCGCGACTATAGGCGACATAAAGCCGCTTGGAAGAAATTACTTTACCACTAGTACCCATGTAACTGGACAGTCTACAAGAATGCTTCTGCTACATTTAAGATTGAGAAAGCAAAATATAGTTACAACTCCAAACGGTACATATATTTGTCAGAGACAAAACATAAAGCCCTGTTTAGTTTCCTTCAACAAAAAAGATGGTCCCGCAACCAATAAATTTATAATCTACATTTTTATCGTCCGCAGAATAAGTACAGTCACTTGATACAGTTGCGAAATGGCTCGAGTGTCAGTGTTACCTTACCATATACCTGTTACAGAAAAAGCTAACGAACATAACGTGGTTACATTAGAAGAAGTCACAGAGGTAGTAAAGACACTCCAAGATTCATCACCGGGACCTGATATCTCTACAGCCGTGATGAAAATTACGTTTGGTTTATCCCCCAATGATGTCCTTACCTTTATAAACTTTTTTATATGAAACGCATGGATTCATTCAGATAGGAAAGCGTCCAAAAGTGTACCCCTGTTGAAAAAACAGGGCGCTGCATGGTTATGCCATAGATAGCATTCGGCCTATTTCCCTCACTTCGAATCTCGTAAAACGAATAGAGCAATTATTATATAAACATCTTGAAGAATGGAATGAAGTAAATCATTGTTTAAGCAAATCTCAAATAGGATTCAGGCCAGGCTGTTCGATATGGTGTGCTCATGTTGATTTATAAAGTAGAATTATTAGGCTTGCTCGTCACAAAAACCAATACGCTGCTCCAGTGGTCTTGGATATTGCTGAGGCATATGACAGCATAGAACACACTATATTGATTAGTAAACTACGAAGCGTCAAGGTTCCCGAGTATATAGTTGGATGGGTACAAATTTTTTTAAGTGGACGAACATTTTATTGCTCCCAAAACGACTCTTCTTCTTGAACATACCGACAAACAAGGGAAGTGCCTCAAGGGTCAGTTCTGTCGCCCATTTTATTCAATATTTTATTAAGCTCAACTCCTCTGCTTGACGATGTGCAAGCGTACGTGTACGCAGACGACATTGCATTCTTTGCTTCTTCCAGCGATATACATTCGCTGTACAACATTCTACAGGCATACTTGGATGACATTGAAATATCGCTTAATGGTCTGAGTTTGACTTTGAATGTTAACAAAAATGCCCTTCTGGCTTTCCCACTAACTTTTCCTGCACGTATTTCACTAACGTATACATGGAGAGGCCTATATTCCTCAGGTAAATTCATTGAGGTATTTAGGCAAAATATACACAGCTAAGCTTAACTGGAGCTCGCACATTCAGTATATAGCAGCCAAAGGTTCACGTGCAGTTGGATTGTTAAAGCGAATCAGCAGAAGTCGGTTTGGAATGCGTAGGAAAACCTTGTTAATGATCTATTGTATGTACGTCCGCCCAATATTAGAGTTTGGTTGTGTATTGTTCTCTGGGGAAGCAATTTATAAATTACGCCAGCTTTTAACTTTAGAACGTGAGACGCTACGTTTATGTCTCGGCCTTCCGAAATTTGTAGCCAACAACATACTTTATCACGAAGCATACCTGCCATCTCTTCAAATTAGGTTCAACATGATAACAGTTAAAACGTACCTGAACAAATATGCCTCCCCATGCAGGCGCTCTAAATACGTGTTCCTTAACAAGCCTTCCGCATTTTTTTCAATGTGAATGGTCTAGGCTACATAGGCCTCAAATATTTAATATTCGCAGAGAAAACTTTTGGAACCATTCCAAGTATCACTTCGTGATATAATTTACCCAAACGTACTCACTCGTACACCGGTAATAAAACTTGATTATATATTTCCAAGAAAGGCTCAACTATTACGCACCAGGTACTTCAAAGGGTTGTTGGAAAACCACCTCAAGAGCGTGCGGATAAACCCAGTAGTAGCCACAGATGCTTTTGTAATTGACGTGACGGCCAGAGTGAAAATTTATTCAACGGATCTTAGCTGGCCTTTTTCTCTTTTCTTGCCCGATTTCACAACAATATTCCAGGCAGAATTAATGGCAATTATTCTTCCACTGCGTGAACTCCCATCACCCATTTTTTCAAGTGATGTTAACAGATGCCTTGACCGTGTGCACTGCGCTAGTAGCATCTCACTCGTCCAGCTGCCTCGCAGAAATTTACTCGTATATGCCAAATCACGTGCGGAACGTCCGCTTAGTTTGGGTACCAGGCCACACTGCATTGGAGTTAAATGAAGCAGTGGACTTCTTAGCGGCAGAATCTGTTAAAGGACCTGTCTTAAATATTCTAAAACCATCCAGCAATAACACGTCCACACAATTCAGAATTTATATTCTGCACGAGGAACATACTCAATCTTCTGTACTTAGCGACACAAGTTTCCAGCACCTTAGGCACCAGTGGAACAGCTCATGGTGCAGCACAAGACAATTGGAAGTTACAGTAACAAAATTGCGATGCACAATACCGTCAATAAACTTCTACCTACACAGGCCTGGATTCGTTCCGTCACCCCAATGTATATTTTGTAATGAAGCAAAAACAATCAAACACTTCTTGGGGTGTAAAAGCTATGACAACCTAGGGCAAAGATTTCTGAAACCATCTTTTCAAAGAAGGGGCCTTGAGCTTTCTACATCGGCATTGCTCTCCCTGGGGTCGTCGGTACTAGGGCACTGTGAGAGGATCATATACAACGCTATATTCAGTTATTTAAAAGACTCAAAGAGAATGTCATATTAAATCAATCAGGGCACCTAGAACAATATTGTTCATCTATCCTTTCACTTTAAGTATATCAAATATATTATTTGTTAAAATCTTTACCTTCAAGCAGCATTGCATTGGAAGATACCAAATTGTCATGAATACTTATGTCCCTATTTAGACCTTTTTTTCGCATATTGTTCCCCCTTTGATTTTTTCTTTTTTCTCCATTTTATTAATAAATTGCATTTCATTTCATTTCTTTCACAAACTCTACTGCCGCACGCCACATGGCCAATCCCCCGTGGTGGGTAGTGCCATCCTTCCGGGAATCACCATCATCGTCATCGTCATCAACAACAAGCTGAAGAAGGTCAAGCTTTTGTAAAAGGTTGGACAATTCGATGACCCACTCATTGCGCAATTCACATTCTGTGACACCTTGTTCTTTTGCAGCTCTAGAATGCTTTATTGCCGATAACGAGATTCCCTTTCCGACGTTAAGTCTGCCCAAAGCCCGTTTGCCAAGGAGTCTCAAGCACCGGCTTGGCTGAGTGGTAGAATGCTGATCAAGTGAAATACTTTTCAGAAAATGTTCTATCTGAACGGACATTTTGGATTTAGTAGCAGGGTGTGCGATTGGCTATGGTTAGTAATTCTGCGCCACCTTTGTGTCGTTTTCAGAACAACTTCGCTGGTGATCTACACTTCTTCGAGTTGAATAGCTCTGTGTATGGTTCTATTTTTCCCACGCGGGCTATTCAGAGCTATTATTATTATGACGTTCGCATCATAAACACAAGTGGCATTTATACGTACTTTCTGCTAGTCTGGGCAAACAGAAACCAGAGTTTCAAATATGCTTGTTACACGTTGCTTCTCCGCATTCAATCGAGTAAAAGCTGTGGTAAACTCGCCAGAAACATCCAGAACTGCTGAAATTCTGATCACCGGAAAGTCGAAGTATTGACAGCGATAAGGTATGCTGCTAGGTAAGCTACATAAAGCAACGTTGTCTGTTTTATTAGCCGCATATATTGCAGTAACCATCAATTGAATGCCAATGAAGTTGACCAGCATGGCAACATTTACACACAGGTGAACAACAAACATTTGTGGCTCAATGAACGCGAAAAAACGGTGAACAAAATGAAAAGCCCGTTTTTCACGATTAGCATTGCACGCTTCTCACGCCTGAAAATTGGTGCGATTTCTGTTCATATGATTCAGTGGTCGAACTTCAGAGATAAATTTCTGAAAACACATCGTTCTCATAATAAAAACGGCCGGGGTCTGCCGTGGTGAGTACACCTGCGGCCATAGTCAAAATGAGCACGAGATCTCAAACTACGAATAACATTTTTTAAAGCTGCCGTACAAAGCAGCGACACGCCACATTGTTCAAAACACAAACATATAAATAGCATATATTGCTCGAGATCGTCAGAATGTCTTGAAGACCGTCTCCAGCAGCCACGCCATCAGGGCCCGCACGTCGGTGAAGACGGCGACGCTGGAGACTGCGCGGGTGTCTTCCAGCCACGACAGCAGGCCGACGAGGACCCAGCCCTGGACGGTGTCCACCATGAGTGCGGTGCCGGGGTCGACCACTTGACGCAGACCACCGATGCTCACAGCACACAGCTCATTCGTGGGTTCGCCGCCTGAACATGCGAAGGCAGGGTAAAACCAGGTAGCGACATTAGCATTACTATACCAATACGCACACCTGCTCGTAATTGGCTCACATAGTGGTAGTGATACCTGTTCGAGTTTAACGTTCCAGAGCTACGATATTATTATTAGAAAGCCCGTAGTGGATGGTTCCAGAAATTTCGACCACCTTTTACCACGTCCCTACCTAAATGTGAGCGCATGGGCCTACAGCATTTTTGCCTCCACCGAAAATGCGAGCACCGCTGCTGGGATTCAAACCAACGACCTGTATGGGTCAGCAGTCGAGTACCATAACCATTAGATCACTGTGGCGGTTTCTGATTGGTTCACAGAAACAAAAAAAAGCGAATGACGGGGAATTGCATGGTGGAATACTATACAGCCACCAGATAGCTACTCAATGGTTCAAACAGTTTTTTTTTTGTTGTTGTTACAGATGGCAAGCTTACCTCTGAAAAAAAAAAAACCTATGCACAAGTATGCCGTGCTTGGAGTTAAGCAGCGGTGTTTATAGCCACGAAAACTGAACGAGACCCTTCCCAGGCGTTGTAGCACGTTTTGATTACACTGGCAAAACTGTGCCGCCTATAGAGGGCTTTCCTTTATTGCACAAAACGAAAGAAATCTTTCTTTCGTTTTGTGCAATAAGGAACCAATTTTGAGCAATAAGTTGGCTTTCTGAGGCATATATATGACAACGCAGTTTTGGAAACTGCGTTTTCGTGTTTCAGAAAGCCAGTTTCACTGTCGAAGCGGACAATCTTATCATTTGCTTGTTGTGTATACAGTACATAGTGTTGGACTCGCACGACGAGTCTCACCTATTTAGTTTGCATTTTCATCATCGTTTATTAGCGCTTCGCAGCGCGAAATGACGGGCTCAGCGTTGAACAGTCGATTTCACGGGCTGCAATCGGTGACGTTTTCGGCGACACATTCTTGCCCTCCAAATTTAGCCTTATACCTCGAGAGGGAGTGCGCGCATGCTGCAGCTGATAAAGGCTTAGCCTTACCACACGAATCCGTCGAAGCGCGTCAGCGCGGGGCTATAACGTGACGCCACGCCCTCTCCCTTTAAAGCGAGAGAGGATGCGTGGATGCACTCTCTTCGTGAGAGGGTGCACTCTCTTCATAGGGAGAGGGAACAGCGCCGAGTCTAAAATCCACGCGCTGACTCGCTGCAACGGATACATTTGTTCAAGCCTGTTGACTTCGCAACGTCCTTGAAGTACACGAGATGTGTAAAAGAAGGACAATTTGCTTAACGCTGAAGAACGGACAAGCCGCACAGGCGAAACTGAGCGTGAGTCTCCTCGTCAACGTCGTCGTCGTCTCTGATTAGCCAAAACGGAACACGTGCTTCTCGTGGAGGCGCAAGAAATGTGCCAACATTCGGTGGTCCTTAACGTCCTCGGTTAAGGTGCTTTTGGCAATGTTACTTAACTGCGGCAAAGTTGTCTTCTTGCTTTTCCATTCAAATGCTCGGCCATTCTCCTATTTCGATTACGTAATAAATTACGCACGATAGAAACAAGATAAAAAGACGGAAATAATATTACAAACAGATGACAACGCCCAAACACTGACACGCTAAAGGCTCATCGCAACGCATAAAAAATCACCACTATAAAACTCTGAACAAAATGTAATATTTTCCGGCCATCCTGACTGAATTGACCACGATGCGGAAAGCCACACAAATAAAGAATAGCAACACAAAACTTCGGTCATCTTTGGAACATAGCACGCTGGAGTTCTTTAAACACATGGGCAGAAAAATAAAATCCCGCAGTCTCGGACCATGGCTGGTTGTACGTGTTCGCACTGAAAATGTCGCACTGGATTATCTTGGTCTTGTTGGGATTCTTCGGAGGCGTCATTGTCATGATGTGATGTTTGAAACGTAAGACACGGCTTCTTTAGTAGTGAGGCGTAGGCAAATGTTGCAAATGAGCCTCCCCATTGACGACATAAGTCTGTGATGCTGTTAGTGTCAACAGGCAAAACTTGTGTGACAGCGAGTGGTCCACAATATTCCGGCTGAGTTTTAGTCGTATAACTGGCGTTTACAGGGCCCTTACTTAGAAATACTATTCCGCCAACGTAGCAAGGCTTTATATTGTATACATCGGTGATGGTATCACTGGTGATTGTAGGCATCTTTCGTGCAAATGGCGGGACCTCCAGTTAACGTTGACGCACATGCCGCCTTAATTCCCGAGTTAGTTGCGAAGGCATTTTCGTATCGCTAAGCTGCTGAAGTTGCGATCGACAAAAACTTCACTTGTAGCCATGAAGCATCTTCAATGTATTCTTGTCGGTACACGTGCTTCGGGCGTTGTTCTTGTTACACTCATCTTTTAATCTGGCATACCAACCAGGCTGCTCAGGATCGCCTGCCGTCCCTGTGCTCTCTATTTCCGTCCAGGGAAGCACATCACGTCCACAGAGTCTACGAAGGTTAGTCACAGAGTGATCGCTGGATGTAGCGATATAGATTACAGAGTCCTTTTGAAGCTTACGTTCTTCTCTGGCTGTCGATTTCAAATTCGACGGCTGTTCGAACGGCCCTAGACCTTAGAAAGGACAATCATTTAAGTGTATTGATATGCATGTGGGGTTTAACGTTTTAAAACCACAATATGATTATGAGAGACGCTGTAGTGGAAGGCTACGGAAATTTCCACCACATGTGGTTCTTTAACGTGCGCCGAAATCTGAGCACACGGGCCTATAGCATTTTCACCTCCATCGAAAATGCAGCCGCTGCAGCCGGGATTTGATCCCGCGACCAGTAGTTGGTAGAAACAAAGGGTGCTTATGACTTTTGCTTAAGTGACGAAGGGCCGGTTGGTGAAGCTTTTCTGGCCACCAGCATGTCAACGCTTTGTCCGTCGTCGGGAACCACTAGAACGGGAACATTCTCGGCGGCGACACCATCAGTGCTGATCTTTGCCTAGCTGTAACCTTGGCTTCTAGTCATGGGAACACAACTGCAGCCGAAATCGTATGTACGTATCAGTAGGTTCTTGAATCATCTCAATGCCGCATCGTGCCGCCGCTGACGTCTGTAACAAGCAAACTGAACGGCCTATGTCGATGAGGCCTGCTTGAGCGAAGTCGTCGTTGAACATCACTTCCTTGAGCAACACATGACCGGCCCTGGTACAACGAAGTTCTGCTCTGGCAACGTTCGATTGACTCGTAGCGCGAAAATGATTGGCTGTTGCGCTGCGTGTGGTTAGTTGCTTGGCAACGATGACAGTTGAGTGGGCGCTTATGCTATGGACAATCACGTGTGATGCGGCAGTAGACATTGTGGTGGTTGACGGACGGCAATCCTAGGCGTCGATCTGCTATGTGGTTTGAGTCGATGGTCACTTGTCATGGGCAGGCACCCGCTCTAAATGTGGTGATCACACAAGGCTTCGGTTGCGAGATCCAAAAAGCTCCCGCCGTTGTTGTTCGTTAAGGAAGCCGTCGTCATCGTCATCACCGCAACGTGATTACTTGTTCTAGCGTATCTGTAAATTCGAGTTTTAATTCGTGGCCAAGACGCATCTTGGATGGAAGTATAGGTGATCGTGCTCTCGTTACGGTGCTGCACGTGCTCTTGCACCCTGCGCCAGGCTTTCCGCAACGCGAGTCTGGCTGACAAAGGATCGACGTAAACATATCTCGGAACTCTTCCCACGACGTGATCTGGGAGCTACTCCAGCGGTACCAATCCTTGGCAGCTCCAACCAAGCGGGCCTTGGCAGTATCTATAGCGTGTAGGCAGCTGGCCACCCGTGAGGGTTACACGCTCAGCGAATATTCTCAATTCGCTCGCGCGCTGAAGGAGCGTCTTCGGAGCCGTCGAAGGCAGTGATTTTGTGGCTTAAGTCAGGGATCACCTGGAACGTTGGGCCTGTTTGAGGTTGCTCCGCGCCGGCCACAGTCACTCGTTCCAGCAGTGTACCCAGGAGTCTATCCTTTTCTTGAAGGACTTGTAGGAGGTCACGAGCCGTGATCGCGTCACCATGGCCAGAGTCCATCTCCCCACCATCAATCGTGTTGACTCTGTCTTCGGTGCGTTACGTCTTAGGGTTAGGATAATCATGCAGTTCCGTGCGATGAAACTCACATTTACTCTCGGCGGCGAGTGGAAGCGATCCCACTTTTGATAATGTTGTCTTCGGGTGCAGTTGAAAACACTGACTACAGAATGCCACACAAACTGACTGCGCGAGAGTCTCTTCGTCAACGTCGTCGTCTGCTCTCATTGGGCAGATTAAGTTGCGCGTCCACAGCAGCCGTATACGGACGCAGCCTTCCATTGCGATGAGCTGGCAGGCTGCGTCCGTACGGCTGCTGCGGACGTCTAGTAGCTAAAAGGAACAGGTGCATCTCGTGGAGGCACGAGCATTATGCCAACAGGCCTCAAGATTTCTGCCATTTTTGTGCCGTATAGGTGCTTGACTTTCGCAGAAAACGATCTTACGTGTCCTTCTTGTCAGTTTTCAATGCATAACTCTGGCGCGGCTTCAGGTGCACCGGCATTCACGTCATTCGGTGCGCCTTGGCAGTGTTGACTTTGTTCGCGTATACACCACTACATTCTCAGAGTGGCGCAAATGCTGAAGACAGGACCCCAAGTACGCGCTGCAACATGTCAGCGCGTGGATTTTAGACGCTGTGCCGCTGCCTCTCTCTATAAAGAGCGAGGACACGTGCCTATGTGAAGCTCTTCATAGGAAGTACGGCGCGCCACGTCAAAAAGCCACGCGCTGACGTGCCGCAACAAATACATGTGGTCAGACCTGTATTGGGGAATATTTCACAGAGTGTTGCATCTGATGCACAGCGGAAGGGAAGGTTCGTGTTAGGCACATCTTTTAAGGAATGATAAGATTTGAAAGGAGCTCACCCTCGTCATGCGCCATCTGAGCGAGCAGCGAGCAGTTGACGAGCTGAACGGACTCTCTGGTCAGCGCGGTGGGCAGGCGGCCTGCTCCTCCGCCGGCCCAGCCTACCTTGGGACGTCCTTCGTGACGCGCCATCCACAGCACCGAGCCGTACACCGGCACGTCAGGCCAGGGGAGGCACAGGGTGCTCACGCCACCGGAACCCTGAGAAGCCACATGTGTAGATCAGCAGATGTCTTAGAGAGAGCAAGTAGACTCGTCTGGTCTGTAAAGGCCTCCATCATCATCAGCATCGTCATCGTCATCAGCCTCGCAGCGCCCGCTGCATGACAAAAACACTCCCCCATCATCGGCCAACGAAACCGGGGGTGTTACTCAAATTACACGTCATGTTGTCAGATTCCACCATTGATCGATGCTGATTGGCCCAGTGGTCAGCTACGACCAATCTGATTGGCCTCAAATTCCGCCATTACAAAATTTGGCAATATGGTGGAATCAGTGTCCAGAATAGCACCCCAGGCCTGCGCTTGCTGCGGCCCCATTATACCAGCGAGCTTCTGAATCTCATCTACACCTCTACAACCTCTATTCTCGTTTTTGCGCCGCTGCCTTCACTTGGAATCCAATATGTTGCTCCAAATGCGCAGCGGTTATTATTCTTCCGCGCTACATGCCATGCTTATCCCAATTTCTTAATTTTGACTATAAGTTTTTTTTTAACACCCGTTGGTTCCCTTATTCACACTGCTCTATTATTGTCCCTTAAGGCTACACCTACTATTTTTCCTTCCATTGTTCGTTGCATGCATCGCAATCAATGGAAGAAGAGCTATCTTTGTGAGCCCCCAGGCTTCTGCTTCGTACATACGTACCAGTAAAATTCACCTATTCAATACCTTCCTCTCGAGGGCAGTGATAAACCACAAAATTCTTGTCAAGTCGTTACGAATTCCCAATTTTTTCACAAGAGGCGAGAGAGTGTTCGTTTAGCCAGGGATGCTTAAGTAGCCAAGGTGGTGGTAGCTACGTCACGAACTTCCCGAATTGAAAACGAGACATGCGTGTGAATGTTGACGTGCAATATGAAACTATAAAGGAAAGCTGTTAGCGATTACGTCCCTACGAGAGCTGCACATGTACCAACAACTTAGACACTGTTAAAATATGTGCTACATGAAGGATGTGTATCACAAGAGCAGATTTTGTGCATTGTTGGCTTCTAGAATGATTCTTTGTACAATGCGCTCGGGAAGACAGCTATTTAAATACTTAAGAGCTCGCACTCCACGCAAACTGCACACACAAAGTGGTTCTAAGAGAGAAAGGAAGAGAAAAGTGAGCCCCATAACTGTCTGCTTCAGCGAGTGACACCTCAACAGTAGCTCACAAGGGATGGGGGTGAGGAGGAATTAAAAGGATAGGTATAAAGGTGTAGAAATAGAGAAAGAGGCGTGAGGTGGTAAGCCAGATAGCGATGACATATCGAGGGGATAGGAGAGATAGGAAATATGGAAACATGGTCACAGGAGTCCGAGGACGGGGCACCACTTGCGAGAGCTCTTGTCGGCGTCAGTAGATGGCGTAGAGCAAGTACAGTCGGTCATAGCTACACTGTCGTCGGAGGTCGGCGTCAGGAGATGACGTAGGGTGAGCCCAGTCGGCCAGAGCTACGCTGACGTCGGAGATCGCGAGGGCACAACCGGTCGGCACGGAATCGTGCGGGACTCGCTCGATGAATTCCGTGCCGACCAGTTGTGCCCTCGCGATCTCCGACGTCAGCGTAGCTCTGGCCGACTGGGCTCGCCCTACGTCATCTCCTGACGCTGACCTCCGACGACAGTGTAGCTATGACCGACTGCACTCGCTCTACGCCACCTCCTGACGCAGAACACAGTTTATACTGCGCTGATATATGCGCACCTGAATGTTGAGGGGCTCGGCGAGCACGAGCACGGCAAGGTCGTTGACGGCCCGCGTGGTGCCGTGGAACCGACATCCCGGGTGGCACAGCGCGGCCGACGCCGGCACGCCCACGTGGGAGCGGGCTCTGTGGCCGGTCGAGCTGCCGTTGCGCAGGAAGACGCGGTACGTCGGCTTGTAACGCGATGCGAACAGGCAGTGCGCCGCCGTCACAACGTGCCTGTGCGTAGTGCGATAACGCATTGAGCTCGCAGAGAATCGAGCGTTGTAGAGTCAGACAAAACAGGAAGCATTATTAAGCAGTTTCAGAAGGGCGTCCGCAGCATCTCAGCGGACGCAGCTTGCCAGCCAATACCAATGGCAGACTGCGTTTACGGAGCCCTTGCGGAGGATAAACTAAACTCTAATACTGGAGACGCAAAGCCGTGTAGAAACGTAAAGCTCTTGCGTTATTTCGTTCTCAGATGCGAACGCAAAAAGGGTACAAAAAACAATTAGCTTGTGACCCCTGTTTTAGTAACAATACGAATTATTGAAACGGTCTGCTAATATATGAAGAACCCTAGTGATGTGAAAAGCGACTACATCATCACTTCTTAAATTCTGTAGTCGTCCACTAATTGGACTTTCGTGTGCAGAGCATGGTCCTGTGACGATTCAAAATAACTCGAAGAATTCAATTTGCGATAAAGCTTAACTTCTCTTAACTTCACTGAAAGTCTATACAGCCCCATGGGACTGTACAGACTTTCATTGAAGTTAAGCTTTATCGCGAATTTGATTGGGAAACCACTCGGACATTAAAATTAAGTTATGGCCGTATGCTTGAAAGGTTGCGCGCAGTGGAAAATCGAAAAGTGGCACTATATATTTTCGCTCTTCTCTTTGCAACGCTGTGTTCGTTTGTTCGTCTCTCCACTCATCGTGCGCTTATCTTCTACGTGAAAGAATAATGAGAAGGAATCGCTCTCATCTGCTAGCAGACAACGTATTGTTCACCCGCTTTACAGCACCTGTTGCTGCATCTGCTGCTCACGTCGTGACAGCCGCTGGAGATAAGTGTAAAATCATGAAGAGGCTCAAGAGAGCGTCTGTTGATGGTTCACCTTCGCTTATATAGTCACGTGGTAGCGCAACCATAAGGCTCAGCGCGAGCGCAGCTGCAACGCCTCGCCACGACAGACCATGACTTTCACAAGCGCTCCAGCGGCTCAATGCCATCGCATCACGACACGAATAATGCCCTTGGGAGACGATTGTAGAGCTGTTCCTCTGAAACGTGCAGGCGTTTTCCGCCTTTCCATTGCATGCTTAGACATTAAAATGGAATATGACCGGTAAGCTTCCTGCTGTACTAAAGGGAACAGGTACTATAGTTGTCAGTCACTCCACATCCTCTAAGCGCGCGCGCAGACTTAACGATTCGCCGAGTTGAATCCCATGGAATGTACTCCGAGCTTCAAGGACGTTCGTGCTCTATATACATGAAAATTGTCAACGTTCCTTTGCTGTCCCACAATCCCAAGGGAAACTGTGGGTCAATAGCCACGCTTTCTCTGAATACGCAAAGGCACCGTCAGATTCATGGTCCATCTCCCAAAATCGGTTGCGCCAAGGTGTTGAGGAACCACTCAGCCAACTCTAAATACGATAAAAATAGCTGCAACTAAATTTTCTGTTCGAATTTAGGGTGGCCACGCACGTACCTTGCGGTGACGATGGCGCCTGCGCACGTCGAGGTCATCTTGTGGGTGATGGCTACTCGCGCCAGGTGGCCGAAGAAGGAATCTGGGCCCACTCGGACGGGACGGTCGGACGGACCATCCTCCTTAGCGGCCTGGAACACGCTGGGGCAAGGCAGGAGGTCCTCCGGATCCTGGACGTCGGTCATGGCCTCCACGCGCACCGTGACCATCCAGGGCAGCGAGTGGGGGCCACCCGGCGGAATGCCGCCTTCTGAGCCGCACTGGTCGGGGATCGGGAAGTGCTCCGCACGGCAGCACTGGATGCCCCGTGGCAATGAGGAGACGAGCACCAGCACCAGCAGCGATCCGAGCATCGAGGGGGCAGCCATGGCTTCTCGACTGTTCTGAAGCACGCGCTCTTTTCTCGAGACGTTCGCGCGATCACGTGACGAAACAACAACGACGACGATGGTTTAATATACTGTCTTCACTCTACAACTCCTCCCCCTTTTTTTGTTGTAAGCAATAGTGCAGTTATCATCCATATGAGACTATATGTTCTCTTGGCCAATCCCCCAGAGTGGGTATGAGCCATGGAGTCTAGGTTACAAACAAACAAACAATATACCTGGATGAATGAATAATTGTCTGATTTGAACGAGTGACAAACAAATATTGCACTCCTTCCGTTCTGCCTTGGGTGTCTTTTCTTTTTCCTTTCTTTTTTCCGGTGGGTGGTTTCGATATTGAATAAAAAAAATCTTACTGAATTAAGTCATCGATTCTTGGCCGATCCCCCTGAGTGGGTACGAGCCATGACTGTGGAATCATCATCATATACCTGGATTTCGCGCCAAAGGAAATTAGCTAAAATAATTTCGATACAAAAAACACAAGGATTTGGCTATAACATTGAAAATATTCGACCCATTTTGCTTACTTCAAATATGGTTAAGCTTTTTCAGAGGGTGCTGCATAAGAGAATTTCACTCTGGATGGGGGAAAAGTTAATATTAAATACAAACCAAATTGGCTTCAGAGTGGATCGCTCAATATGGTGTGCGCACGCAGACTTAGAAAGCCGCATTCAACTTGCTCGCAAAAGAAGCCAACATGCTGCCCTGTAGTGACATCGAACATTGCAAAAACATATGACAGGGTGGAACACTAAGTTTACAAAGCCGCAATTTTCCAAAATACATAACTGCGTGGCTCAGAGAGTTTCTGAAGGAAAGAGAATTTGATTGTCTTAAGGATGGTTGCGCAACGTTGAAGTTCAAGCAAACTCATAGTGTCCCCCTGGGTGCTGTCTTGTCGCCGCTACTTTTTAACATATTAATGAGCTCAATCCCAAATTGCCAGGACGTGAATATGCTTGTATATGCAGATGATATTGCATTTTTGCGGCAGATAGTGACAGATACTCTCTATATAAAGAAACTACAGACATATATGAATATCCTGGAGATATGGCTAGATACAATCTGCGTGAAATGAAACGTCATTAAATTGCATTGCTGATATTCCTATTAGCTGATCTGGCCTTAATTTCACTCTGTTATAAACAAGAGCCCATTCCACAGGTTGAGTCACTTAAATATTTGGAAGTTATTTATAATGACAAACTCAACTGCACTCCCCACATAGAGAGCATTGCATCTAAAGCACAACGTGCGTTAGGCATTCTTCGCAGACTGAGCAGCCGTCGATAGGTATTACGCAGGACCACACTGGTGATGATATACCCACTCTATATGCGACCAATATTAAAATTTGGGTGTGAAATGTTCTCAGGTGGCCCTGCTTACAAACTCAAGTCTTTGGTTATGCTTGAACGAGAAGCCTTGCGGTTGTGTTTAGGACTTCCAAAATTCGTAAGGAATAACGTTATGTATCAGGAAGCGCGATTGCCTATATTGTCTTGTCGTTTTCGTATCCTGACGGTTCAGACATTCTTATCATTTTATATCTATCCGACAAGACGATCTGAATATGTTTTTATAATGATGATGATGATGATGATGAATCCACAGACATGGCTCGTACCCACTCAGGGGGATTGGCCAAGAATCGATTACTTAATTAGGTAAGTTTTTTTTTAAATATCGAAACCACCCACCAGAAAAAAGAATGAAAAAAAAATAAAGACACCCTAGTCAGAATGAATGGAATGCAATAGTTGCTTGTCACTCGTGCAGATAAGACAACTATTCATTACCTTGAATAAGAATCAGGATAGTTAAACAATGCTCTTGTGTTCGTTGGAATTATTATTATTATTTTTTGCATGATTAATAATCACGCAATTAAAAGCTTAATTCTTTTACTTTCATTCAGGTACTTGCAAACTGCGTAGAAAACGTTCTCGTGGCTGAAGCCCAGATCGTAAGCACCGAAGGAAAGTATGTTTTCTGCAGATAAGTTCAACCGTAGGCTAGCGAATGGGAGGGCTAAGAATGTTTTCCTAAGCAATTTGTATCGGCGACATGATAAAAAATAGTGCTCTATTGTTTCCAATTCTGAACAAAAGTTGCATAGTGGTGATATCGCCAGACCAGCCCTATGTGAATAGAAATTTAACGGGGGGGACACGACATCGAAATCTGGTTATTATGGTTTCCAACTGTTTTGTAGGACACCACTGACTTTTCCATGGAAATCTTAAGTGAGTAAATTCTGGTGTTGACAATATTGCTTCCATAGCGTCTGCACTGAGCGCAAGCTTTCTGTATCTTGTCGCCGTTATAGTGGCCACTTCGGGAAGGACTGATAGTACTGGCCCTTCCAATGCTGCTCGTGCTAGAGAGTCGGCGATTTCATTTACTTCTAAGCCGCAATGACCGGGTACCCATACTAATTTCAGTAGCTGCAGCTGAGGAGGAACTAGCATAAGGAGCGTCTTTAAGGCCATCGATTTTGTTGACGCCGTAATCGACGTACATACTGACAGGGAATCCGTTATTATGATCGCATTAGTGGCATTCAAAGGTAGCTTTCGCAGCGCTAGAACTATTGCCAACAGCTCAGCTTCAAAAACTGGGGTGAAATCCGGTAATCTTAATGAAAAAGACCAGTCAAGCGAATGTGAGTATATACCTACACCTGTCTTTTCATCCAATTCTGAAGCATCTGTGGCTATAATGTTATTCGTTTCCGCGTGTGCAAGATAATCCTGCAGTCGGCTATTTAATACCCTATAGGATTGTAATTTAGCCTTAGAGGGAAAAATGTCATCGAATTCAATCTTAAGAATTTGATTTGTATCCTGCGCAGCAATCACATCTCAAATTTTTACATTTAACCTATCTAGTTGTTTCTGGACAAAAACAATTTGAGGTGTTCGAAAGCGTGGCCAATGGGCAATAAAAAAGCTGTCTGGGTCATTTATAAAATCATACTCAGATCGTCTTGGCGCATAGCTATAAAATTTCAGAAACGTCTGAACCGTTAGGATACGAAAACGGCAAGGCAATGTAGGTAATCGTGCTTCCTGATACAAAACATTGTTTCTTACAAACCTCGGTAGTCCTAGACACAATCTCAAGGCTTCTCGTTCCAGCATGACCAGAGGCTTTATTTTATAGGCAGGGCCACCTGAGAACAATACGCACCCGAAATCTAGGATTGGTCGCATATACATTTTATAGATCATCACCATTGTGCTTCTGCGTAGACCATATCGGCGGCTGCTCAGTCTACGAAGAATTCCTAAGGCGCGTTGTGCTTTAGATGCCATGCTTTCTATGTGAGGAGTCCAGTTTAGGTTGGCATTATAAGTTACTCCCAAATATTTAAGAGATTCCACCTGTGGAATGGGCTCTTGTTTATAACATATTGAAATTGAGATGGGATCGGATAACGGAAATATCAATACTGCACTCTTATTTACATTTAAGGTCATGCAGACTGCATCTAGCCATCTCTCCAGCATATTGACATATCTCTGTAGCGTTTGATATAAAGAATATATGTCACTATGTGCCGTGAAAAATGCAATATCGTCAGCATATACAAACACCTTCACGTCCTGGCAATGCGGTATAGTGCTCATTAGGATGTTAAATAGAACTGGCGATAATACAGCGCCTTGGGGGACACCACGTGTTTGTTTGCACTTTGACGATGCGCAACCATCCTTAAAGCAATAAAACTCCCTTCCTCTCAAAAATTCCCTCACCCATGCCAATATATATTTTGGGAGATTGTGGCTCTCTAATATGTCTACTAATACTGAATGTTCTACACTATCGTATGCCTTAGCTATATCCAATGTCACTAGTGCCGCATGTTGTCTTTTTTTGCGAGCAAGCTGAATGCGGCTTTCTAAATCTGCGTGTGCACACCAGATTGAACAATCTGTTCTGAAGCCAATTTGATTTGGATTTAATATCGAATTTTCCTCCATCCATATTATAACTCTTTTATTGAGCACTCTTTCGATGAGCTTCACCATATTAGATGTAAGAGAAATGGGTCGAATGTTTTCTATGACATATCCGAATCCTTGTCTTTTTTGTATCGGCACTATTTTAGCTAATTTCCACTCATACGGAATCCAGGCATATTTTAACGAATAATTTACAGTGTTTAGTAGGTCACATGGTGATAATTTGAATAATATTTTTATCATGGCAGTTGTGATTCCGTCCGGACCAGGAGCTGACGAGGGCAGACCTTGTATCACTTGTGCTAACTCTTCCTCTGTAACTTCAGTAACTTCAATCGTTGACGCTGGTTTTTGTGGATAGTAAGGCTTAGTTGATGTAAATCTACACTCCAGGCCTTTAGCCATGGTTTCTAAGGATTTTTTTGTTTCTTCCAAGGACATAATCTCAAACCCTACATTATTTTGAGATGGCATCATTTTACGTGATCTCATAAACCTGAACAGCGCCTTTTTGTTACAAGCTTTTGAAAGGTGATCATAATGTTTTCTATCATATTGTTCCTTAGCTAAAGAGACCGTGCGTTTGAAAATTGCAGCGTGATACTTGTAATCAGACCAGTTTTGAGGGCACTGGTTATACATAAGTTTTTTCCAAGCTGCCTTTCTTCGTCGGAAATCCCGGGCACAGTCCGAGTTCCACCACGGACTGTGGGTTGTGCTCTTTGCGGATTCCACAACGAATTCTGCATTTTTATATGTTCTTTTAATCAGTGCACTTAGTCTCATGGCTTTTGTATCTTCTTGCTCTTCAGAATGAGTTGCCAAAGCAGATTCTAAATCTTTCCTAAATTTGGTGTAATTAATAAACACTCGAGTCTGAGAGCCTGACATTATAACTTGGCAAGCAATCTCGAATAATATTGGCAAATGATCACTGTTAGTTGCACAATCACACGCACTCCACGACAAACTAGTGAGTGATGAACTCACAAAGCTTAAATCTAAGGCTGAACGAGACCTATCACTAATGTAAGTGGGTGTTCTTGAATTCAGGCAACACAAGTTATTATCCGCTGTCCACTCCCACAATCTCTTACCGCATTGATCAGTTCGGAAACCCCAGCACGTATGATGAGAATTGAAATCGCCGATTAGAATTTTATTTTGATAACTAGAAGTCACTGCAGCGTCTAAACATCGAGTATCTATTACACCTTTAGGAAAGTATGCATTCACCACCAAAAAAGGCATGCAGCCTGGTAAGGTTATTTCTAAGGCGAGAATTTCACTCTCAGGTGACATGAGCTTATACGCAATTTTTGCTTTGAGACTTATTCTATTATTAATAAAAAAGGCCAAACCTCCACCTTTCGATGGACGGTCTAGACGGAAAGATCTGAATCTATTTAATTGAAAAGACTGATGCATTGAAAGCCAAGTTTCTTGCAGTGCAATATTATCCGGAGAAAATTTCGATGCCAAATATATTAGATCAGTTGCTGCAGAGTGAATTGATCGGCAGTTCCAATGAAGAATTTTAAGTGACCCTATTTTTGCTCTAAAATAGCCTCAGCGATGGCCTTGTTTTAGAATATTTTCTTTAAGAAAATCAGCTTTAGACAGGTTGTTCTTCTGGTACTTTTTGGTTTTTGAATCGACAGGTGCGATGCCTTTTTTGTATAAAGGGGATCTCGAGCGCTTTAGCGATCGGGATCCATCTCCATTTCGTCTGAGTCCTCCACTTTCTTGGTAAGCTCGCATTGAGATACGCTACCTTCCTCTACTGAATCTGCAGCTACCATAGGTTGCTGTGGCGTATCGGAGCCATACTTCTTTGAAATTTTAGGGGAGTCACGAATGTGAAGGGCTTCCGTAGTCTGATGTGGCGTAGCAGAGTCATACTCCTTTGCAAACTCCGAGGAGTCACTAATGTTACGTGGTGCACTGTGGTTGTTTTCCGCTGTACCCAACATATGAGCCATCTGGTTCGATAGAATCTGGGCCAAGGACTCACAAATATTCCCAGCGATGCGCTCCATTGCCTTCTCCACTGCCTTCTCAATCGCTTCCGCAATAGGGACAGAGAGTGCTTCCATTGTTGGCATATTACGAGCTGTAACACCGGCGTAGCCTTGTGTTCGTGCTTGTATTTCAATTGCTGCTTCCTTCCGTGAACACCGTCTTCGTTCTACTATCTCTAAAATTTGCAGTTCACGAACCTTTGCCGAACAACTAGAGCTATCGGCCGCATGAGCTTCGCTACATAGGCAACACTTTTCTTTATCACTCAGACAGTCGCTAGAATTATGACCTTCCCCGCATACCTTACACCTGACCGCTGACCTATATACAACCTTTCATTGTGTGACCATAACGCCAGCACTTTATGCATTGGAGCGGACGAGGAGAGAGCGGCTCTACTCTGTAAATTAAAGGCCAAGCCTTAATTTCTGATGGTAGGACTGATCCCGCAAAGGTTACAATTACAGACTCAGTTGGTATTTTGTTGTTATCAACCACCCGTCCACACCGATAGACAGAAATAGCACCTGCTGGCGAAAACAGCTCTAGTACTTCGGAGGGTGGCATGTTGGCATCGACGCCACGCACTAGACCTCGGGGACATGCTAAATGAGAAGGTATATAACACGCTCTACCGGCTGGGATGCAAACGTTGAGCACTTTAGCAGATCTAGGACACAGGACTGGTCTGGCGAAAAGCACAGTATGCCTCCTCTGCCGAACTGGCGGACCTCCGTTATGGACTGGTATTGGGCCGTCACTGCACCGTAATTCTGCCTGATGATCTTCGGGTTTTTCATTCGAATGATGCCGTCATTGTTCGGGACTAGAGCCACTGGAACCGATGATATTCCGTTGCTCTAAAAAAGATCCCACTGGCACCTCCTTTGGATCCGTAGAAGCAGACCAAAGAAAAGTCCCCTGGGCCCTGGCGAAGAATAAGGGCATCTTGTCTTGCTGAACTGCACAAAAAGCACTGATCAAACAACTATTGCAGTATAAGAAACGATGGTATAGGACCAATTAACCAACAACAGCTACTTAATTCTTGGCCACACCCCGAGAGCAAGCTTCAACGGCTAGAGCCTGG
>WOVY01011358.1:0-410173 GCA_013436015.1 Rhipicephalus annulatus | reverse complement strand
TTCTCACAAAAATTACTATATGCACGCAGGCTTTATTGATTTGATTGATGCGTGGGTTTTAACGTCCCAAAACCACCATTTGATTATGAGAGACGCCGTAGTGGAGGGCTCCGGAAATTTTGACCACCTGGGGTTCTTTAACGTGCACCCAAATCTGAGTACACGGGCCTACATTATTTCCGCCTCCATCGGCACGCAGGCTTTATAGACATATATTGATTAGAAAGTTTGTTCACCACTGAGCTAAAAAGCATGGTCACACGATAAGCCTGTCTTTCTTTGAAGGCATTTCTATTTCGAGGTGAATGAAAGGAAAATGCAGTTTGCTGAGTGGAAGGGATATGAACCCACAACGTCTTTTTGCCTCGTGTGATGTTCTTCTCCTAATGAAAGAGTTATTGTACGAGGCATTCAGAAGTTATACAAGGTCAATTATATGCAGTGGTCTTCTGTAGTTGTCATAATAGGTGGATTTCAAGGTTTACACTATAAGCTTTCTTTTTCGAAGTTTTTCAAGTACCTATAGAGACATGAACACGCTATACCTCTAATAAAGGCGCCTATTTTAGAGGTTGCTAGTTACCTTTTGCCTTAAGGGTTTCTGGGTTAGTTGAAAACTACCGTGACTTATGCGATACAAGTTACCACATTAAAAGGTAATACATAACCTTTGAATTAGATACAAACCTTGAAAATGTATTCCTATACTACACGTTACGTGGTTAAGTGTGTAGCGTCGCAACCACTTCGATAACTACGCACGCGAGCAAGGCACATCATTAGTACAGCATTGCATTAGTACTGCAAATTGGTGGGGAAAAAAATGATGGTGAGAAGGAAAGTTGTGATGGTAAAGAGAGAAAGAAGCATGGGAGGGAGAGAAATACATAGCTAGAAAGAGAATTTAAAGCTAGAGAAAGGGAAGAAGTACAGAAAAAAAAGAAACAATGAAAAGAGAGAACTTCGATGAGAGAGAGAGAGAAATGGAGACAAAGAGGTAGAAAGAGGAAGCAAGAAATTAATATAGAAAATCAGGAAAGCAAGGAATCGAAAGTGCGAGAAAAGAAAAATACGCAAAAAGTGAAAGGCAACAAATAAAATGTAAAAAACCACAGAGATGACACAGATAAGAAAATAAAAGAACTGAACGAGAGGAAGACAAAAAAAACAGTTAGAGGATACTGAAGCTTCGCCTTAAAGAGTTGAACAAAATAGCGATATTCTGCCGCTGGTGCGTACTTCAAACACTCAATGTATGAAATCTTTTCAAGCTTGCTATGCACCCACTACGTGGCCTTAAGGAATAGGCGCAGTAATGTGTGTCCATTTTGTAGTAGATCACTGGCTTTATACCATGAAATCAATATGATATTCGCATGTTGTGATACCCGATGGCATAACTTGTACCACGCATCATTAGTGCAATATTTCATGTTCTATTTCATCAAAAGCAGCACTGGCTTTGTGTAGACGGACATCAGCACCCGGGCCTGATGGAATATCATACAGAGCACGGTGTCACCTTAGTGAGTGTGCGAGGAGTGCCCTCTTTGAGATATACAATGATTCGTGGCGTGAGGGCACCCTCCAAGTTTACTGGAAGACCAGCCGTTTGGTTCCATTACTGAAGCTTGGCAAGTCACCATTGGTGCTGACATCGTACCGCCCGATTGCACTGGCTAGTTGCTTGGGCAAAGTTATTGAGAGGGTGGTACTAGGACGGCTATAATGGTTCCTGGAGCATCGCAACATCTGCCCGGACGCTATGACGGGTTTTCGCCGTAGCGGTCATCAATTGATAGCGTTATAGACCTGGCCAGCTACGTGCAACACGAAAAAGGCTGTAAGCGTCTCTGCGCTTCTTTATTTCTTGATGTTAAAGGGGCGTACGATAACGTCACACATGAAGCTGTCCTCACCGCTCTCAAGGAGGTAGGAGTGGGCGGTCGGATGTTTCAGTGGCTACGCAGCTATCTCTCTGAGCGATACTTTTTTCGTGAGAACCGAGGATGGTGACACTTCGCTATATTACAAGCCACCGTGGTGTTCCTCAGGGTGGCATACTTACCCCTGTACTATTCAACCTGACGCTAATAGCTCTCAATGAGCATCTTTCAAGTACTGTCAGATTGTCAATGTACGCGGACGACATCTGCGTTTGGACGTCTGCAGTAACACGTCTACAGCTGCGAGCGCGAATTCAGAGAGCTGCCACTCAAGTTGCTATTTACCTCCGTCAACGAGGTCAGGAAATTTCCTCTGAGAAATGTGCATTTGTGGAATTTACGCGCAGACCAATGCAGAACTACAGCGTTCTGATAAACAGCGAAAGGATACGTCACCTCCGTTCATACAAGTTTCTATAGCTGTTATACTTGACAGAGACCTCTCATGGAGCCCATGTGTATCATACATAAAAGGCGACTGACAGGCATCTGTCATTTATTCAAGTTCTTCGCTGGAAAGAACTGGGGAATGTCCACAGCTGTTATGTTGCGACTATACAGGATTCTTTTCCTTGGATTTCTTCAGTACATCCTACCTGCGTTAACCAACGCAAGTAAAACAAGCGTACGAATGCTTCAAAGTGTCCAGGCTCAAGCACTCCGGATGTGTTTAGATTTGCCCCAAAGTGCATCAACAGCGGACTATCGCCATCACAAGGGACCACCTAATCAAGACCCACATTGATGTTGAAGTGCTGAGGACACATATACGACACCTTGCTCGAACTCCTCGACATCATCAAGCCTCTCTACCAGTTGACCGACCATGCACATTTTACTGCAAAACAGTGACCGCTAATGGCGAGTCCATCCCAACTTCGTTCTCTCCAGCCGCTAGACCTTTGACTCCAGCATGGTGCCTCGCTCAACTAACGATTAATATTAACATACCTGGCTTCCAGAAAAAAAGGCCAATTTTTCATCACCGGCTCTTAAACAGCTCACACTACTTCTCTTGTATGAGAAATACCAAGACTCCACACATATATACACTAACAGATTGGTTCAGCCAGACAGCTCTGCAGGAGCAGTAGTGATACCAAGGTTGGCCACGACAATTAGGTTCAAGACATCTCACGCAAAAACATCAACGGCAGCGGAATTGGCAGCACTTCGTGCACGTTGCAATTCGCCGTTGATCAACCTACACGCAAATGGACTATTTTCTGCGACTCGAAGGCGGCACTGCAGTCCCTACTATCAGCCTCACGCCGTGGACCACACGAGCAACTGGTACTTGAGATAGCAGAGGTTATAGACCACCTTACTGAGAAAGGGCACCAAACTACATTTCAGTGGTTACCCAGTCACTGCGGAATCATCGTCAATGAACGGGTAGATCAAGCTGCCCGCTCAGCCCACACAGAAGATCATAAACTACGACTACCACTTTCTAGGACACATGCTGCACGAAAGCTCGGCAGGTTTGCTCACCAGCAAACCACATTACAATGGAATCAGCCACACTTCAAGCATGCCCGACTGTACTAGCTTGACCCTACGATAAGTCTTCAAGTCCCGTCGAAGCTTTGCTGAGCAGACGAGACCCTGTTATGTAGGCTGTGGTTGGGCGTTGCGTTTACCAACGCCTACGCTTTCCGCTATGGGATGGCCGACACCGCAGCCTGTGGCCACTGTGGCAAAGAAGAAACGATCCAACATATTCTTTGTGACTGCCTGTGAACAACGACTATGCCTTCGCAAGGAACTGAGCAAATTAGATAATACACCTCTGTTGGAGCAAGAAATTCTACAATATCGACAAGATGCAACTTCACAGAAGAAGGCCCTGAAAGTGCTACTACACTTTTTGCGATTGACCAGCCTTACTGAGCGGTTTGTGGCTAGGACGCCTTTCCTGTGTGTGTTTTCCTTTTCACATGAAAGCGCGTGCGTTTTTTTTTCTCTATCTACGTCCTCTTTCGTGCCCCTATTTCCCCGCCCCCAGCGCTGGGCAGCAAACCAGATGCCAATATTTGGTTAACCTCCCGGCATTTCCTTTCTCTTTTTCTCTCCCTCTCTTCATGTTGTATTATGAAGCATATATACCGAATGAGCGTGTTTGTAAAGCACGAGTGTTATTGTCACTGTATTTCCAAACAGAGTAAGTATTTTCAGTGTACTAAGAAGCAGATGCGTGGCTGTGTAGTAGAACACCTACTTTGATCACCATTTGAACCCAGAATGATTTGTTATTTACTTATAAGGGTCTCTCTATTGTGCAGATGATTTTGCACTCACAACCGACAACGCCAACACTAGAATTTTCCCTATACGAGATCCTTAACGCTATCGCGAAAAAGAACAAAGAATGCCACTCTGTTCCATGGTTGGTACAACTTGTGCAAAGCTACGTTTACTTTTTAATGCTGAAGCTGCGAAAGCCGGCTGTAAAGGGTTGACCCTGCCTTTACCACCAGCATAAACCGACATGTACCACAGCAATTGCGCCAATCCTACCACCCGCCGCTATGGCGTGGCCTTTCATAACACTGCAGATAGGTAAGAGAACGGGTACAGAGAACTAGAAAGAGAAAATCTGAAAGGAAGAGAGACACGAGAAGGAAATGTAATGAATTAATTCAGACTTTTTTCAGGACGTGAAATTCGCACCTTCCTCCTCTCGATCCGAAAGCGAACGTCCTAATCACGTGGATATACAAACATGCTACCGCGGAGTATAGCACAACCTTGCAAAGTATATGGTAGCAAGGAGGCTGGAAATGGAAATGAACGGGAGAAGAGTTGTATTTGGGAGGAGGAGAGAGTAAAGCGCGGCACAGGAAGAATGATGTCGAGAGAATTAGACTGCATGAAAAGCAGAAGGAAGAGAGAGAGAAAGAGAAACCTCAACAAAACAAAGAAAAATGGAGAGAGAAAAAAAATTGCCCGCAGCTTCCCTCGGGGGACCACTGAGGAGGATGCGGAGCATATAATTGGTTAACGGGGTGCTAAAGTGCGACTTACTTGGGTCGATGGCTAAATTGCTTAACGTGGTTGTGAAATGGGGTGTTAAATTGCGACTTACTTGGGTCGATGGCAAAATTGGTTAACGTGGTTGTAGGAGGGGGTGTTAAATGAGTGAACACGTACAAACGTATGCGAAAGGGCGGCGCTGGTCGAAGGGACGTCGATCATTGTGTTTGTGAATTCGTTGGCATTCATTTCACGGCGACTTCGGACGTCGACGCGCCGTACAAACCAACGGACGAGCGGCAACTGAGCGAGCGAGCGCCGACCTTGAGTATATATACAGGGCGACGGCGCATGCGCTGTCAGCTGTCGAATGTTCTCGAAGGAGAAGCGCACGCGCGGCACAGATGGCGACGGCGCATGCGCTGTCAGCTGTCGAATGTTCTCGAAGGAGAAGCGCGCGCAGCACAGATGGTGGGCGACGGCACGACGGCGCATGCGCGCGCGTCAGCTGTCGAATGTTCGAGAAGCGGTGCGGACGGCGCGGACGGCGCACTACAAGGCGCGAGTATAAGATGCTTCCGCATCTAAAAAATTGAGAAAGAAGCAAGCCACGCACTACGTGCCATACATTGCAGGAAAAACAAACAAACGACGGAGACATCACGCGCAACCTCCGCTATATAGTACATAACCTAGATGCACCAGATCGGGACGAGGGTGTCACAAGAAGTCCTAAGAAAGGGTGTGCTACCGAGAAGGGAGCTGCGCATCCCGAAGCTCGCCAGGGAGTACGAGCGCTGACGGATCGTACTTTGCTGTGTCAAGCTTTGCGCGACTTAGTAAGCAATTCTGTTTTACAGTGAACGCTGGTAGGAGATCAACACTCGGGTCACGCGCGGCGCCGTATCGTTGTCCGCCGCGGCCATCGCCGGTGTCCGTAACCACTTTGAACAAAATAATAAAAAACTGGTACTAAGGGGACAGTGGAGCTCGAATCCGCGTCCACTGCGTGTCAGCCCAGTATTCTACCACTGAGAAACGCAGTTTTTTTATTTCAGGTAAAACTTCGCATACGGTGTTCTAAGATGAAGGTATTACAATACACATTGAACAATAAAAAAATAACTAAGGCCGTCAAGCATTACTATAACACATCACGTCCTAGAATTTTTTCATGGTCAGTAGGACTTCTACCCTTCTTAACCATAAAGGTACACATTCGTCTGTTCTTACTACCTCGAGAAACCTTGAGATACTTTCTTCAAAATACTCTGTTGCTAGGCTCCTGTCAGGGTCACAGTGAAACGCAGCCATTCTAGAGCGCCATATACTGTGCAAGGCAGTCATCATGATAAATCGAAAGGTAATCCATCATCATGCTTCTTGCCAAATACCTAATGGCATGAGGGTCTAACGGAAACTCTTTTTTAATAACCCTTTGTAATACGTCTCAAATGTAATCTACTTCCCAAATGCAGGAAACTTGGTCAATGGTTTGCAGTTTCTTACAGATTAGACATTGAGATCCCCATGGCATATAAAACCCAGGCCCCTCTGGGAAGGTGGTGTGTAATTTAAAAAAAACGTTTCTGCACTTAGAGCTGCCGGCATTTTTTTAGCTCGTTTAAAAACATTCTGACCCTAGCGTGCTGTATATTGTGCTCTGTAGAATGGAATGGGGAGCATAATGTCACATGAATCTTTGTAGAGTTTTTTTTTTCTTTCCAACAGACCTCAGGTAGTCAGTCGAAAAATGAACACACAAAAACCGCACGCTGGCCACAACTTCCTTCATGTATCCATGCACAGCCTCTGTGATAACTTGAGTGCTCACAACAAACTCAGGCAACAGCCTACTTAGTCTTGTTTGGCACACTGTTAATAGGAAAGGATCCCTTGTCTCGCGGAAAATGAAAAACCTATTTACTAACTGCTTGATAAACAGATGTCCTAGCCTAAAGCATGCAAACTTCACCCGACTAAACGAATTCGTGCGACTGCACCTTTCCCAGTTAGACCCCCACACAAATATTGCAAACACCCGATGTGATTTTTGCACATTAAACCGGGAACAGTACAGCACTTGCATCAGATACCTTAGCTTAGACACAAAGAACCAGTTGCATGCAGTAGCCCTAGAAACATGGACAGATAATTTGCATTCCACCATTCGCTTTCTCTTTATTTTCTTTTGTTTGCTGTGTCCAATATTCATCAGTACTTCTGTATGAATCGAGCGGAACTCCGAGATATTTAACGGTTGTTTTCGTCCTTTCGATGACTGCGATAAATTCTGAAATTGAAGGCCAATATCCATGCCATGAGCCGAGGCATTTATCCCAGTTTATGTGGCTTCCTGTAGCTTTGGCGAAAGATTTAGAAATTCTGATTGATCCTTCAATACCTTCAAAGTAAGTGCTACAAATTGCAACATCATCAGCGTATGCGAGTTGTTTGACCTCTGAGGATTTTACTCTAAACCGACTAATGATGTCGTTCTGCAGTATCGACAGACATAATGTTTTAATGTAGATGCAAAACAACAATAGACTGACAGGGCAACCTTGACGCACCGAGCGCTCAATTCTAATGGGGGGGAGCAATATCTTGTTGATAATTACTCTTGTACTAATATTTTGATATGCCATGGCTACAACGTTCATAAATATTTTACCTACAGTAATGTGCTCCAATACTGCAAAGAGAGCTTGGACAACGCAACCGAACGCTTTCTCCAGATCCAGCTGGAGTATGGCCACAAGAGCTTGACTGATGTCAACGCATTCGAGCACAGACTGCATTTTATGAACATTTCTTACTATGGACCGACTTTTGATTCCACACGTTTGGTGTGGACCGACAATATCTTTTATTACTGAATGAAGTCTAGCCGCCAACATTTTCAGTATATTTTGTAGGCTTCATTTGTCAGTGCGATTGGCCTGTACACTGTGAAGTGCGTGAACTTTTCAGCCTCATCTGTCTTCCGAAATAGAACGGTACGCGATTCACCAAAGGATGGTGGTAATTTGTTTTCCTCATAAGCCTCGTTAAAAATGCCTGTAAGTATACGAGTCAATTCACTTTTAAAACGCTTGTACCACTCGGCACAAAGACCACCTGGTCCCGGAGATTTCCCGGGATTTAACTTTAAAATCGCCCGTTTAACTTCAGATGCAAATACAGATAACTCCAAAGCGCTTTTTGTTTCCTCGCTGACTTGTGGCATGCATCGTAAATATTCTGCTTTGAATCTTTCTAGGTTTATCTGTCGACACGCAAAAAGGTTTTCAAAATGCCTTGAAAATACGGATAAAATATTGTCAAAATCGGTTACTTCGTTACCATCCTTCTCTATTTTTTATATGATTTCATAGAGCGTTCGTTTTTTCCACCCATAACGCTCTTTTTCATGGCGTCTCTCCAGAAGCTGAAACCTCAGCCCTAGCAAAGACGAGTGCACTGCCTGTGGTAGCGTTCCTCGTCATGCAGTGCAAGTTTCTGCTTAATATTGCGTGTGTCAATTTTATACACTCCCAGTTCTTTGCACTCCAAGTCAATAAGCCTTTTCAAGGTCATTTGTAGTTCCTTTTTCTTTCTTTTTTCTTTCGTAACTCAATGCGCAAGAACGATGAATAGCTTTTATTTTATTCACTGCTTGAACTCTTCCCATCGTTCTATAGGTTTCACTTTATTATCTATATTCATTTCTTTGATGCAGTTCATTATCTGGTCTAAGAAATATTCGTTAGTGATCAAAGTAGAATTCATCTTCCGCAGCTCCCATGAAGAAGTTCCACCGTTTGTTTTCTCTTCCATATCACATTTACCTTACAATGATCACCGAAGTGTACTGGGCAGACAGCATATGTCCTACAGTGAGCTATTATTTCAAGCAACACGTAAATGCGATCAAGGCGTGCATGGCTAATCCGCTGAAAATGTGTGAAACGTGCTTCCCGCGTTTTCTCCACACAGCCACCCACGTCTTTTAAACTGAATTCAGTAATTATGGCTGCTAGCATCCTACTACTTTTATTATACACGGCGCGTCCGTTTGATTGATCTCGCCCGTTGAGGACGCAGTTAAAATCACCAAGTAATACAGTTTCCTTTCCAAAGTGAAGTGATCTTTTACCTTTGAAAAAGAGAGGGGGGAAACGTTCCTCGCAAACGGTTGGTGCATAAATACACACAATACCCCAATGAAAGTCATTAAATACAAAATCACAGGAAACCTATCTACCATGCAGGCAAGAGAGGGTATTTTGCACTACCAGACCCGGTAACTTCTAAATGAACAAGACACAGCCTACAGACGGGCCTATTGCTTGACTTACGATTGCGTATAGTAACGCGCCGTAAGCCTCAGCACCATGCCCCCGGTCTCTTCCTCACAGTCTACTTTTGTTTCTTGTAAAGCTAGTACATCCAAATCACGATCCATGAGCAGCCTGTAGACTTGGCTCTGTTTTCGCTTGGCGGCAAGACCTCGAAAATATAACGTTGCCACTCTAGTTTTCGGTGCAAAAGCCACGTCTACACAGTAAAGACGTTAGCCCGAGGCATGATGCTTACATTTAGCGTCTAGCATAGAGCTAGACATCCTCGGTTGACCCGTGCCACTGGAGAAAAATAGACAGCCAGAAAAGCACAAGGAAAGAGAGACAAAGAGAAACCTCCACAAAACAAAGAAAAATGGAGGGAGAAAAAAAAACTGAGGACGGAAAAGGAAGCAAGCCACGCACTACGTGCCATAGATTGAAGGAAAAACAAACAAAACGATGGAGATATCACGCGCAACCTCTGCTGTATAGTACATAACCTAGCCGCACAAGATCGGGACCAGGGTGTGACAGGAAGTCCTAAGAAAGGTTGTGCTACTGAGAAGGAAGTTGCGCATCCCGAAGCCCGCCGGGGAGTACGACCGGTGACGGGTCGTACTTTGCTATGTCAAGCTTAGCGCAACTTAGTGAGCAATTCTGTTTTACAGTGAACGCTGGTAGGAGATCACGACTCTAGTACTAAAGGAACAGTGGGGCTCGAATACTCAGTGGCACACAACGTTCGTTGTGTGCCACTGAGTATTCTATCACTGAGCTATGCTGGTGCTTTGAACCACAATGGTGCATTGTGTGGCCAGGATTCACACAATGCGAATATTAAAACGAGTGAGTCGTCAAGGGAGAGAGAGAGAGAAATAGACTTTATTGGGCAATCCTGCGTGAGGAGGGTGGGAGCATCGCGCAGGGTTCCGCCTCCTCCGGTCTATCTTGACCTACAGACGGCAGGCCCAGCTCGAGCTAATACAAAAGCTTGTTATTGATCACCTATTAACTGTGGTGCATACCCACTTCAGGCGTAATTCATCATCTTGTCAGCCACTGCATGAACGATTGACACAAAATTGCTTGTAAGTGTTTAGCGGATACCCCGCTTCTCAGAAGAATGAGGAAGGATAGCATATAGAATGCCGGCTTACTGTTAGTCACATTCCTCTATAATCGTCGCCTGATGCACTCCAATACAGATCTATGATATCGTAGATTACGCAATTTTCTATTTCACACACACACTCGCATAATGTTTCACCTGTTTTTGCATCCGTGTGAAAGTTTAACTGTATATTCTGATGCATTACTTGCGATTGCTTTTCGACAGAGGCCGAAATTCTTGAGGCCCATGTGCACGTTGAAAATCTCAGGCTGCACGGTAAAAAGTTCTGCGGCTTTCCACTGCTGCGTCTCTCAATCATACTGTGGTTTCGGAACAAAAAACTATAACGGTTGCTATATGTTTTGTTAGTGTTATTTTTTTGTTGTCTACCACCCTGTAACGGCCCCACTGGGGCTAACATTATTAATAATAATTATATAGCAAAGGCAAGAACACATAGCGGCATGACACTTTTAAACATGAAAAGCAAAGGTTTATTGCAAAACCAACAAGTAAGGCACACACAATTGGAAACCTGCAACAAATTGTTTCTAATGAACAAACCAACACACAGCACACACACACTGAAAAACAACACTTACACAGTAAAAACCTATTAAAAACACACAAAGCTCCTCGAAGGAAGGAAATACAAGTCTCAGAAGAATGCTGCAGTCAGATTGGCCAGTTTGCTTGGTCTTGGTTTTGTTTGTTTTTTGCGAGGAGAGGTAACTACACGGGAGACACCTGAGTTGGTTTGAGAAGGTAGCTTCAATATGTCATATGTGCATCGCAAGCTCTCAACTCGTTGTCACTCCTGGCTGGCAAACCCTTTTCATCTTTTTCACGTGGCAGCTCTTCTGTAGTTTTCACAGACCACCATCGTTTTATTCATTTATTGCTGGTAAGCTTCCTAGTCGAGCTGTGACATCACCATGTGTACTTCTCTGTCTTGTGTGCGAAGACTGAATTCGTTTGTTACCCTAACAAGCCACTTATATTTCATTAACAGACAAACTGCACAGGGCAAGTACGGCTGTCCCACAACTGCTTCATACCAACTAAGGCCCGATTTACACATGTCTATGCTATTGGATTTCCTCCGCTACTGTCCGTTTCTCGACATCGCGATTCAAGGCTAGTCCCTGTGCAGTCCGATAACACCTAGGTTTGCTCATTCACTTAAATGCAGCTTGCCACTCGTAGAAAATCTAACACATTCAAGAGAACCCTGGACGTGGTTGTCCAAAAGCTAGAAAAAAAAGGGGAATAACAAGCTCATGGATAACTATGGGAGAGGCACTCCCATAGTTCCTCTCCCATAGTTCCTCTCCCTCTACCACTTGGGAGTGCCTCTCCTATGGGAGAGGCACTCCCAAGTGCACTTGATGATGTACCCCGGCCATAAAATGTTCAGTTCCATCGCTTCGGGATCTGCACCCCAGAAAACTTCCACAACAAACTATATAGACGGTTGCGGCGCAACAGCTAGACACACACATAAAAAGAGAGCTCAGCTTCTCGCGACCAGCGCAAATAACCAATTAAGGCAACGCTGTAATGCATGCGCGTCATTTGAAGGCTTATGGGCTGATATTCAGAAGATACACACAACACAGAACACCTAGGTGAACCACGCACCCCGTTTCACTGACTTATTTGTCACGTGTCTTCGCATCACTTGCGTTGTATAGCCACTAGGTCAAGGATATCTACATGGTTAGTCTACAAATAGGTGGAAGACTTGCAGCAGCTGTTCATCCGAGAGAGGAAACAAGATGTAACATACACTTTCCACATTACGCGTAACTTGGCCGGCATTCCTTGCGCTCCGAGTAGATGTCGACAACTGCCGCTTTGCCCGACGGCCACCTGCACACTCGATAGCTTGGCAGCTAAGTCGACAAAAACTGGAGCGTGATACTCCGGTCACCGGTTTGGGAGCCTCCAGGCCATGTCGAACAGATGCTCATGTGAAGGATGCTGAAGGAACTCGCTGCACATGGTGAAAACCTCGTGGAACGTATCCATCATGAAGTCGGCAAGGTTGCGCAAGAGTGTCGTGCCACCCACCACCAAGGCCGCGATCAGAAAGGCTCCCAACATGAACAGTGTGATGGAAGAAAGCGCAATCAGCAGGCACACTATCAGGAACAAACAGAAGAGCACCAAGACCCACAGCAGGTTGAGCATCACGCGATGGAACATCGGACTCGCCATGTGGAGCCACCAGAACCAGTCCCGCTGCGGAACCTTGTGGGTGGCACGAACGGCGTGTCTGCGTGCCTCCGCTCGGCGACGGCGCGCCTGCGCATCATGTGACGTAATTGGCTGTTTTAGGTACCTAAAATCTGCATAAAAGAAGAGCAAACGACAAATTAGAAAGTGTGAATCACTCAAGGTAATTGTGAAGAGCCAAAGTTGCTGAAATAGGCTTGAAAAAAAATTGCCCGCAGCTTCCCTCGGGGGAACACTGAGGAGGATGCGGAGCATATAATTGGTTAACGGGGTGTTAAAGTGCGACTTACTTGGGTCGATGGCTATATTGGTTAACGTGGTTGTGAAATGGGGTGTTAAATTGCGACTTACTTGGGTCGATGGCTAAATTGGTTAACGTGGTTGTAGGAGGGGGTGTTAAATGAGTGAACACGTACACACGTATGCGAAAGGGCGGCGCTGGTCGAAGGGACGTCGATCATTGTGTTTGTGGATTCGTTGGCATTCATTTCACGGCTACTTCGGACGTCGACGCGCCGTACAAACCAACGGACGAGCGGCAACTGAGCGAGCGAGCGCCGACCTTGAGTATATATACAGCGCGACGGCGCATGCGCTGTCAGCTGTCGAATGTTCTCGAAGGAGAAGCGCGCGCGCGGCACAGATGGCGACGGCGCGACAGCGCATGCGCTGTCAGCTGTCGAATGTTCTCGAAGGAGAAGCGCGCGCGGCACAGATGGTGGGCGACGGCGCGACGGCGCATGCGCGCGCGTCAGCTGTCGAATGTTCGAGAAGCGGTGCGGACGGCGCGGACGGCGCACTACAAGGCGCGAGTATAAGATGCTTCCGCATCTAAAAACGCGCATAAAAAGAGCGGGTGGCTACCTCACCTTCAAGTTCCCGTCCCAATCATCGTGAGGTTCTATATCTATGGCCTCCCTTAGGATTTACGTAGTTTGTGATTGCTAAAAATGAAGTAAACTCTCCTCTGAAGGGGCGAGAATCTTAACGTACAAAATTTCAGAAGAATTCAATCAACCATCGCCACCTGCATACGAGAAGTACATTTAAACCCCTGAAGTCACGTGCGGAGATATCGTCGTGAAAATTAAAGGAAACGTTGAGCTTGATTCTCATCTTTACTAATGTACTTATGACGGTGAAATAATGACATGAGAGCTTTTAAAGTACTATTTATCAATCTAAACAAATTAAAAAAACAGTCAAACGTGTGGATGTTAAAAAATCTGCCCTGGTCGCTGCGTACAGAATGCCAAGAGTACGATATTAGGCCGACATTAGCACCAAGGCGCACGAGTGACGTCCAGCACCCGGTGAGTGCGCACATATGCGTGCGAAGATATAAAGCGCTGATTACATCTATAGCACATTTTCTCGCGTATAAACCACCCTGCCTATAAACCACACCCGCCTACCTCTAAGGTAAGTATATAATAATTGTTAAAAAAAGGAAAAGATCCCTGTGTGCGGCCATGAAGCCACCTTCTTGGCATTATTAACAAGCACTGCCGCGAAGCCAACGGGCGTAACAACATGGGCTTTTTAACAACGTTGGTAACAACGTGACGTTAGAAACATGAATAATTCAAGGAACGTTGTAAGTCGAGTTGTAGAACAGGTCGAACTGGTTGATATTTGTTTAGAGTTTTTATATTATGAAATTGTATTCGATATAGACGTTTCAAATAACTTTCTTATTCACAATGGGGATGTTGTTCTACAAGCTGGCTTCACGAAACTGCTTAAAAATAATGCAAAAAAGCAGCTTACAACACACACACACACAAAAACATGCTTTTCTTGTTGTTAGTTATGTGCGGTTTGTTGTTATCCATGGAAGTTATATGCAGGGCTGGTTGTAGGCCAGAAAAATTGGTTTCAAATTGAGTGGACCCGAGTGGACTCCGGGGGTTTCACCTCGAGTGGACTCGATCACTCACATTGTTCGTGAAGTACAGCAAGCGTTGGGAATTCCCGAACCTTTTGCGCAGTTTATTACGGAGGCTACGAACTACGTTTCTGCAGTGCGTCGGAGTGCTCTCGCACCACGCTCACGTCAAGACACCGTACCACCACAGTTCCAGTGCCAGACACCACCGCCACCAGCACCAACGCCATACCACCCACTTGAAGGCCGGCGCAACGCACCGAGGAAGACAGACGTGTGCCCCCCTCTCCCCCTCCCCCCTATCACTGCCCACTCTGCTACCAGTGTAGGGAAGCTGGCCACACTTACCGCCGCTGCCTGTACCGGTATATGGGTCTGCATGGCTTCGCCGTCAATGCACCACGTCCGCAGCCAGGGGAACGGCCACGTGACATCGCCGACTACCTGACAGGAACGCAATAGACACCACGAAGTTCTTCCCGTTCACCGTCGCCCAGCTGCCGCTTGTCACCGCAACAGCGGCAGTACTCTGGTCCAACGCGGGGCCGCTCTTCTAGCCCATACCCGGAAAACTTAAGCCAGCAACCGATGGAGGTGCGGTTGCTGCGCGACGAACTACCCAAGATGCTCCGACGACGATGACGCTGCGACAGAAGTTTCCCAACAGGTCGCCAACCAGGCAAAGTCCTGATGAGGAAACCTCACTTACCAAAGATGACCTAAACACGCAACATGCAAGCAGTGGGAGAAGCCAACGCAGTCGTGACCCGACGCCACCGCCTTACTGCAACGCGAGACGGGGTACTAGTGACCTCGACGTTCTTACCGATGGCCACGGTGTGACGGCTCTCGTTCATACTGGAGCCCACTATTTCGTCATCAGTGGATTGTTCGCTGCGAAGTTGTAGAAAGTAAGGACAGCTTATGAAGGCCCTGACATCCGCACAGCCGGAGGTCAGCTTGTTACGACGGCTGGAATTTGCACAGCGAGAGTCCCCATTAACGGCCGTATATATCCCACGGACTTTGTAGTCCTACAGCGGTTCTTGATTGATGTGATCCTTGGCATGGATTTCTTATGCCCGCATAGTGTAATCATAAACCTGAGAAGAAAGTCGATAACGTTATCCACAGAAAAAGCACTACCACGGTAGTGGAATCTTGGGCTAGTTGGTGCGTAGTCATATTTGCAAGATATTTCCCATGAATCATTCGCTAATAACAACCTGAAGTTTCTAGATTTGAAGCTTTTGCTAAAATCCCGACTTGTTTGCTGGATGTATGAACCAAGAAACGGCAAGCCACTTCTGCCTTTCAGCTCAGCTCACTCTACATTGGTCAAACTGGGCATCACTAAACTCTGCCTTGTCAATGCCTTAAAGAAGTCCTGCCCCCACATGGTACACCACAGCTTTGCTCTACAAGTAGAGCGGCTTACCAAAGCTGGTTACCCCGCGCATGTTCTCGTTTCGGTGACGGAAAAGCTGGTCACTGTCTTGAAGCGAGGCGACAAACCGGATAAGCGAAACAGTGTCAGAAAGAGCCGGCCTGTCGTACTGCCTTACGTGCACGACGTATCACACAGGTTAAAAAAGATTGCTCGAGACGCCAACGTGTTTGTGGTTTTTTCTGACCCGGAAAAAATGCAGAGGCTTTGCAAACGGGTCAATGCACCTCGTGCAAAGTCTGCCTCATGCTCTGGCGCGCACAGGACACGCTACGTCTCATGCGCAGTGGGAGTCGTATACTTGATTCCACTCACGTGTGGGTGCATCTATGTCGGGAAAACCGGCAGCTGCATAAATGACCGCCTCCGAGAACACCGAAACAATGTGAAATGTGGTACAAGGGCATCTTGGCATTCATTGCCGAGATTGTGGGTGCACCCCTCTCTTTGATCAGTGCTCAATATTGGCAAGGCACAGGGACAAGCTTACCCGAGAAATTATCGAAGCCAAAAACATACACTTGCTTGGAGATAAATGTGTAAGCACATCATCAATTGCTTTATCACAGGCAGAACGTGATTACCTGGCTGAGCTTTGAGGCAATAGAGGACCCGTCACACGTGTTTTGTTACTGATGTGTAGATTGGGCTTGCATTTTACATTCATGCATTGTTATCATCCTTTTTAGCAGTATATATTCTTGCCACTCTGTGAAATAAAGTTAATTGGAAGTCAGCGCTCTTTCTGTCTACCCTGCCCTTTTTCCTTTGTTCGCGCGCTGAAACATCTTGCAAATGTCACTACCACGGCACACACCGTAAGGCAACCACGCGTTGAATGTATTGAAAGAACAAGCCACCATTCCGCCTCGCTTCATTGTCATTATCTATATCGCACTCCGAAATCACCTGACTTGGAAGGCGTTGTTGAAGGCAGTCTGCATCTGGTGGTCACCCGTAATATTGACGTCTCAAAATAATTTCCGAGCTGCGGAGAGGTAAAGCAACGGTTACACTCACGAATTTCAGCAATGAGTACAAACACGTGAACAAAGAAACGGCGGTCGCATACATCAAATAAATGGTGAAAGCCACCATTACTTTCACCCTCACTGACTCTGCAGAACCTTCACAGAGGAACCAAGCCCCTCCCTCAGCTTTCGACGTCAATCCCAGCCTCCAGAACATGAGCAAGAACAGCTCAAGATCCTGCTTCTGCAATATGAAGAATGTTCTTCCTCGTCATCAAAAATTCAGCAGACCCCATCGCGAAATGTCGCATCATAACCGAAGAAATGCCACACCACATTGTCAGACTCCGTACAAGGTGTCGACGATATAACGTAAGGCCTGAAGAGACAATCTGATGAAATGCTACGGGATGACACCATTCCGCCATCCAAGAGTCCACGGGCGTCCGCTGTGGTGTTAGTGAAGAAGAAGGACGGAACCCTGTGTTTCTGCCTCGATTATTGCCACCTGATCCATATCACAAAAAAGCATGTGTATCCTCTCCCACGAATATACGACGCACTGGATCGGCTCTATAACGCGAAGTACTTTTCGTCGATGGACGTCAATACTGGCTATTTTCAAATCAAAGTCGGGACTAACCCTTAAACCAGAAAATATTCGCCTACGAGGAGCTCTTGTTTTTGGGCAACGTGATTAGAAAGTCAGGAGTCTATCCCGATCCGCTAAAACACTCGCCATCACTGACTTCCCGCCGCCTCCTGACAAGAGGGCAGGGCGCCGATTTGTGGGCCTTCGCGCCTATTACAGGCGGTTCGTCAAAAACTTCACCCGCATTGCAGATCCACTCACTAACCATGCCAGTGCCGACGTAGACTTCAAGTGGGAAATCCCGCACGAAGAAGCTTTTCAGGAATTAAAACAACACATCCCGACGCCTCCGTTACTTGCCCATTTAGACAAATTCACCGAGACAGAAATACACACAGATGCAAGCAGCCTAGGTCTCGGCGCCATTATTGTGCAAAGGATTAACGGAGTGGAAATGGTTGTTAGTTACCCCAGCCGATCGCTATTCAAAGCCGAAGCCAATTATTCCACAACAAAAAAGGAGTACCTCACCATCATTTGGGCTACGTCACATTTTGCCCCTACCTCTACGGCAGGCCCTTCAAGGTTGTGAGCGACCTCCACAGCCTTATAGTGGCTAGCTACCTTGAAGTACCTTTCAGCTAGCTTCGCAATATGAAGCCTGAGACTTGTAAAACTGCGACATTACCGTCGTTAACAAGTCCGGCAGGAAACACTCCAACGCCGACTTTATCTCTTGTGCGCCTGTCGGCCCACCACCACCTGAGGACCCAGACGAGACTACGTCTTAGGAGCGATAACTGCCGACGACTTCGCTGAATGACAGCGGACCGACTCGGAACTTAGGTCTCTAATTGAATACTTAGTAGGAAGGACCACCGCTCTATTCCAAAGGTATTCAAGCACGCACTTGCGTCTTTGTTCTTGCAAAGCGGTCTTCTTCAAACGAAGAACTCCTCACTGTTTCGAGCCAAGTGCCTCCGTGTGGTGCTTTCAGCTCTGCGACCAGAATTCCTGTAAGCTCTTCATGACGATCTGACGGCAGGGCACCTCGTGTATCTCGCACGCTCGCAAGGATACAAGTAAAGTACTGCTAGCCACGTCTTACCACCGACGTTACTCGTTATGTGAGGATATTAACAGACTGCCAGCGACGCAAGACACCGCCGACAAGGCCAGCGGGATTTTCGCAGCCCACTGAACCACCTCGCCGATCATTCCAGCAGATGAGTTTAGAATTTCTGAGGCCGTTCCCGATGTCAGCTTTGGCAAACAAGTGAATCGTGGTAGCTACCGACTGCCTCACCGACTACGCCAAGACGAAAACCTCGCACAGAGGCAGTGCATCGCAGCTAGCTAAGTTCTTCGTAGAAAACATTGTCCTACCTCACGGCACCCGGGAAGTCCTCATCACCGACAGAGCAACGGCATTTACGGCTGACCTAGCTCAAGCGATCTTGCATACAGCCAGACAAGGCACCGCCGGACGTCAGCGTACCACCCACAGACCAACAGCCTTACCGATCGGCTAAACAAGACCATCGCTGACATGCTGTCAATGCACGTCGATGTCGAACACAAGACGTGGTACGCCATTCTTCCTTACGTGACCTTCGCAGAGAACTCGGCGGTGCAGGAGGCGACGCAGATATCTCCATACAAATTGGTCTACGGAAAGAGCCTGGAAACGACGCTCGACGCCATGTTACCCAACGTGACTGACGAGAGTACTTTCAGCACGCTGAATAAGCCCGAAAACTCATCCGCCTCCGTATCAAGAACCAACAGACGACCGACAGCCGTTGTTACAATCTTCGACGACGCTTTGTGGATTACCAACCCGGAGAACCCGGGAAGCTGATACGCCGACAAGGACACAGCGAAAAGCTTCTGCGACGCTACTTCAGACCGTATGGTTCGACGTCTCGGCCCACTCCATTACGAGGTGATCCCCGACGGAATCACGAACTCTAACGACGCCGATCGCGATATGAGTCGTTCATGTCGCACGCCTCAAGCCCTTTTAAGCCGGTTAACGAACTGAAAAACTGTATTTTGTGTTTGTATTATTACTGTATCGTACTTTATTGTTTGTACTTCCTGCAATACTGTTGTATTTTCATTTTCTGTTACAGCATCGGGACGATGTGTTTTTTCAGAGGGGGGCAATGCCCCGTTCCTTTCTCAAGCATTGTTATAGCCCCGTTACACTACGTTTAGCGCAAAGCCCCACCTACGATGTTCGAGAAACTTTGAGGCGTTACTAGATCGTTTTGTTTAGATTACGCCCACTTCGCGCACATTACAAATTTTTCTGGAACCTACATCGCCGCTTGCGATAACTCTAGAATACTCGTTGGCAAGGATTTAAATGCCGACACGCTTCGCCGCTTGCCAGTTGATGGACAACCGATGCAATGTCCGCCGGTATCAGTTAGTGTCCTGCTGTAATATGAATTTCCTTTTGCGGGGCTAGACTTCTGCCAGAATAAACAGCTTAATTTCGACCTGAAGAATGATCTCTTTGTCAACGGCGCCATAACTATATATATATATATATATATATATATATATATATATATATATATATATATATATATATATATATATATATATATATCCACACGAACGCTCGTATGCATTAAATTCAGAATAAAGCGGTTGAAAGAAGTCATTTATTAATTTTGTCTTATGCCATTAATTTCTTACAATTAGTGTTATCTTGAAATTGACGAGCTTATAGTCAGCTTAGCAAATTTTGGAAAATTATTAGGTAAGCAGCGTTATGTACCATGTTCTGGTGTATGTGGCATTTTGCTGTGTAGTGTTTGTGCTGAAAGCGTAGCCCACTCCACTCTTTATTCAAACCTCACTCAGGGGCACTCTAATAAGAAGGCGGCTCTGTGTTCTCTCGGTCTCGCACTTGTGTGGCCTCTCGCGCTCTTTACGACTACCTTGTTCTGCTCATGTTAACTCGAGGGCAGTAGAAAAACGATGCTGAAATAAGTGAATAAGCTTCGACCATATTCGCAAAGCGTGAAAGACGCACTGATAAGTGCTCAAGTGCCAAATGACATGTGAAAAGTATACTTGGACAAGTGCGTAATGTTGATTTGATTGATATGTGGGGTTTAACGTCCCAAAACCACCATATGATTATGAGAGACGCCGTAGTGGAGGGCTCCGGAAATTTCGACCACCTGGGGTTCTTTAACGTGCACCCAAAAATCTGAGTACACGGGCCTACAACATTTCCGCCTCCATCGGAAATGCAGCCGCCGCAGCCGGGATTTGAACCCGCGACCTGCGGGTCAGCAGCCGAGTACCTTAGCCACTAGACCACCGCGGCGGGGCAAGTGCGTAATGTCTACCAAATGGCTGCATTTAGTGTATACCACTCTTTTTAGGGGCGGAGCTCCTTAGGGCGTGGGCTGTGCGTCCCCTGTAGCCTGTATGTAGCCACCTCTACTTTAGTTCTTGCAGTGTTCACTAGATGGCGGTACCGTCCCCTGTATCTAGCCACCTCTAGTTTAGTTCTTGCAGTGTTCACTAGATGGCGGTACCGTCTCCTGTATGTAGCCACCTCTCGTTTAGTTCTTGTAGTGTTTACTAGATGGTGGTACTTGTAGCTGATGATGAAAAGATGCAAGATGTTATAAACTAGAAAGCGGTACTTGTAGTTAATGAAAGACGCGAGATCTTATAAAATAGGAATGATGTCACATATGGCGCGTGTCATTGGTTGAAGGCAATCGTTCGATTTAGTGCGGCGACGTACGCTAGGGGGAGCGATGTAATAAAATCGAGTGGGCAAAATGTACAGAGGATTCATGGTTTACCAGGTTTACCTCCGGAGCTTCGCCCACTCATCATCATTCACTTCGTGGATATGGCGGAATTTTTTAATCTTTGATGTTCCTAATTAGAGGGTGCACCACTGAGAAAAATAAACGTTGCTGCACCGCCTGTATTCGTACACAATGACCAAACTTGGGTACAAGGAGGCAGGAAGAAATAATTCACCTGAAGGAACTGCGCATGTGCTTTGCCCTATAATATCATGTACCCATATGCTTTTTCGAAGACCATGAATATGGTTCAACAACTTTTAAAAGCTAAAAAACCTAGCGCACATTAGCTTTTTCCAAACCTATTGAAGTGTTTCCTGGCATTTTCGATTAAAAAAGTTTGATCACTTCACATGCATGTGGATGGTTACCTTTTGCTATAAAGGTTTCTCTGTTACTTGGAAAAATACCGTGTTCTATGCGATAAAAGTTACCGTATTAAATGGTAATGCATAACCTTTGAATTTGACAGATACGAACCTTGGAAGCGTATGCCTCTACTAGAGTTTACGTGGTTATGTGTGTGGCGTCGCAACCACTTGCATTATTACAGCAAGTTGGTGGGGAAGGAAACTGATAATGAGAAGGAAAGTTGTGACGGTAAAGAGAGAAGGAAGCAGGGGAGAGAGAAAGACATGGCTAGAAAGACGAAATAAAAGGAAAAGAAAGAGAAGAAAGACAGAAAGAATAAGAAACAAAGTAAAAGAGAACTTCGATGAGAGAGACAGAAGTGGAGACAAAGAGGTAGAAAGGGAGAGCAAGAAATAAAGATAGAAAGGCAAGAAAGAAATATTGAAAGTGCGAGAAAAAAAGTTACGCAAAACGGAAAGGCAACAAATAAATTGTCAAAAAACCACAGAAATGACAGATAACAGAAGAAAAAAAGCAGAACGAGGAAAAAGAAAAAAAGATAAGGGGATACTGAAGCTTTGCCTTAAAGAGTTGAACGAAATAGCGATATCCTGCCGCTGATGCGTACTTCAACCTCTTAATGTATGAAATCTTTTCGAGCTTGCTATGGAGCAACTACGTGACGTTATTAAATTGGCGCCTTAATGTCTGTTAAGTTGGAGGGGGTGACTGGCTTTCAACCATGAAACAATGTGATATTCACATGTTCTGATACCCGATGGGAGCGCTTGTACCAAGCAATATTAGTGCAATATTTCATGCCATATTAAGAATTATATATACAGAATGCGTGTGTTTGTAAAGCAAGCGTCTTATTTTCACTGTATTTCCAAGCATAGTAGGGTATTTTCAGTGCATTCATAAGAAGATGTGTGGCTGTGTGGTGGAGAGAGAGAGTGAAACAACATTTATTTACTTATCCGACGTGCGGGAAGTCACCGGCCACGCGGAGCGCGGGTAATCCCGACCTGAAGACTATGGCTATTAGAGTCCTATAGTCCTAGGGCCTAGATCTTGAGGACGTTGTGCTCCGGCTAGGCGTTGGATACTCGGGCTCCTCCGCTCCCGTTGTCTGGGGCGTCGGCTCCCTTTCTCCTCTGCTTTGCCACGGCCTCCTCAAGCGCTGTATGGCCTTCGTTGCGTCGTTCAGTCTTCGGAACGTATCCATGCTTCTACCTTTTCGGGATACGTGTGGTGGAACACCTCTTTGCCACATGAACGACCCGGTTTGACTCCCACACGGACCCAGAATTTTTCGTTATTTACTTTATTTGCATCTCTTTATTGTTCGGTCACGTGCAGATAATTTTTCGCTCACAACCAAGGACGCTGACACGAGAATTTTCGCTATACGAGCTTCTTAACACAATCGCAAAAGAGAAACAAAAAATGCCACCCTGTTCCATGCTTTGTATCACTAGTGCAAAGGTACCTTTACTTTTTTACCTCCGAGGATATGAAAACTGGCCGTAAAAGGTCCAGCTTCTTGTTACCATCATCATAAACTGGCATGTGTTACAGCATTTGCGCCAATCCTGCCACCCACCTCTATGGCTAGGCCTATCACAACACTGCAGATGGCAAAGAGAACGGGTACAGAGAACTAGAAAGAGAGAAAAGGAAAGAAACAAAGACACGGAAAGGAAATGAAATGAATTAGTTCCGATTTTCTTTACGACCTGGAATTCGCACCCACGTCCTTCGATCCGAAAGCGAGTGTCCTAATCACGTGGCTATACAAACACGCTACCACAGAGTACAGCACAACCTCGATCAGGATATTTTAGCAAGGGGGCAAGAAATGGAAATGAACGGGAGGAGAGTTGTATTTGGGAAGAGGATGGAGAGTAAAGCGCAGCACAGGAAGGATGATGTAGAGGAAAACATACAGCGAGAAAAGCAGACGGAAATAGAGAGAAAAAGAAACCTCAACAAAACAAAGAAAAATAAAGAAAGAAAAAATCAAGAAAGAAAGAGGACGCAAGCCACGCACTACTTTTCATACATTGAAGGAAAAACAAACAAACGGCGGAGACACCAGGCGCAACCCCCGCTGTGTAGTACATAACCTAGCCGCACCAGATCGGGACCAGAGTGTCACAAGACGTCCTAAGAAAGGGTGTGTGACCGAGGAGGAAGCTGCGCATCCCGAAGCTCGCCATGGAGTACGCGCGCTGGTGGGTCGTTCTTTGCTATGTCAAGCTTTGCGCGACTTAGTAAGCAATTCTTTTTTACTGTGAAAGCTGGTATGAGATCGCAATTCGGGTCACACGCTGCGCCATATAGTTGTCCGCGGCCACCACTGCCGGTGTCCTTAACCACTTTGCACAAAATAGGAAAAAGAAACTGGTACTAAGGGGACATGGGGGCTCGAACTCCGTCCGCTTCGTATCAACTCAGTATTCTACCACTGAGCTACGATGGTGCTTCAGACTTATTCACAAACTAGCTTGATGTCGGAATAGGTATCGCGGTAATGGGAGTAATAAAGTGAATTAGAATAGAAAAAAAACTACCAGGTGTCACACAGTGCGAATATCATAACGAGTGAGTCGTCAAACCACGCACCCCGTTTCATTCGCTTATTTGTCACGTGTCTTCTCATCCCCGGCGTTGTATAGCCACTAGTTAAAGGACATGTATATGGTTAGTCTACTAGTAGGCGGAAAACAGATTGCAGGAGTCAAGGTGCCGCACACACGAATCCTCCTGAGCGCAACCTCCTTCCCGGTGGCTTAACTCACCGAGAGGAGGTTGCGCTCAGAAAGTTTCGTGGGGGCGCCGCCTTGACTCCTGCCATCCGAGCTACATTGGACATCCGGTGCACAGCCTCCCCCAACGACATGCTCATTCTGCGTTGCCTCAGCAACAGAGGCAACGCTTGATCACTTATTGGGAACCTGCCCTGGCCTTCACCATGCACGAAGTGGCCACCTACGCAGGCTTCACCACCACCCCGGCCGACCACCTGACCTGACGAGCTGGACGCACGGTCCACTGCATCGACCACTCCCGGCCTTTATAGAAAAAAAGAACTTTTTCTTTTTATTTAACTAATGTCGTGGGCCATACTGGCGCCAAAAAAACTTGCAGCTGTTCACCCGAGAGTTGAAATAAGATGTAAAGTATTCCACATCACACGCGCCTTGGCCGGTATGCCTTGCGCTCCGAGTAGATGTCGACAACAGCCGCTTTGCCCGACGGCCACCTGCACACTCGAAAGCTTGGCAGCTAAGTCGGCAAAAACTGGAGCGTGATACTCCAGTCACCGGTTTAGGTACCTCCAGGCTATGTTGAACAGACGCTCAAGTGAAGGATCCTGGAATAACTCTCTGCACACGGAGGAAACCTCGCGGAACGCATCCGTCATGAAGTCAGCGAGGTTGCGCAAGAGTGTCCTGCCGCCCACCACCAAGGCCACGATGAGAAAGGCTCCCAACACGAACATGGTGTTGGAAGAAAGCGCGATCAGCAGGCACACTATCAGGACCAAACAGAAGAGTGCGAAGACCCACAGCAGGTTGCGCATCACACGTTCGCACATCGGACTCGCCATGTCGAGCCACCAGAACCAGTCCCGCTGCGGAGCCTCGTGGGTGGCAAGCAGGGCGCGTCTGCGTGCCTCCGCTCGGCGTCGGCGCGCCTGCGCATCAAGTAAAGTAATTGGCTGTTTTAGGTACCTAACATCTGCATAAAGGAAGAGCAAGCGACAAATTAGAGAGGGTGAAATACGGAAGTTAATTGTGAAGAGTCACGGCTTCTGAAATAAGGTTGAAAAAACACGCAAAAAGAAGTGCGGTTGGTTACCTCACCTTCAAGTTCCCGTACCAATCACCGTGAGGTTGTATATCTATGGCTTCTCTTAGGATGTACGTAGTTTGTAATTGCTAAAAATGAAGTAAACTGTCCTCTGAAGGGGCGAGAATCTTAACGTACAAAATTTCAGAAGAATTCATTCAACCATCGCCACCTGCATACGAGAAGTACATTTAAACCCCTAAAGTCACGTGCGGAGATATCGTCGTGAAAATTAAAGGAAACGTTGAGCTTGATTCTCATCTTTACTAATGTACATATGACGGTGAAATAACGACATGATATCTTTTAAAGTACTGTTTACCAATCTCAACCAATTCATATATTAGCTAATTAGTGTCCATCAATGCTATCTCCTGATCATGAAAGCTTTAAGCATACGGGGTTTCCTATACGAAGTGGATAAGCCATCAGCGTCACTACAGTCGCTGTGAAGTAAACTTACTTCAATCACTTCCTTTTCCGATCTCGTCATTTTTCATTCCCGATTGTTAAAGAAGAAAAACATTAGGACGTGCCCGCTTCACCAGGCATAATATATCTGAACAACTGTGACAGCTCACTCTTAAAATGAGCGCGGTATGTATGCTGTTTAGACAGGTGAAGTGCAAAAGCTTAATTTCGATTCTACGCTGCGGTTTAAATATTCCGAAAGGCCGATACTTGTTCGATAACACTGGCATCGACAGTTTACCACGCGACAACCCAAAACTATGAGAAAACAAAAAATAAAAATAAACAGGTTGTTGCGCACAGGCCAAACGGTAAATGATTTGTTTCCCTTTCTGTTTTTCTAATAGCTACGGTTTTCGAGAGTGTCTCTGAACATACACGCATAAAAATGCCATTAATTTGGTAATCTATTCAAAAACACCAGAATAAAACAGCAAGTGACGCATTAGAAATAAAAAATAAAAAACGAACGAGAGAACGAAAGAAAGAAAAAATGACAAAAATAGAAACAAAGAAAGAAAGAAAAAAGAAAGCTGTTCAGCACGTGTACACAAGGCCGACACAAAGCGTGAGCTAAATGGTTTAGCATGGCATTTCATTCAATTCTCTCGTGCGAACGCGATGTTGTTATTATCATTCCATATATATCCACACTCGCAAAAAATAATTACGGTTTCGCCCCAATGAAGTACAATACGAGAAGCTGATACGACACGACATACCACGAGATACAATTGCTATTGCCCAACAGGAACACTGTGTCGTAAAAGAAGTACCCAACGCTCGCTTATTACGGGACGTCGTCCACGACTTCCTGCCACGATAGTGCACTAGATGAGACAGACAAAAAGCAAGGAGAACTCTCAGTGTTTGCCAGTTCTATAAATCGCTCGGCGTTTAATATCTCCCCTCTCGTCTGACATAGGCTCCACAGTGTGGTAGGCGCTGCGCTGTTCAGAAGAAAATTTATCTTTGCGAACGCAGTGCACATCAGGCAGTGCATGGTCCAACCATATGCAGTGAACCAGCTCTGCACCACCCTGGCTGTGCAGAGGAGATTAGACTGAGCGTGGAATATAGAAGAGGTCGCACAGCACAACATAACACCTAGAACGACAGCGGCCAGTCCAGTTTCATTGTACCTCGAATGAAGATGTCATAGTGTCACCTGCCTTTGTCTGATAAGTTGCCAAACACGTGCACTACACAAACCTCTGCGTCGCATGTCCCAGCTAACGTGGGCCAAACTATTCTTTAAGTTATCATACCAGATACGAAGGGGGACCAACTACGTTTCGCTAGCAGGAGACCTGTACTAGCTTTTCATTGACTATTCGGAGTGAGCTAACCAAATAGTTATATACTTGTACGATTTCCGACTCTCGTCTTGAATATCTTTTTCGCATTGCAAAGTTAAAAACAACGCTGCCAAAGCCGTGTCCCAAAACAACGTGGTACGTCTACAACAACGCCGCAGCTGACACTGTCACTTTGTTTGCAGTGTAACTAGGCTCAGGCATGTTACATTGTGTTCACTATCAATAACCACAGCCCACATGACTTCCGTAAGCGCTCGAAAGAGTAAGATAGTTTCGCCGGCAATTTTTCCATCACCACATTGCTATCTATGCATTTTTTCATTTCTACGTAGTGAAACGCGATATCGGAACAAAAAATTGAAATACAATACACGTTTACTCCGTATGGAAGACTTCGTAAATGTGACACCATGTCCTGGCGCATCGAGCAAAAGTTACCTCATCAGTTTTCCGAAAAGCTTTATAGCGGGTGATATGCCATTAGGCCAATGGGAAGAGTGAGCCATTTCTGAAATTCATATGTTCGAAGAATCCTTCATACCGACACTTATCAGGTATCTAAGAGGCTCTCTAATCGGTGTTCAAAGCTGACCCCCGTATTCAAAACGCCTCTTCACTCAATGCTTCACCTTCACTTGAAAAAGCCAATCTGAGCGCCGTCTCAAGGCAGAACAAGCCACTGCATAATTGCGATAATCTGCTACGAGTCTCGAGTAAGGCAGCGTCACTTTGAACCGAGCAGCGGCACAGTGCTCAACTCTGTCAAGTGAAGGGTAAAAGTCGAATCGAGGAGCGTTTGTGAAGGCGGGGTCAACAGCAAACATAGTCAGCTCTTAATCGAACGTCTCTAACGTAAGCACAAGAAAACGCATATAAATAGGGCGCGTATACTAATATGAACCGAGTGCGCAATGAGCAACACTGCCAGAAAACGCAGCTTTGTTACCACACTATGCTGGCAGCCGCAGTGACCACGGCATCAGAAGTAATCGGAGCGCGGTCGGAGACTACGGACAAGGATCGAGGCTGCTCTGAAAATGTGTTCAACAAAATGCCTCACGTTGTGCCTTGGACGAGCCATCCCGATGTCGTTGCTGCCGGTGGGCGATCCTTGACTTAGCACAGGGAGGGTCCAAGGAACGGACTGGTCAGATGGAACGACAAAGAGCTGTGGTCTGCGTCGTCAGCGTTAGCGTTAGACACGTCGTTTCACGAGACAAGGGCGCGTACACTAGACACTCGTCTTCTTCGTTATTGCCTGCAGCTTCCAACGTGTGCGCACGCGGTTTTTTTTTTCTTTTTTGGCAAATGTGACACAGGAACAAATTTAGCGAGAAAGACGATGAAATTCGATGTCATCAAGACACTGATAATCTGCATCGACATCGACGGCCCCACCCCACAGAGTTCAAAGCACTCTCGGGTAGCTGACGCTGCGGGCGCTAGAGAGGGCTTCATGCGTCTTTCGCGCTATATATGCGGTAGTCAAATAAAGCTAGGGGGATTAATTCGGTCAACCAGTCTCGGATTCACTGATGTAGACGCGCCTAGCGTCTGTCTGCATGTCGCATCATACATGGCGGTGCCTCGTACATTGTGTCAGAAGTGACCACCGTTCGCTCTCGATAATGGAGCCTAACGCTGCGTTTGCTAGAGAACCTGGACTCCAACAGCCACCAAGCTTAAACTTCAATGACACAAGTTTATGGTCCACCAGAATTGAGCAGTTCGAGGACTATGCCTATACGCAACATGAATACACCGAGCTACCGACGAGGTTCGGTACGAACGCTTCTGTATTGCACGGGTGTTCAAATTCGTCGCGTGCTGACGTCTCTCATCATGACGGCGGAAGAAGCTCTTTCGTACATTGTAGTGAAAGGCAAGTTCACCTCATATTCCATTCGCCCACTAAACAAAGTTCACGAGAGTTACTGGTTTCACAAGCGGACGCAGCAAGCAGACGAAAGCGTGGACGCTTTTACGCCACGCTAAGAAACATGGTCAAAAGATGCAACTACGGCTCAGCGTCCACTGAAGATAGGCTTGTTAAAGACCTATTTATCGTTGGCTTGTAGACAGCAGATTATCAGAACAACTCTGCCGACTTCCGAGATCACGCTGAACAAAGCGTTCCTGCATGCACGGCTACACGAAGACGCCGAAAGAGAAAAACTGGAACGCGAAAACCAGTCATCTGGGCCGGTCACTGCAGATGCAGCGAAGAAGACACCAGTGCAAAGAAACTCACGTAAGCGAGCATGGCGTCGAGAGCGACCTCCTTCGTCAACGCGACGCATGGATCGTGTCGATTCTGCGGACGAGAGGTATATCAACGAGAATTTCGCCCTGCCAAGAAAGCGGTTTGCAATTTTTGCAAAAAGAAAGGACATTTCGAAGCAGTTTGTTTAGCCAAGCACTGTTCATTCAGCAGACAGTCACTTGGCATTCAGATACATGCTGTAGGGACCAGTTGTGAAGCAAACGCTAAGTTCGTTTGAGTTAACGTGATTGACGTCAAACTCAAGTTCGAGGTTGACTCGGAAGCGGAAGTTATCTTCATGGCGCGCACTTTTTCTAGTGCACCGTCTCGACTCGACAAACCGGAGAGTCATCTCGAAAGTCCAGGAAATTCTTCTTTGAATGTGTCGGGCCAATTCAAAGCTACCTTCGAGTGGAAGAGCCGCACCTGGTTAGCATCCCTCGTATACAACCTAAAGGCTTCACAACTGTCGAAACGAGACCCTCGTTAAGAATGAGTGGAGGAAGGAAATTTTGAGGCACATTTATTTTGTGAGACACAGCCTTAGAGAGACGCTAAAGAGAAAAGCACTTTCGTTATAATAGTCATATCAGTTTCTCAATACCAAAAGCATCTTGGCTACTTGGAGAGAGCGCTTGGTAAGCGAAAAAAAAACGCGTTCCAGTCACATGTGGGTGGCCACATCCCCTTGAAGTCGTGACGTCATAGATATTGATAACGGCTACCAGGGCCTACGTCGTTCCTATATGGTAAAAGTGAAGAACAGTACACCACAAATATTTACGAAGCATGCGAAAGCTGGGGCAAAAGCCTCTCCGCGACACTTCAGCTACGTCAGCGCTGGTCGACAGCGCCACGGCGCCCCACAAGTATTCCTCCTTTAATCACTGGTCTGTCGCTTTCTTGACTGAGTACAAATGATATTCACCTTTCACGTTTTCACGCGATACGCTTTTTGACGTCTGCGTATACGTACTTCTCAATCGAGAGGAGTCTGTGTTATCGGTCACAATCACAAAGTGTCATCTAGCCAACGGAACGCGGTTTAAGGTACGCCGTGCAAGCTTTGATCCTGCTGTGAGAATAGAAACACGACAGCCATACGGCAGATAAGCGCTTCGCGTGAAAACGATGAACCTGAGAATGCGCTGGGCGGCAGTAGAAAATTGAAAGGCAACTGAATAGCAAGAAAATCTGTTTCCAGCCGGGCACAGTGGTATACAATAGCACTGCTTGGCGGCGTTGACAGGCAGTTTTGCATTGAGTTACTGTATATTCTACCTAACTGTATCATAAACAGTAATTCTACTTTGGCCATGTTTGCAAAATTTTGTGGGTAAGTGCATTATTCTCTGTCGGAACCCAGACACATAACATACCAGGTTTCAAGTAATTGCATTGAAACAGTGTGGCTAAAATACGAAAAAAAACACATTTTTAAACCTGTGACTTTACCACTGACGTTTTTTGTCTGGAAATCTTGAAGCTAGGCCTTCGACTCTGATTTTTTTGTCTGCTAAATAAAATATGCTGATGAAGTTTACGACACTGCAGATGTCAGCGCATATTTTTTACGTCTAAAGTGAATTACGGTCTTGTGTTAGCGTCTCTTCAATCGAAACCAACAGATAATGAAGCAAAGTAACGTATATAGGATACTAGCTCTACTGTTAGCTCTACTGTTTTGTGTGTGTTGTAGTAATCGTGACATAGATGCGAAGATAGTTAAGTGGGCGTACAGGCGATTACCCACTAGCAGGGACCGAATCTGCAACAATTTCTTTGTAAAAACCACCTACTTAAAACTGCTTTAAATGAAATTATCTTTTGCATTAAATATTTCTGAATGTTACAATGCTTTAGCGTCAATTTACAGGAAAATTGACCGCAGCTACTCTGAACAAAAGTAGCCCGAACACTAAGCCTATTGAACATCGGGCATCGCAACACGTCCCAAGAAGTTGGCTTTCCCTGACCCGTGTTTAACCTTACCTGACAGGAGGAGGTGACTTTCCCGCTTTCGCTAGGGAGAGCGAGCAGTTTTAGGGCGCGCTGCGGGCTGGCAATAAACTACCACTTGCCATCACGTGCTTTCTGCAGTGATTTTTCATTGTCGCATCCTTCTTGCGAGACTGCTTCTCTGCGATCCTTCACTCCCTCTGTTAACATGATGGCTGACACGGAACCAAAGACGCTGCAACAAACAGGAAAGATACCAGTAACAAACACAGTCGAACGTGTAGAAGTAAAAAAACTGCCTTGGTGGCAGCGTACACAATGCCAAGAAGCACTACGAGTACGATATTAGCGTGACATTAGGACAATGCGCAGGAGTGGCGTCCAGCACCCAGTGAGTGCGCACATAGGCGTGCGAAGATATGAAGCACTATTTACACCTCTAGCATATTTTCTCGCGCATAAACCACCCTGCCTATAAACCACACCCGCCTACCTCTAAGGTAAGTATATAATAAATGTTAAAAAAGAAAAAGAACCCTGTGTGCGGCCATGAAGATCACAAGCACTGCCGCGAAGCTAACAGAAGTAACAACGTGACGTTAGAAACATAAATGTGCTTTTTTGCAGACCGTGAATATGGCTTAACAACTTTTAAAACCTCAAAAACCTAACGCAAATTTGCTTTTGCAAACTTATTAAAGTGTTTCTTGGTGTTTTTGAATTAAAAAAAGTTTGATCATTATATGCAATTGGTTGGTCAAACTTTATTGACAACGATTATATGAGCAGATGTTTAGGGATTCTGAAATAAGTATTTTTCCACAAGAAAACACTGCAGTTACGTATAGTTATTTACTGTATACTTTCTCATTTTGAATAAAGTTGGTCATGCTCTTTATTTGTCTGACATATTCGTTTATTTGCTTTGCATCCGGACGAGTGTTCGGTCCTAAGCTCCTGCGTGGACTGTTCGGATTCATCGACTCCGAAAAATTTCGACTATTTCTCACAAAAATTACTATATGCACGCAGGCTTTATTGATTTGATTGATGCGTGGGGTTTAACGTCCCAAAACCACCATTTGATTATGAGAGACGCCGTAGTGGAGGGCTCCGGAAATTTTGACCACCTGGGGTTCTTTAACGTGCACCCAAATCTGAGTACACGGGCCTACATTATTTCCGCCTCCATCGGCACGCAGGCTTTATAGACATATATTGATTAGAAAGTTTGTTCACCACTGAGCTAAAAAGCATGGTCACACGATAAGCCTGTCTTTCTTTGAAGGCATTTCTATTTTCGAGGTGAATGAAAGGAAAATGCAGTTTGCTGAGTGGAAGGGATATGAACCCACAACGTCTTTCTTGCCTCGTGTGATGTTCTTCTCCTAATGAAAGAGTTATTGTACGAGGCATTCAGAAGTTATACAAGGTCAATTATATGCAGTGGTCTTCTGTAGTTGTCATAATAGGTGGATTTCAAGGTTTACACTATAAGCTTTCTTTTTCGAAGTTTTTCAAGTACCTATAGAGACATGAACACGCTATACCTCTAATAAAGGCGCCTATTTTAGAGGTTGCTAGTTACCTTTTGCCTTAAGGGTTTCTGGGTTAGTTGAAAACTACCGTGACTTATGCGATACAAGTTACCACATTAAAAGGTAATACATAACCTTTGAATTAGATACAAACCTTGAAAATGTATTCCTATACTACACGTTACGTGGTTAAGTGTGTAGCGTCGCAACCACTTCGATAACTACGCACGCGAGCAAGGCACATCATTAGTACAGCATTGCATTAGTACTGCAAATTGGTGGGGAAGGAAAATGATGGTGAGAAGGAAAGTTGTGATGGTAAAGAGAGAAAGAAGCATGGGAGGGAGAGAAATACATAGCTAGAAAGAGAAATTTAAAGCTAGAGAAAGGGAAGAAGTACAGAAAAAAAAAGAAACAATGAAAGAGAGAACTTCGATGAGAGAGAGAGAGAAATGGAGACAAAGAGGTAGAAAGAGGAAGCAAGAAATTATATAGAAAATCAGGAAAGCAAGATAGAAAGTGCGAGAAAGAAAAATACGCAAAAAGTGAAGGCAACAAATAAAATGTAAAAAACACAGAGATGACACAGATAGGAGAATAAAAGAACTGAACGAGGTAGACAAAAAAACAGTTAGAGGATACTGAAGCTTCGCCTTAAAGAGTTGAACAAAATAGCGATATTCTGCCGCTGGTGCGTACTTCAAACACTTAATGTATGAAATCTTTTCAAGCTTGCTATGCACCCACTACGTGGCCTTAAGGAAATAGGCGCAGTGATGTGTGTCCATTTTGTAGTAGATCACTGGCTTTATACCATGAAATCAATATGATATTCGCATGTTGTGATACCCGATGGCATAACTTGTACCACGCATCATTAGTGCAATATTTCATGTTCTATTTCATCAAAAGCAGCACTGGCTTTGTGTAGACGGACATCAGCACCCGGGCCTGATGGAATATCATACAGAGCACGGTGTCACCTTAGTGAGTGTGCGAGGAGTGCCCTCCTTGAGATATACAATGATTCGTGGCGTGAGGGCACCCTCCAAGTTTACTGGAAGACCAGCCGTTTGGTTCCATTACTGAAGCTTGGCAAGTCACCATTGGTGCTGACATCGTACCGCCCGATTGCACTGGCTAGTTGCTTGGGCAAAGTTATTGAGAGGGTGGTACTAGGACGGCTATAATGGTTTTTGGAGCATCGCAACATCTGTCCGGACGCTATGACGGGTTTTCGCCGTAGCCGGTCACCAATTGATAACGTCATAGACCTGGCCAGCTACGTGCAACACGAAAAAGGCTGTAAGCGTCTCTGCGCTTCTTTATTTCTTGATGTTAAAGGGGCGTACGATAACGTCACACATGAAGCTGTCCTCACCGCTCTCAAGGAGGTAGGAGTGGGCGGTCGGATGTTTCAGTGGCTACGCAGCTATCTCTCTGAGCGATACATTTTTCGTGAGAACCGAGGATGGTGACACTTCGCTATATTACAGCCACCGTGGTGTTCCTCAGGGTGGCATACTTACCCCTGTACTATTCAACCTGACGCTAATAGCTCTCAATGAGCATCTTCCAAGTACTGTCAGATTGTCAATGTACGCGGACGACATCTGCGTTTAGACGTCTGCAGTAACACGTCTACAGCTGCGAGCGCGAATTCAGAGAGCTGCCACTCAAGTTGCTATTTACCTCCGTCAACGAGGTCTGGAAATTTCCTCTGAGAAATGTGCATTTGTGGCATTTACGCGCAGACCAATGCAGAACTACAGCGTTCTGATAAACAGCGAAAGGATACGTCACCTCCGATCATACAAGTTTCTATAGGTGTTATACTTGACAGAGACCTCTCATGGAGCCCATGACAGGCATCTGTCATTTATTCAAGTTCTTCGCTGGAACGAACTGGGGAATGTCCACAGCTGTTATGTTGCGACTATACAGGATTCTTTTCCTTGGATTTCTTCAGTACAGCCTACCTGCGTTAACCAACGCAAGTAAAACAAGCGTACGAATGCTTCAAAGTGTCCAGGCTCAAGCACTCCGGATGTGTTTACATTTGCCCCAAAGTGCATTAACAGCGGCAACTATCGCCATCACAAGGGACCACCTAATCAAGACCCACATTGATGTTGAAGTGCTGAGGACACATATACGACACCTTGCTCGAACTCCTCGACATCATCAAGCCTCTCTACCAGTGGACCGACCATGCACATTTTACTGCAAAACAGTGACCGCTAATGGCGAGTCGATCCCAACTTCGTTCTCTCCAGCCGCTAGACCTTTGACTCCATCATGGTGCCTCGCTCAACTAACGATTAATATTAACATACCTGGCTTCCAGAAAAAAAGGCCAATTTGTCGTCACCGGCTCTTAAACAGCTCACACTACTTCTCTTGTATGAGAAACACCAAGACTCCACACATATATACACTAACAGATCGGTTCAGCCAGACAGCTATGCAGGAGCAGTAGTGATACCAAGGTTGGCCACGACAATTAGGTTCAAGACATCTCACGCAAAAACATCAACGGCAGCGGAATTGGCAGCACTTCGTGCACGTTGCAATTCGCCGTTGATCAACCTACACGCAAGTGGACTATTTTCTGCGACTCGAAGGCGGCACTGCAGTCCCTACTATCAGCCTCACGCCGTGGACCACACGAGCAACTGGTACTTGAGATAGCAGAGGTTATAGACCACCTTACTGAGAAAGGGCACCAAACTACATTTCAGTGGTTACCCAGTCACTGCGGAATCATCGTCAATGAACGGGTAGATCAAGCTGCCCGCTCAGCCCACACAGAAGATCATAAACTACGACTACCACTTTCTAGGACAGATGCTGCACGAAAGCTCGGCAGGTTTGCTTGCCAGCAAACCACATTACAATAGAATCAGCCACACGTCAAGCATGCCCGACTGTACTCGCTTGCCCCTACGCTAAGTCTTCAAGTCCCGTCGAGGCTTTGCTGAGCAGACCAGACCCTGTTATGTAGGCTGTGGTTGGGCGTTGCGTTTACCAACGCCTACGCTTTCCGCATTGGGATGGCCGACACCGCAGCCTGTGGCCACTGTGGCAAAGAAGAAACGATCCAACATATTCTTTGTGACTGCCTGTGAACAACGACTATGCCTTCGCAAGGAACTGAGCAAATTAGATAATACACCTCTGTCGGAGCAAGGAATTCTACAATATCGACAAGATGCAACTTCACAGAAGAAGGCCCTAAAGTGCTACTACACTTTTTGCGATCGACCGGCCTTACTGAGCGGTTGTGGCTAGGACGCCTTTCCTGTGTGTGTTTTCCTTTTCACATGAAAGCGCGTGCGTTTTTTTTTCTCTATCTACGTCCTCTTTCGTGCCCCTATTTCCCCGCCCCCAGCGCTGGGCAGCAAACCAGATGCCAATATTTGGTTAACCTCCCGGCATTTCCTTTCTCTTTTTCTCTCCCTCTCTTCATGTTGTATTATGAAGCATATATACCGAATGAGCGTGTTTGTAAAGCACGAGTGTTATTGTCACTGTATTTCCAAACAGAGTAAGTATTTTCAGTGTACTAAGAAGCAGATGCGTGGCTGTTTAGTAGAACACCTACTTTGATCACCATTTGAACCCAGAATGATTTGTTATTTACTTATAAGGGTCTCTCTATTGTGCAGATGATTTTGCACTCACAACCGACAACGCCAACACTAGAATTTTCCCTATACGAGATCCTTAACGCAATCGCGAAAAAGAACAAAGAATGCCACTCTGTTCCATGGTTGGTACAACTTGTGCAAAGCTACGTTTACTTTTTAATGCTGAAGCTGCGAAAGCCGGCTGTAAAGGGTTGACCCTGCCTTTACCACCAGCATAAACCGACATGTACCACAGCAATTGCGCCAATCCTACCACCCGCCGCTACGGCGTGGCCTTTCATAACACTGCAGATAGGTAAGAGAACGGGTACAGAGAACTAGAAAGAGAAAATCTGAAAGGAAGAGAGACACGAGAACGAAATGTAATGAATTAATTCAGACTTTTTTCAGGACGTGAAATTCGCACCTTCCTCATCTCGATCCGAAAGCGAACGTCCTAATCACGTGGATATACAAACATGCTACCGCGGAGTATAGCACCACCTTGCAAAGTATAAGGTAGCAAGGAGGCTGGAAATGGAAATGAACGGGAGGAGAGTTGTATTTGGGAGGAGGAGAGAGTAAAGCGCGGCACAGGAAGAATGATGTCGAGAGAATTAGACTGCATGAAAAGCAGAAGGAAGAGAGAGAGAAAGAGAAAGCTCAACAAAACAAAGAAAAATGGAGAGAGAAAAAAAATTGCCCGCAGCTTCCCTCGGGGGACCACTGAGGAGGATGCGGAGCATATAATTGGTTAACGGGGTGTTAAAGTGCGACTTACTTGGGTCGATGGCTAAATTGGTTAACGTGGTTGTGAAATGGGGTGTTAAATTGCGACTTACTTGGGTCGATGGCAAAATTGGTTAACGTGGTTGTAGGAGGGGGTGTTAAATGAGTGAACACGTACACACGTATGCGAAAGGGCGGCGCTGGTCGAAGGGACGTCGATCATTGTGTTTGTGGATTCGTTGGCATTCATTTCACGGCGACTTCGGACGTCGACGCGCCGTACAAACCAACGGACGAGCGGCAACTGAGCAAGCGAGCGCCGACCTTGAGTATATATACAGCGCGACGGCGCATGCGCTGTCAGCTGTCGATTGTTCTCGAAGGAGAGCGCGCGCGCGGCACAGATGGCGACGGCGCATGCGCTGTCAGCTGTCGAATGTTCTCGAAGGAGAAGCGCGCGCGGCACAGATGGTGGGCGACGGCGCGACGGCGCATGCGCGCGCGTCAGCTGTCGAATGTTCGAGAAGCGGTGCGGACGGCGCGGACGGCGCACTACAAGGCGCGAGTATAAGATGCTTCCGCATCTAAAAAATTGAGAAAGAAGCAAGCCACGCACTACGTGCCATACATTGCAGGAAAAACAAACAAACGACGGAGACATCACGCGCAACCTCCGCTATATAGTACATAACCTAGATGCACCAGATCAGGACGAGGGTGTCACAGGAAGTCCTAAGAAAGGGTGTGCTACCGAGAAGGGAGCTGCGCATCCCGAAGCTCGCCAGGGAGTACGAGCGCTGACGGATCGTACTTTGCTGTGTCAAGCTTTGCGTGACTTAGTAAGCAATTCTGTTTTACAGTGAACGCTGGTAGGAGATCAACACTCGGGTCACGCGCGGCGCCATATCGTTGTCCGCCGCCGCCATCGCCGGTGTCCGACACCACTTTGAACAAAATAAAAAAACTGGTACTAAGGGGACATTGGAGCTCGAATCCGCGTCCACTGCGTGTCAGCCCAGTATTCTACCACTGAGAAACGCATTTTTTTTTATTTCAGGTAAAACTTCGCATACGGTGTTCTAAGATGAAGGTATTACAATACACAATGAACAATAAAAAAATAACTAAGGCCGTCAAGCATTACTATAACACATCACGTCCTAGAATTGTTTCATGGTCAGTAGGACTTCTACCCTTCTTAACCATAAAGGTACACATTCGTCTGTTCTTACTACCTCGAGAAACCTTGAGATACTTTCTTCAAAATACTCTGTTGCTAGGCTCCTGTCAAGGTCACAGAGAAACGCAGCCATTCTAGACCGCCATATACTGTGCAAGGCAGTCATCATGATAAAATCGAAAGGTAATCCATCATCATGCTTCTTGCCAAATACCTAATCGCATGAGGGTCTAACGGAAACTCTTTTTAATAACCCTTTGTAATACGTCTCAAATATAATCTACTTCCCAAATGCAGGAAACTTGGTCAATGGTTTGCAGTTTCTTACAGATTAGACATTGAGATCCCCATGGCATATAAAACCCACGCCCCTCTGGGAAGGTGGTGTGTAATTTATAAAAAACGTTTCTGCACTTAGAGCTGCCGGCATTTTTTTAGCTCGTTTAAAAACATTCTGACCCTAGCGTGCTGTATATTGTGCTCTGTACAATGGAATGGGGAGCATAATGTCACATGAAATTTTGTAGAGTTTTTTTTTTCTTTCCAACAGACCTCAGGTAGTCAGTCGAAAAATGAACACACAAAAACCGCACGCTGGCCACAACTTCCTTCATGTATCCATGCACAGCCTCTGTGATAACTTGAGTGCTCACAACAAACTCAGGCAACAGCCTACTTAGTCTTGTTTGGCACACTGTTAATAGGAAAGGATCCCTTGTCTCGCGGAAAATGAAAAACCTATTTACTAACTGCTTGATAAACAGATGTCCTAGCCTAAAGCATGCAAACTTCACCGACTAAACGAATTCGTGCGACTGCACCTTTCCCAGTTAGACCCCCACACAAATATTGCAAACACCCGATGTGATTTTTGCACATTAAACCGGGAACAGTACAGCACTTGCATCAGATACCATAGCTTAGACACAAAGAACCAGTTGCATGCAGTAGCCCTAGAAACATGGACAGATAATTTGCATTCCACCATTCGCTTTCTCTTTATTTTCTTTTGTTTGCTGTGTCCAATATTTATCAGTACTTCTGTATGACTCGAGCGGAACTCCGAGATAATTAACGGGTGTTTTCGTCCTTTCGATGACTGCGAAAAATTCTAAAATTGAAGGCCAATATCCATGCCATGAGCCGAGGCATTTATCCCAGTTTATGTGGCTTCCTGTAGCTTTGGCGAAAGATTTAGAAATTCTGATTGATCCTTCAATACCTTCAAAGTAAGTGCTACAAATTGCAACATCATCAGCGTATGCGAGTTGTTTGACCTCTGAGGATTTTACTCTAAACCGACTAATGATGTCGTTCTGCAGTATCGACAGACATAATGTTTTAATGTAGATGCAAAACAACAATAGACTGACAGGGCAACCTTGACGCACCGAGCGCTCAATTCTAATGGGGGGGCAATATCTTGTTGATAATTACTCTTATACTAATATTTCGATATGCCATGGCTACAACGTTCATAAATATTTTACCTACAGTAGCAGTATCGACAGACATAATGTTTTAATGTAGATGCAAAACAACAATAGACTAACAGGGCAACCTTGACGCACCGAGCGCTCAATTCTAATGGGGGGGCAATATCTTGTTGATAATTACTCTTATACTAATATTTCGATATGCCATGGCTACAACGTTCATAAATATTTTACCTACAGTAGTGTGCTCCAATACTGCAAACAAGAGAGCTTGGACAACGCAACCGAACGTTTTCTCCAGATCCAGCTGGAGTATAGCCACAAGAGCTTGACTGATGTCAACGCATTCGAGCACAGACTGCATTTTATGAACATTTCTTACTATGGACCGACTTTTGATTCCACACGTTTGGTGTGGACCGACAATATCTTTTATTACTGAATGAAGTCTAGCCGCCAACATTTTCAGTATATTTTGTAGGCTACATTTGTCAGTGCGATTGGCCTGTACGCTGTGAAGTGCCTGAACTTTTCAGCCTCATCTGTCTTCCGAAATAGAACGGTACGTGATTCACCAAAGGATGGTGGTAATTTGTTTTCCTCATAAACCTCGTAAAAATGCCTGTAAGTATACGAGTCAATTCACTTTTAAAACGCTTGTACCACTCGGCACAAAGACCATCTGGTCCCGGAGATTTCCCGGGATTTAACTTTAAAATCGCCCGTTTAACTTCAGATGCAAATACAGATAACTCCAAAGCGCTTTTTGTTTCCTCGCTGACTTGTGGCATGCATCGTAATTATTCTGCTTTGAATCTTTCTAGGTTTATCTGTCGACACGCAAAAAGGTTTTCAAAATGCCTTGAAAATACGGATAAAATATTGTCAAAATCGGTTACTTCGTTACCATCCTTCTCTATTTTTTATATGATTTCATAGAGCGTTCGTTTTTTCCACCCCTAACGCTCTTTTTCATGGCGTCTCTCCAGAAGCTGAAACCTCAGCCCTAGCAAAGACGAGTGCACTGCCTGTGGTAGCGTTCCTCGTCATGCAGTGCAAGTTTCTGCTTAATATTGCGTGTGTCAATTTTATACTCTCCCAGTTCTTTGCACTCCAAGTCAATGAGTCTTTTCAATGTCATTTGTAGTTCTTTTTTCTTTCTTTTTTCTTTCGTAACTCAATGCGCAAGAACGATGAATAGCTTTTATTTTATTCACTGCTTGAACTCTTCCCATCGTTCTATAGGTTTCACTTTATTATCTATATTCATTTCTTTGATGCAGTTCATTATCTGGTCTAAGAAATATTCGTTAGTGATCAAAGTAGAATTCATCTTCCGCAGCTCCCATGAAGAAGTTCCACCTTTTGTTTTCTCTTCCATATCACATTTACCTTACAATGATCACTGAAGTGTACTGGGTAGACAGCATATGTCCTACAGTGAGCTAATGTTTCAAGCAACACGTAAATGCGATCAAGGCGTGCATGGCTAATCCGCTGAAAATGTGTGAAACATGCTTCCCGCGTTTTCTCCACACAGCCACCCACGTCTTCTAAATTGAATTCAGTAATTATGGCTGCTAGCATCCTACTACTTTTATTATACATGGCGCTTCCGTTTGATTGATCTCGCCCGTTGAGGACGCAGTTAAAATCACCAAGTAATACAGTTTCCTTTCCAAAGTGAAGTGATCTTTACCTTTGAAAAAGAGAGAAGGGGGAACGTTCCTCGGAAACGGTTGGTGCATAAATACACACAATACCCCTCTGAAAGTCATTAAATACAAAAACACCGGAAACCTATCTACCATGCGGGCGAGAGAGGGTATTTTGCACTACCAGACCCGGTAACTTCTTAATGAACAAGACACAGTCTACAGACGGGCCTATTGCTTGACTTACGATTGCGTATAGTAACGCGCCGTAAGCCTCTGCACCATGCCCCCGGTCACTTCCTCACAGTCTACTTTTATTTCTTGTAAAGCTAGTACATCCAGATCATGATACATGAGCAGCCTGTAGACTTGGCTCTGTTTTCGCTTGGCGGCAAGACCTCGAACATATAACGTTGCCACTCTAATTTTCGGTGCAAAAGCCACGTCTACACAGTAAAGACGTTAGCCCGAGGCATGATGCTTACCTTTAGCGTCTAGCATAGAGCTAGACTATCTCGGTTTACCCGTGCCACTGGAGAAAAATAGACAGCCAGAAAAGCACAAGGAAAAAGAGAGAAAGAGAAACCTCCATAAAACAAAGAAAAATGGAGGGAGAAAAAAACTGAGAACGGAAAAGGAAGCAAGCCACGCACTACGTGCCATAGATTGAAGGAAAAACAAACAAAACGATGGAGATATCACGCGCAACCTCTGCTGTGTAGTACATAACCTAGCCGCACCAGATCGGGACCAGGGTGTCACAGGAAGTCCTAAAAAAGGTTGTGCTACCGAGAAGGAAGTTGCGCATCCCGAAGCCCGCCGGGGAGTACGACCGGTGACGGGTCGTACTTTGCTATGTCAAGCTTAGCGCAACTTAGTGAGCAATTGTTTTTTACAGTGAACGATGGTAAGAGATCACGACTCTAGTACTAAAGGAACAGTGGGGCTGGAATACTCAGTGGCACACAACGTTTGTTGTGTGCCACTGAGTATTCTATCACTGAGCTATGCTGGTGCTTTGAACCACAATGGTGCATTGTGTGACCAGGTTTCACAAAATGCTAATATTAAACGAGTGAGTCGTCAAGGGAGAGAGAGAGAGAAATAGACTTTATTGGGCAATCCTGCGTGGGGAGGGTGGGAGCATCGCGCAGGGTTCCGCATCCTCCGGTCTATCTTGACTTCAACGACGGCAGGCCCAGCTTGAGCTACTACAAAAGCTTGTTATTGATCACCTATTAACTGTGGCGCATACCCACTTCAGGCGTAATGCATCATCGTGGTCAGCCACTGCATGAACGATTGACACAAAATTGCTTGCAAGAGTTTAGTGGATACCCCGCTTCTCAGAAGAATGAGGAAGGATAGCATATAGAATGCCGGCCTACTGTATGTCACATTCCTCTATAATCGTTGCCTGATGCACTTCAATACAGTTCTACGATATCGTAGATTACGCAATTTACTGTTTAACACACACACTCGCATAATGTTTCACCTGTTTTGCATCCGTGTGAAAATTTAACTGTATATTCTGATGCAATACTTGCGATTGCTTTTCGACAGAGGCCGAAATTCCTGAGGCCCATGTGCACGTTCAAGATCTCAGGGTGCACGGTACAAATTTCTGCGACTCTCCACTGCAGCGTCTCTCAATGATACTGTGGTTTTGGAACGAAAAACTCTAACGGTTGCTATATGTTTTGTTAATGTTATTTCTTTTGTTGTCAACCACCCTGTAACGGTCCCACTGGGGCTAACAGTATTAATAAATAATTATATAGCAAAGGCAAGGACACATAGCGGCATGACACTTTTAAACATGAAAAGCAAAGGTTTATTGCAAAACCATCAAGTAAGGCACACACAATTGGAAACCTGCAACAAATTGTTTCTAATGAACAAACCAACACACAGCACACACACACTAAAAAACAACAGCTACACAGTAAAAACCTATTAAAAGACACACAAAGCTCCTCGAAGGAAAGAAATACAAGTCTCAGAAGAATGCTGCAGTCAGATTGGCCAGTTTTTTTGGTCTTGGTTTTGTTTGTTTTTTGCGACGAGGGGTAACTACACGGGAGACACCTGAGTTGGTTTGAGAAGGTAGCTTCAATATGTCTTATGTGCATCGTAAGCTCTCAACTTGTTGTCACTCCTGGCTGGCAAACCCTTTTCATCTTTTTTACGTGGCAGCTCTTCTGTAGTTTTCACAGATCACCATCGTTTTATTCATTTATTGCTGGTAAGCTTCGTAGTCGAGCTGTGACATCACCATGTGTGCTTCTCTGTCTTGTGTGCGAAGACTGATTTCCTTCGTTACCCTAACAAGCCACTTATATTTCATTAACAGCCAAACTGCACAGGGCAAGTACGGCTGTCCCACAACTGCTTCATACCTACTAAGGCCCGACTTACACATGTCTATGCTATTGGATTTCCTCTTCTACTGTCCGTTTCCCGACATCGCGATTCAAGGCTAGTCCCTGTGCAGTCCGATAAGACCTACACAGTAAAAATTTTTACACCCAGAAGGGTGTAAATGAGCTTGTCCTGTGGACGACATCCTAGAGGTGTTAATTCAGCACCTTCCTTAGAATAGGGTGTACATGTAAAAAAATTGTAGGGTGTTACAAAAACACCCTTAAGGAAGGGTGCCTTCGATGTCCATCACTTTTTTAGCACCCTCTGAGGAGGGTGCGAGAAGGGTGCACAAGGGTGTTGAGTGCCCATGGCAGGGGTGCCAGTACTCTTTTAGACTGCACTAATAGATATCAGCATGCACTGATTACACACTACTTGAAGAAAGTGGCCCTGATTATCAATGGTGCGCCCCCTGACGTGCTCCATTCATTGCGTCTGGGAAAAAATATAAACGCGTACTATCGTGTATGATTTTGTGTTGAATCTATATATACTTCACAGTATATGCATATTGCGCGTTACAGAAAATGAAGCCTTAATTGCTGCCCTTGCATATTGCGTTTGTTTAATAGGCAAATAAAACATAAACTTTTCTTCTGCCACACAACTTTTTCACCAGATATACGTTCACGTATACGTACAGTACACATGCAACACCTCAAATGTTTATTATATTTATTCAGTTTCACTTCATTGACAATTCTTTGCAACATACAATTACACTGGTTTCAATTTAGTATACTGCTTCAAGTACATAGAGACTACAAATGAAATATACGCTAATATATCCCTATAATTCTTTCAAGTATCTACAATCCCAGTGGTTTCCAGTTTAACATTCCTTCATGTACACAATCGGTTAATAGGAATGAAATACAGGCAAATATATACTTATGATTCTTTCAAATATATGCAATCACCATGATTTCACTACATAGGCCTTCATGTACACAATCGTTCCCAAGAAGTGATGCACACAAAAATATATATGGATAGTGTTTTCAAATGTATAAAATCACAGTGGATTAAGCTTTGTATTCCTGGATGTATAAAAATTGGTTATGAGAAATGATGTACATGCAAACATATACGGGTTTTCGCACATATAACTTTAGCGAATACTTAAGAAACGAATACAATGATCAGAAGCACAATAAGCTAAAAACGAACACAAAACTGAGTCAAAACACACAAAAAACAAGAGGTAATGCATATATATGGCTAATGACACAGCTGGGTCACTTATAGCCAAATGTCGCAGCCATTTTGGCAACCATCTCAAATGTATTCGAAAAACTCGTGCTGCATTGAAAATAGTGAACTTCTGGAATGTTTACGAGAGGAAAAATATTTGATCACGTGGCTGCCTTCTGAACTTCCTGGATTGCCGTCTAGGTATTGTATGTGAAAAATTTTATTTTAAAAGCACCGCTTCTTCTTTCCATACGAAACTCGGTCTATGTGTTATGTAACAAGAGCTTAATTTGGGAGAGTTGGTTCATCGTGGTTGTGTGCTAGTCACAGCGCGACAACTTTAGGAAGAGACAGAAAGGACAGGAAAGAGCACCGACTGTCAACTGAATTTAATGAATGTGCTACGAGCGCTTTTATACGGAGTACAAGAACCATGTTCATGCGCGACGAAACGTGTGAGCACTACAAAATAATATTAACTGTGAAAAGAATACTCCCTCTCTGAAAGGATAAGTGAACGTGTAGTGATGCATTGATCATTGATTTACCTGATAAAAAATACTTCTACAAACGTTAAGTTGGCATTAGGTAAACCTATTCTCGTGACGAATGGGGCAAGAATGACTATTCCTGTTGCTGTTTTTAGTACACACACTTTTAAAAGCTTGCAAGGGGTGGAAAATAACACGCTAATTTTATATCTGCTGGCTATTTTTTTAATTGTGAGACACATGATGTGGTATAACATGCAGAGGTTTTGGTCATTGTTTTTTGTTGGTCCTGTGTTCTTGAACTTTACTTTCTGCAGGAGGGTTTTGCAAACGGGTGTGATGATTCTGTTGGGATACCCAGCATCTTTTAGTCTTTTAATCTTGTTTTTAAGCCTGACCTCACCCTTGTGCTAACATGACTTCTGAAGGGTGGCCGAGTACCTGTGGTATCAATTCCTCTTTCTACTAATTTTGAATGCCCACTATCAAAAGGCAGAACATTCTTAGCACTCCTGGGCTGATAGCACCAGCCAATACCCCAACAGCATCATCACACTTGTTTGTGAAGCCCTCCTGCAGAAAGTAAAGTTAAAGGAAACAGGACCAAAAGAAAAAGAGAATGACCAATCACCTTTGCATGTCACGTGGTACTACGTACATAAGGTGTCTCACAATTTTAGGAAAAGAGCCAGCAGATATGACTCTGTTGTTTTCCACTTCTTGCAAGCTTTCAAAAGTGCATGTACTTACAGCAACAGGAATAGTCAATCTTGCACCATTCGTCACTAAAATAGGTTTACTGAATGCCAATCTAATGTGTATGAGATACCGCTAACGCGTGGAAAAGTAAACATAGGACAAACTGGGCAATGCTTCAATGATCAAGCAAGACAGCATGCTTTAAATGTTAAGAAGGGCTATAGTAGTCTCATGGCCGGACACCGTAAAGAATGTCCTAGGTTTCATAAAACATGGTTTTTAAAAAAAGCAAGCAGAAAAATGAGAGATTTTAGAACTCTTTATCAGGAAGGCCAAGGATCAATGCATCACTACACCTTCACTTATCTTTTCCGAAAAAGAGTATTCTTTTCTCGGTTAAAATTATTTTGTCATGGTCACACATGTGTTGTTGCAGATGAGCCCTGGTCTTGTGCTCAGTATAAAGACGCTCGTAACACCTTCAATAAAATTCAGTTGACAGCGCTCTTTCCTGTCCTTTTTGCGATAAGATTTTTATCACAGAAAGAATTTCATTTTCTCACAATTTAGGTATAATGACCAGTTTTGATTGTATCGCAACATAGAGTAAATTGCATCTCAATACGGACAAAAATCACAATTTTGTGAAATTCGTGATATTTTTTATATATTTCAGCAGCTTGAGAGGTCTAAAGATATTTTTTCCTCAAAATATACCTTCTGTGGAGTAAGTATTCACTGCTGATATATTCATACAAAGTGCAATATTGCAATAAAAAATGCAAACATAACACATTTTCGCTTTATTCTTGGAAGCGAATGTGGCAAATAATTGCACTATTAATATTGAGCTTCAAATACCTTACAGAAGCACATTTACTTAACAGGTAGACCGAATTTGCTTTAGAAAAAATAAGCGGTAGTTTTAAAACGAAATTTTCCACAAACAGCACACAGACGGCATTATGCCAGGAAGTTATAAGCCAGCCACATAAACAAAACTTTTTTCTCGCTGAAATATTCTAGCAGTTCACTGTTTTCAACGCAGTAGTCAGCACAATTTTTTTTCAAATACAATTCAGATGGTCGCCAAAGTGGCTGGGACGTTTGGCATGGAATGGTCCAACTATATTTAAGCAAAATAACTTACACAAATAACAATGTTTGTTCATCTACCATGACCACACTAGAAAACGTTGTTCAGGCATTGTGACACTAAAATTTTCAGCGTCGTACTGCCTGAACAACTTCTTTGATAAACTCAAAACTCAGGCCGAGAAAAAGCCGCTCAATCACGGTGGTTGTTAAAGGCCTTGCGGCCGTAGACAATGTTGAAAATAAAAAAAACCAACTCATCAGTGCTGTCACTCCTTCTTCGTCATTACTGACACGGAAGATTTTTCGGTTATTCATGTGGAGTTTCAGGAAGCAGGCTTGCTCTAGGCTGGGGCCGGGGTAGACTACGCAGGACGTCAGCGGCACCTTCTAATCCTGTAATAAGAGCAAATATGACTTCTCATAAAAGGATGTTCGTGCTGTTCTGGCAGCACCATATATAAAGAATGTGTAGTGTGTATCCTTCGAAATGGCGTGTAATTGACATTACACTGAACTCGAAGCATACAACCCATACATTCCAATAATTTCGTACGATAAAGATAAGAGTTTTCCAGCATACAGCGAATTCCCGAAATGAGGTGAAGTGTAAGAATACAGCTCAAAAATGGCACTTACGAAAGCCTGAACTCACCTAAGAATCAAATTCCTTCTAGGGTAGTGAGCCAGTGTGAAAAACAATTCCTAAAGTACAACGTTCAGAACATGTAGCATTGATCAAAATGCACAAGAGACTTACCTCTTCATGTACAAACAGTGAAGACATCTCTGCTTTCTTTTTTACATGATAACAAATGATCTTGGGCGTGGCACTATTGAAGAGGTCTGCAAAAAAGTAAAAGATTTACTTACTTTAATCACGCCTCTAACAATCTGAGGAATTGTTACAAGTCACCAATCTGTGCAATTCTGACTGCCTCTATAAGGGCATCAAAAATGAACAATTTTCTCGTTCTTTCTACCCTCACAAGGCGCTCCGTCAATAGAATATAATCCAGATTTGACACTGTGCTTCCTATTTGCCTGCATTCCAGACGTAGGGCTGCGAACATGTGTTTTGTGCACCTAATCTAGCACAGAAATTCGTCATCTATAATTCAATCATCTTCATTCATTGTAATTTGATAAAAGATGTGATAGCTCGTCCAGTTTTCAAAGAGTTGCGGGCCTGCATTAGGCACTGTCTAGCACGTATGAAAGTATTTCTTTAAAAACATTTTTCAAAGCTTGCTTTCAGAAAAAGCGTCTGGCATATTTCGACAACCAAGCTCATCCTCTGATGGCAATCAGAAGCACGCTATTAGTGATTATTGACCACGGGATTACAAACGTAACCCGTGCCTAAATACTCAGTTAAACACAATCAAGCAAGTAGGAGCGCTCGAACGACACCAACGCGCGCGGACGCCGTCTACGTTGCAGTAGCCATGGCTTATGCTAGAGCTACCGCACATAGCTCCCACAGTCACGTATACTCTCTCGATTCTGTTATAACGCCGAACGTTATCACAGATGAAGGCAAAGCACGAAAACAGCAAACAGAAACGAGGGAAAACAACGCACGGCGATGGCCACAACAACGCGCCTTTGGAAGTCTGCTAGATCTTTCCCTGTTGCTGGTGACACTTGTCCTAAATAGCTTAAAAGACCGAGGCGCACGTGCTGGGGGCATCGCGGCATATGAGCACCTCCAACTATACCGTCTTTAAGAAAAAAAGCCATTTCGTAAAGTGCGCCTCTGTACATAAATTTTGCTTATTCTTTCTTTTTTTTACGCTTACACCTACAGAAGCACGTTGCACATATGATTATTAATAGAAATGTTATTACGACGTAGCCCAAAGCACATCTTAAAACAATATCAATCACTTTGTGCAGTGTAGTGACAATGTGCGATCAGCAACTAATCCCGCCCTTGTTAAGTGATCACATCACTCACTGTATGAGTGATGCAGGCACTTACACAACATCGTGCATAGCAGTGTGAACTCGTTAAGTCACACGTTTAATCCGGCATCTGCAACAGGCCCGCAAGCGCATGCTGTTGTAAATGGCTGGCAGCCTACTTTGGCAGAGCTGCTGCAGGCGCCCAGCTAGCGCTGTATGATTACTACCTACGAAAACAGTACACTCACCGTTAACAGGCCCACGTTGTCCGTGTCCGCCACTCCATGAATATTCCTTCATCCGAGCGTCACTTCAAACAAGGTGTCATGCGTGACCACCATTGAATATGCGCCTGTTCGCTAGAACACACACAGCGACCATGACCCCAGACCAACGCAACGCATTTGAAAGACGATGAGACAGAGAGAGCGACGTTGAGAGAGAGAAGGAGGAGGCACTGGCATCGGCGCTGCAGCTGTCGACGCAGGTGTTCGGTGACGCAACTATTCGCTTATCTACGCCGCCGTTGTGGGAGCAACGCTGGCCGGGGTGAGCGGGGGGGGAGAAGCAAGAAACCCACCAGGACGGCGCCGAAAGGCAAACGCTATGGCGCATACGGCGGATGGCCGTTCGACGCGGAATGACTCCTGGTAAATGGCAACTCTCCTTCCAGCCAGTCGCACAGCGACGCAGTTTATTTACCAGCCTCGGGTTCTTTGAGTATTTTGACGGAATGCGATTGCACTGGGCGAAAAATGGTGACGCAAAAGTTGCGGAAAACAAAGTGCACCATGGAATGGCCAGAAACAATAATTATTTCGTCCTCGGTGGCATTAGCCGGAGAGCATCGCTACACCTTTTTCCAGAGGAATTTCTTTTCGCATTGTCTGTGTCTGGCACTTCCGCGTATGGTGCCGCAAACACTGAATGCGTAGTCGAAGCTGGAACAAAAATAATCCACTGTCGCGGATGTTTACAAGGCTTGTCACGCACCACGAAACGTGCCGAGGTTGTTATAACAAACGTTTTGCTGACCACATGATCAGCACATAATTACACACGGTTGCCCAATGAGCTAGCTAAGCACCTGTAGCAAAGGCAGGGCACGTTCTTGTTAAATGTTGTTAATATAAACGATGGTTGTGCATAAGTGCAGTGACAGCTTTCCGTGTGAATTGGTCATAACTCACGTTTTCGAGCGTAGAAGCACCTCAGCGGACCTAATCAGCTACCACAGCAAGTTCGTAAGCAACGATCAGGTACGAAAATGTGCAGCTGTTTTCCATGTACTGAATAGTCCGTGTACAGTGCGTTGACCACCGCCATTCCTTAAGCCACCTCCCATATAGACTCCCAGTCTGAACAGGTGTGGGACCTTAAACACTAAGAAACAGTGCCCCCCCCGCACACACACACATACGAAATTCGAGGGCGCACGGGCAGATACACACGCATACTTACTCACAGGCGCACACACATACACGTATACACACATACGGCCACACACACACGCGACCGTAAACGCACGCATGCATGGGCGTACACATGTGCACAGGCACGCTTAACACAAGCACGGACTCGCACATACACGCGCACGCACACATGCACGGGTGTACACACAATCGCGCTTACACGCCAACACATGCGCAGGCTCACGCACACACACCCATACTCGGGTGAACATTATTTGTGTGTATATAATCCATAGCAAACATGCAGCTTATAACCAACGCTAAGGAAAGCTTTCGTAACACGGATTGCAGTTAATTGCCATTATAGATGAAACGCGATTTGCTTCTGCTGACATTCTGCTGTATTCGGAGAGCACCTTCACACATTTGAAGTCAATTAGGCCGTCATTTAACGCAAGGTCCACATATTCGTGCAGTAGCTGCGCTGCTCGGCCGCCAATCCGAAGGTCGCGGGTTCGATGACGGCCGTGGCAGTCGAATTAAGGTGGAGGCGAAAAGGTATCAGCCTTTGCACTGTGCGATATGAGCGCTCAATAAAGAACACCAAATGGTGAAAATCTCTGCAGCTTTCCACTACGACGACCCTCATAATTATATCGAGGTCTTTGAGACGTAAAATCCCAAATAATATAAATATAAGTTCTTCTTATGCTGCATATTCCATCTGATGAATCAGCACCTACACCCTTCTCAGGCACAAAAGCACCCTTAGAGCCTATTTTAGGGTGCTATCGAGGCAAGCATCCAAACAAAGGGGTGCTTTTTTTTCAATCGACCATTTATGGGTGTTAAAGGGTGTTGCAAAGGGTGCTTTCTCGTAAAAGCACCCTTTTTACACCCTTTTGGGTGCAAAAATTTTTACTGTGTAGGTTTGCTTATTCACTTAAATGCAGCTTGCCACTCGTAGAAAAGCTGACACATTCAAGAGAACCCTGGACGTGGTTGTCCAAAAGCTAGAAAAGTGAGGGACTGGCAAGCTCATGGATAACTATGGGAGAGGCACTTCAAAGTGCACTTGATTATGTACCCCGGCCACAAAATGTTCAGCTCCATCGCTTCGGGATCTGCACCCCAGAAAACTTCCGCAACAAACTATATAGACGGTTGCGGCACAACAGCTAGACACACACAAAAAAAGAGAGCTCAGCTTCTCGCGACCAGCGCAAATAACCAATTAAAGCAACGCTGTAATGCATGCGCGTCATTTGAAGGCTCATGGGCTGATATTCAGAAGATACACACAACACAGAACACCTAGGTGAACCACGCGCCCCGTTTCACTGACTTATTTGTCACGTGTCTTCGCATCATTTGCGTTGTATAGCCACTAGGTCAAGGATATCTACATGGTTAGTCTAAAAATAGGTGGAAGACTTGCAGCAGCTGTTCATCCGAGAGAGGAAACAAGATGTAACATACACTTTCCACATTACGTGTAACTTGGCCGGCATGCCTTGCGCTCCAAGTAGATGTCGACAACTGCCACTTTGCTCGACGGCCACCTGCACACTTAAAAGCTTGGCAGCTAAGTCGGCAAAAACTGGAGCGTGATACTCCGGTCACCGGTTTAGGAGCCTCCAGGCCATGTCGAACAGATGCTCATGTGAAGGATGCTGGAGGAACTCGTTGCACATGGTGGAAACCTCGTGGAACGTATCCATCATGAAGTCGGCAAGGTTGCGCAAGAGTGTCGTGCTACCCACCACCAAGGCCGCGATCAGAAAGGTTCCCAACATGAAAAGGGTGATGGAAGAAAGCGCAATCAGCAGGTGCACTATCAGGAACAAACAGAAGAGCACCAAGACCCACAGCAGGTTGAGCATCACGCGTTGGAACATCGGACTCGCCATGTGGAGCCACCAGAACCAGTCCCGCTGCGGAACCTTCTGGGTGGTACGAACGGCGTGTCAGCGTGCCTCCGGTCGGCGACGGCACGCCTGCGCATCATGTGACGTAATTGGCTGTTTTAGGTACCTAATATCTGCATAAAAGAAGAGCAAACGACAAATTAGAAAGTGTGAATCACTCAAGGTAATTGTGAAGAGCCACAGCTGCTGATATAGGCTTGAAAAAACGCGCATAAAGAAGAGCGGGTGGCTACCTCACCTTCAAGTTCCCGTCCCAATCATCGTGAGGTTGTATATCTATGGCTTCCCTTAGGATGTACGCAGTTTGTAATTGCTAAAAATGAAGTAAACTGTCCTCTGAAGGGCCGAGAATCCTAACGTACAAAATTTCAGAAGAATTCATTCAACCATCGCCACCTGCATACGAGAAGTACATTTAAACCCCTGAAGTCACGTGCGGAGATATCGTCGTGAAAATTAAAGGAAACGTTGAGCTTGATTCTCATCTTTACTAATGTACATATGACGGTGAAATAATGACATGAGAGCTTTTAAAGTACTGTTTATCAATCTAAACAAATTCATATTTTGTGTAATTAGTGTCCATCAATGCTATCTCCTGAACGTGAAAGATTTAAGCATACGGAGTTTCTTATACGAAGTGGATAAGCCATCAGCGAGACTACAGTCGCTGTGAAGTTAACCTACTTTAATCACTTCCTTTTCCGAACTCGTCATTTCTAATCCCCCACTGTTAAAAAAGAAAAAAAATAGGACGTGCCCGCTTGACCAGGCATATTACATCTGAAAAACCGTGAAAGCGCTCTCTCAAAATAAGCGCGATATGTATGTTTAGATTGGCGAAGTGCAAAAGCTTAATTTCGATTCTACGCTGCGGTTGAAATCTTCCGAAAGACCAAAACTTGTTCGATAACACCAGCATCGACAGTATGCCGCACGACAACCCAAAACCATGAGAAAGCAAAAAATGAAAAATAAACAGGATGTCGTGTACACGCCAAACAATAATTGATTTGTTTCCCTGTCTTTTTTGTTATAGCTGCGGCGTTCGAGAATGTCTCTGAACCTACACTAATAAGAATGTCAATATTACGGTAATCTTTTCAAAAACACAAGAATAAAACAGCAAGTGGCGTATTACAAAGAAATAAATGAAGAAAAAATGAGCGAATTAAAGAAAGAAAATATTGAAGAAAAGAAAGAGAGAGAGAAAGAAAGAAAAAGAAGAGAAAGCGTTTCATCACGTGTACAGAAAGCCGACACAAAGGTTGAACTAAATGGTTTAACATGGCATTTCTTTCAAATCTCTCATGAGAACGCGGTATTGGTAATATCATTTTTTATATATTCACACTCGCAAAAAATTGACAGTTTCGCCCCAATGAAGTATAAAACGAAGAGCTGATTCGACACATCACGTGAATCTATCGCCATTTCCCAACAGGAACACTGTGTCGTGAAAGGGGCGCTGCACAACACTCGCATCTTACGGGACGTCGTCCACGACTTCCCGCAACAATAGAACTGTCAGTGTTTGCCAGTTCTATAGATAGCTCGGTGTTTAATATCCCCCATCTTGTCGGACATAGGCTCCACAGTGTGGTTGGCACTGAGCTGTTAAGGAGAAAAAATTATGTTCCCGAATGCAGTGCTCATCAGGCAGTGCTTGGTCTAACCACATGCAGTGAACCAGCTCTGCACCTTCTTGACTTTGCAGAAGAGATTAGATTGAACGTGGATTATAGAAGAGGTCGTACAGCAAAACATAACACCCAGAATGACTGCAGCCAGGCCAGTTTCATTGTAACTCGAATGAGGATGCCATAGTGTGACCGGCCTTTGTCTCAGAAGTAGCTAAACACGTGCACTATACTAATCTTTGGGCCTTATGTCCCAGCTAACGTGGGCGCAACTATTTTTTAAGCTATCATACCAGATAAAAAGAGGAACCAAGTACGTTTTGCTAGCAGCAGACCTGTGATAACTTTCCAATGACTATTCGGAGTGAACTAACCAAATAGTTAAATACTTGTACAATTTCAAACACAAACACTCGTCTTGAATATCTTTTGCGCATTGAAATTAAAAACAATGCTGCCAAAGTCCTGTCCAAAAACAACGTGGTACATCTACAACAGTGCCACAGCTGAAACACTGCCATTTTGTTTGCAGTGTAGCTAGGCTCAGGCATGTTACGTTTCGCTCACTATCAATACCCACAGTTCACATGACTTCCGTAAACACTCGAAAAAGTAAGATAGTTTCGCTGGCAATTTTTTTTCATACCACAATGCTCTATGCATTCCTTCATTTCTATGTAGTGAAACGAGATATCGGTACCAAAAATTAAAATACCATAAACTTTTACTCTGTATGAAAAACTTCGTTAATGTGACACCAAGTCCTGATGCATCGAGCAAACATTTATCTGATCAGTTTTCCGAAAAGATTTATAGCGGGTGATATGCCATTTAGCCAATTGGAAGAGTTAGCCATTTCTGAAATTCATATGTTCGAAGATTCCTTCATCCCGACACTTCTCAGGTATCTAAGAGGTTCTCGAATCGGTGTTTAAAGCTGACCTCCGTATTCAAAACGTTTCTTCACTCAATGGTTCACCTTCACTTGAGAAAGCCGATGGGAGCGCCGTCTCAAGGCAGGACAAGCCACTGCATAATTGCGATACTCTGCTACGAGTCTCGAGTAAGGCAGCGTCATTTTCAAACGAGAAGTGGCGTAGTGCTAAACTCTGTCAAGTGAAGCATGGAAGTCGAGTCCATCCCGATGTTGTTGCTGCCGGTGGACGGTCGTTGACATCGCTAAGGGAGGGTCCAAGGGATGCACTGGTCAGATGAAACGACAAAGAGCTGTGGTCTGCGTTTTCAGCGTTTGACACGTCGCTTCACGAGACAATGACGTGTTCACTGGACACTCGTCTTCTTCGTTATTGCCTGCAGCTTCCAACGTGCATGCATGTGTTTTTTTTTGGCAAGTGTGATACAGGAACACTTTTAGCGAGAAGGAAGAGGAAATTTGATGTCATGAAGACACTGATAATCTACATCGACATCGACAGCCCCACCCCATAGAGTTTAAAGCTCTCTTGGGTAGCCGACGCTGCGGGTGCTGTGGAGTGTGCCATGCGCCATGTGCTCTATATTTGTGGTGGTCGAATAAAGCTGGGGAGATTCATTCGGTCAACCGGTCTCCGAGTCACTGATGTAGACGCGCCTAGCGTCGGTCTTCATGTTGCATTGTACATGGCGGCGCCTCGTACATTGTGTCAGAAGTGACAACTGTTCGCTCGGATAATGGAGCATAACGCTTCGTTTGCGGAGGCACCTGGACTCCAACAGCCACCAAGATTTGACCTCAAAGACCCAAGTTCATGGTCCACCTGGATTGAGCAGTTCGATGACTATGCCTATACGCCACAGGAATGCACCAAGCTATTGACGAGGTTCGGTGCGAACGCTTCTGTATTGCACAGGTGTTCAAGTTCATCGCGTGCTGGCGTGTCTCAACTTGACAGCGAAAGAAGCTCTTTCGTACATTGTCGTGAAAGGCAAGTTCACCTCATATTTCATTCGCCCACTAAATGAAGTTCACGAGAGTTACTGTTTTCACAAGCGGACGCAGCAAGCAGACGAAAGCGTTGACGCTTTTTACGCCGCGCTAAGAAACATGGTCAAAAGATGCAACTATGGCTCAGCCCCATTGAGGATAGGCTTGTTCAATAACTATTTATTGTTGTCTTGTAGACAGCAGATTATCGGAACAACTCTGCCACACTTCCGAATTCACGCTGGACAAAGCGCTCCTGCATGCACGGCTACACGAAGACGCCGAAAGAATAAACTGGAACACGAGAACCAGTCATCTGGGTCGGTCACTGCGGATGCAGCGAAGTAGAAACCATTGCAAAGAAAGTCACGTAAGCGAGCATCGGCGTCCACACTGATATCCTTCGTCAACGCGACGCATGGATCGTGTCAATTCTGCGGACGAGAGACACATCAACGAGAATTTCGCCCAGCCAAGAAAGCGGTTTGCAATTTCTGTAAAAAAGGGCATGTTAAGTCAAATCAAATGAAATCAAATTTTTATTTGTCACAAAAATATAGACGCATTGGGGAGAGTATATACAGAAGGAGGTCCCATAAGCACAAGGCTGAAAGGGGACCTTCTGTTAGAATATGACATGTTGATAAGTACAACAAAATGGCAACGAAAAGTGATTAGGTAAATATTGATAATAATAAAAACAACGCAAACATGCAATAAATAATGCCAGTAAAATGGTAACAAAACAACGTTCAGTAATTGTGCATAACCATGAAAACAACGAAACATACAATAAACATGGCAGTAGAATCGGGAACGAAATGACGCAGATAATGATATACAGCAATTAAAACAACTTCAATGTTCATGGGAAATAAATGTGAAGAGAAAGAATAAAATGAGGGAAAGGCAGGGAGGTTAACCAGATAATGGAGCATCCGGTTTGCTACCCTGCACTAGGGGAAGGGGGAATGGGGAAGAAAGATTGGAAAGAAAGCGAAGAGGGAAATAGATGCGCGCGAAAAAAAAAGGGGGGGGGGAGCTGGGGTGCTACAGTCTATACAATAGGCCGCTGCCACGCAAAAAGTTCAGTAGGGCCTTCACTGATTTTCTGTGAGCACACAAATCATGTCTTCTTTCCAGCACTGATTGTTCAGACAAAGGTCTGTCGTCAAGGCGAGCTAACGCAGCAGCTAGTTGCCGTCTTTGAACGCTGTAATGAGGGCAGTGACAGAGAACGTGCTCTATAGTTTCATCGCTGCCGCAATGACCGCAAGCAGCACTGTCTTCCATGCCGATTCGGTAGGCGAAAGCTTTGGTGAAGGCGACACCAAGCCATAGTCGGCAAAGCACCGTTGTCTCGAGTCGGGAGAGTCCAGACGGAGGCCGGAGTCGACGAGACGCGTCCAGTCTACGCAGTCGCGTGTGCCGTAAGCACTCGGTGTTCCACAGGGATGTTAATTCTGCATTGGCGATTTTTCGGATGGTCATTGCAGCATCAGTCCTTGAAAATGGTATAGATTTTTCTTCACCATTTTCGTGTGCTGATCGGGCAGCTGCATCGGCATGTTCGTTGCCCAATATGCCGCAGTGACTTGGAATCCACTGAAACGTGATTCTGTGTCCTTCGTCGAAGAGGTGGTGAAGCAGCTCTCTAATTTCCAGCACTAGTTGTTCATGAGGTCCCCGGCGTAAGGCGAATGTCAAACACTGTAGTGCTGCCTTAGAGTCCGTGAACACGCTCCATTTCTTGGCTTCTTGGTGTTTAATGACTTCAATTGCGCTACGTAGAGCAGCAAGTTCCGCAGCTGTCGATGATGTCTGGTGGGATAAACGAAACTTCACCGTTGTCGCTGTTGCAGGAAAGATCACCGACCCTGCAGACCCATCCACTTTAGTTGAAGCGTCAGTATACAGATGAGTATGGTCACTGTATTTCTCATATAACAAGAGAAGGGAAAGCTGCTTTAGCGCTGGAGACGAGAACCGGGCTTTTGACCCTATGCCTGGAACCGTGAGTTCAACATGTGCACAGGTCATACTCCATGGAGGAGTTGAAATCCTCGATGGAGTTGTATATCCCGCAGGAATGTGTGTGCGATATGACAAGACTGTCTGGCAGAATGAGGCACGTGATCGGGCTTCTGGCAGTGAAGCTAGATGATGGGCAGGGGCACGAGTAAGATGCCTTACGTGTGCTCTGAGCACTTCCATCATAATATGCGTCTTCAGCGGGTAGTCATTAGCGATCTCGATTGTCTCAGCTGATGATGAACATCGCGGTAGCCCCAGACAAACTCGCAGAGCCATGGCCTGGATACTTTCGAGAGACCGAATGTTGGTTCTACAGGTGTTGGTCAACACAGGCAAACTGTAGCGCAAATAGCCAAGAAAAAGCGTCTTGTACAATTGCATCATTGCATGTACTGAAGTCCCCCAGGTTTTTCCTCCGAGATACTTGAATAAGTTAGCAATTTCTGTTAGCCTCTTCTTCAAGTGGGCCACATGTGGGCCCCAGCAGAGGTCTCTATCAATGAATACGCCTAGAAATCTGTGCGTCTTGACATACGGTATGACTTGGCCATCGATTGATATAGCGTATGGTCTCATTGGCTTTCGACTAAAAGCAATCAATGCACATTTCGCTGGCGAGAATTTCAGACCCTGGTCCTTGAGGTACAATGATACCAACGTCACAGCTTTCTGAAGTCTTGCGCGTACCTGAGGCCTTGTCACGCCAGATGTCCAGACGCAGATGTCGTCAGCGTACACGGATGACTTGACCACACTTGGTAATCGTTCTATAAGTCCAATGAGAACGAGGTTGAAGAGGGTTGGACTCAAGACGCCACCTTGCGGGACTCCACGATGCGTTGGGTGTTGGGAAGTTGGACCATCTGCAGTGTTCACAAACAAGGTCCGCCCTTGTAAATAGCTGCGTGTCCAACAATACAGTTGTCCGCCTAGGCCCACTGACTCAATGGCTTCGAGGATGGCGTCATGTAGAACGTTGTCGTATGCTCCTTTTACGTCAAGGAACATGGCTGCAGATAGTCGTTTACCTGCCTTTTGTTGCTGGACATATGTGACGAGATCTATAACATTGTTGATCGAACATCGGTGACGGCGAAAACCAGCCATGGCGTTCGGATATATCTCATAGTATTCCAGGTACCATTCAAGCCTGGCCAAGATCATTCTCTCCATTACCTTTCCTACGCAACTTGAGAGTGCGATCGGTCGGTAAGAGGCAATGTCCAGGGGAGATTTGCCAGGCTTAAGGATCGGTACCAAGCGGCTAATCTTCCAATCTTGCGGAACGACGCCAGCTTGCCAGGAATCGTTGAAGATGTTAAGGAGTGTTTCTCGTGCCCGTTTACCAAGGTTGAACAGCATCTTGTATGAGATGTCATCCGGCCCAGTTGACGACGACTTATTACATAAGACGAGCGCCGCATCGAGCTCCTGTGATGTAAACGGTAGATCCATGCGTGGGTCCCGTGAGTGAGGGATTTGATTCACTGTATGTAGGCTTGTGTACGCTGTCTGGCCCACGGTCATAGCGCAGAAATCTTCTGCTACCTCAATTTCATGCCGGCGATGAAAAAGTGCAAGGGCTTTGAAGGGAAAACGCTGCTCTGGAACAGAACGTAGGCCTCGCACAATTCTCCATATCTGAGACAGCGGTTTATGAGGATCTAGCGACGCACAAAATTTCCCCCATCGTTGGGTGTCTAATTTGTCAAGGCGCCGTTGTATCTTCTTTTGGATGCGCCGGGCTGTCTGTAGATCGTCTGTGGAATTGGTGCGTCGGTATCGTCTTTCGGCACGACGGCGTATCGCACGAAGTCGCTCCAGCTCGAGGTCATATTCAGAGTACTTCGAAGAGCGTATTATTGTGCGCGTAGTCGCATGTGCAGTTTCCTTAATAGCTTGCTGAAGACCATTGGACAGGCCTTCTTCACAAGCATCCTCAAGTTGAGTCTTGAACACACTCCAATCTATTCTTTGTGTTGTGGTAGAGGAGTACGTGTTCGAAATACCTTTGATCTTCAGGTAAGTGCGGATGTGGTCGCTTCCGTGTGTTTCAATGTCCAAAAACCACTTTACCCGTGTAGCAAATCGGCGTGAAACAAAGGACAAATCAAGGCAGCTGCTATATGTAGTGCCTCGTAAAAACGTAGGACTGGCATCATTCAGAAGGACGAGACCATGGCTGGATACCAATGATGCTAGACGTCGTCCCGTTGAATTAAGCCTTGAGCTTCCCCAGATGGGATGATGCGCATTGAAATCCCCGGTGATAACCCACGGACCCGGATGTGCCCTTAATATGCCGTCTAGTTTGTTGGCGTCGAAATGACCTGATGGGGATATATACACGCCTAGAAGTGCGAATGTCACTTTTCCTTTTTTAACAGACAAGCACACGTACTGATTGCTGTCGTGAGGTTGCACTGGCTGGACGACGTAAGTAAGCTCCCGGCGAATAAATACAACAACTTTGCTACTTTCGATGTCACTTGAAGAGAAAAATGACTCGTAGCCGGATAATCTGATTGGGTGCGATAATTTCGGTTCACATATAATCATGATGGGAAATCGGTGCAGATGAACAAACTGGCGAAAATCAGATATGCGAGATCTCAGACCTCTTGCGTTCCACTGAAAGATGGACGCTTCTCTGACCTCCTGACGGAACGACTTGTTATTGTCGGCCATGGCTTTACTGGAGGCTTGCAAGGACCGGACTCAACGCGTCCAGCACCTGTAGGCCACTCCTAGCAGTTGGCGTGTCGATGCTTGTCAGAAGACTTCTGATGACACTCACAATGGATCGCAGCATAGGAATAATTTGACGATCTGCGTTTGGAGCCTCGTCATCAGCAGCATTGGCTTTCACTGGGAGCAGAGAGCGGGAGGGCTGCTCGGAAGGCCGTGCGTTCGCAAGCACCGGCCAGTCTTCAGGGGAGAGAGGCTTCGCCGGTGGAGGTTTTCTTGTACTCTCTGGCTTTCTACTAGATGTTGATGGTGGTGTAGACCAAAGTGGTGCATGAATATCACCATGACTGGAGCGCTTCCGTCGGTGGCGACGTCGACGCCGGATTTTCTGTGAAGCTTCTCTATGGGTTGAGTTATCCCTGACCATTTCTTTCAGGATACCCATTTCTTTCTTGAGTCTTGGGCATTCCTTAGACGTGGCCTCATGCGTACCTCGACAATTGCCGCACCTATAAGTTGTTGCACAACAGGTGTCTACCGTGTGCGCCTCCGCGCACCGGGGGCATACGCTGGAGTTTGTACAGACGCCCTTGACATGACCGATCTTGAAGCACTTGTGGCACTGAAGCGGCTTTGGGACAAAATGCCGTACCACATGCCATAAATGTCCTACCTTGACGTGCGTAGGGATTGAGTCGCCCTCAAAGACTAGCTTAACGCAGCGGCTGTTCCCGAGGCGGCTTATATGCTTAATGACCACTCCTTCGTACGCTGGTTTTATCAGAATGGGTAGATCCGTGTTTGGGATTGCCAAGTCAATGTCGTAAATGACACCTGCAGTGCAGGTTCCAGTCATCGGTACGATCGCTCGTACTTTGACATCTCCAAACTCTGTCATCATTCGAAGCTTCTGCAGCGTATCTGCATGTGTTGTGTCAACGGCTAAAACGTTCTTACGTGTGTTCAGCCGGACCTCTTTGATTTCATTCTGCGCTATTCCCTCAAGAACATTAGAAATGGCTTGCCTGTTCAATTTTCGAAGGCTGGCGGAAGGATCCACGGGCATGAAGAGAATGGTATGCGGCCAGCGTTCATTCCTTGCCTTCACGGTTGACGTGCTTGCTGGTGATGACGTCTTGATTAGCTTCCTTTTGGCCTTGCGGCTCATCACAGACACGAAGCTGCCATCTGATGAGTCGTCGCCGTCGACTGAGTAGATGTCTGTGTCTTCACTGGAGCTGCTCCAAGAGCCTCGTTTCCTTGCGGAGCTTACAAATGCTGAGCTGTAGCCAGACGGGCCAGCAGTTCGTTCTTCGTCCATGTGCACGAGAGCAGGAGCATCTCTTGAGCCGTCGCTGGTGATGGACCATGAGCCTTGAGCCACAGAAGAGCTTGAGGGCGCTGACATTTGACCACGTGGGCCTGTAGAAGTCGCCGCTGCCATCGCCACAAGGCGGGACGCAGGGAGCGTCCCAGGAATTGTGGAAAATATGACGAAAAACAGTTAGTAGTGACAGACGCGTTCTATCACTAAGTAACTTCATCGTCGTCCCCCGGAAATAAATGTGAAAGTAACGCATACAGTAATAGCTGTAAATGTAAGTGAACGCCGATAAAAAAATGAAGATCAGTTATCATTGCAAGATAATATGTCTAAGTTTTTTCTTAAATGAAGCTAATGACAATTGTTTATTGCTTAGTGGTACTGAATTCCGAAATTTGATTGCTACAAATATGGTAGTATATTTGGCGTATTTAGTGTGTGCATGTGGTAGTAAAAAGTTGTTGTTTGAGGCAAACCTGGTAGGAAGCAGTTTGTATAGCAGAGCAGCGTTCATTCAGCAGACAGTCACTTGCCATCGAGATCCATGCAGTCAAGACCAGTCGTGAACAAACGGCAAGTTCCTTTGGGTTAACGTAATTGGCGTACCGCTCAAGTTCTAGGTTGACTCAATAGGAGAAGTTACCGTTGTTCCGAGCACTTTTTCTGCTGTATCCTCTAGCCTCGACAAACCGGAGAGTCATCTCACAGGTCCAAGACATTATCCTTTGAATGTGTCAGGCCAAATCAAAGCTACGTGGGAGTTGAAGAGCCGCACCTGCGTGCAATCAGTGTATGTCATGCTTTCACAGTCTACGCTTTCACTAGGCTAGCCTGCTAACCTCGAATTCGGAGTCGCGAAATTTGTTCACGCCACACAGCGACCTGACCAGCCAGCTGACTCTGCAAGTGGTGCCACCCGTAGCCAGGATATCTTCGATGGACTTAGCACCGTAGGAGAGCAGTAAACTATTCGTCTCAAGCCAAATGCCAAGCCATTTGCTCTCAGTGTACCTCGAAGAATTCCGATTCCTCTGTACGACCAAGTGAAGCGAGAACTGGACGAGATAGAAAAACAAGGGGCGATCAATAGCATTACAAAGCCGACGCTGTGGTGTGCAGGTCTTGCCATTGTGCCGAAAGCATGAGGCGGCAGCCGAATATGTGTGGACTTGACAAAGCTCAACAAGGAAGTCCTCCGTGAAATATACGTGCTTCCAACAGTTTAATGGGTGCTCGGGCAGCTTGGCGACGCAAAGGTGTTTTCAAAACTGGACGTGACAGCAGATTTCCTCAGATACGATTGTCTTAAGAATGCCCAGAATACTCAACAAACATCGCGCCCTTAGGACGCTACTGCTACTGTCGTCTACCTTTGGTCCTAACCTCTGCACCGGAGTATTTTCAGCGAGAAATGGCTCGCATTCTAGAGGTAAAGACAGAGAAGAATGTCTGGGTGGTGTCATCGACGCCAACGGTATCTACACGAGCCCCTGTATACAAGAAGCTCTACGCAACTTAGAGCCACCCAATGACGTTTCTGGTGTGAGATGCTTCCTCGCTATGGCTAATCATAATGGTCGCTTCCTGCCCAATCTTCCGCAGGCAACCGCCCTTATGCACGCCTTTCTAGGCAAGCAGAATACATGGGAATGGGGACCGCTTCAAAAGATCGCATTTAATCGGATCAAGGCGATGCTCACGTCGGACCTCTGCGTCGCGAAGCATTATCCAGGTCGCAATACCATTGTATCTTGTGACGCAAGCTCATTTGGATAGTGAACGGTTCTTCTGCAGAATCAACCCTAGGGAGAGTGACGTCCGGTAGCGTTTGATCACGGTCGCTAACTGACGCCGAGAAACGCTACAGCCAAACAAAGAAAGAAGCGCTGGCAGTAGCATGCGTGGTGCAGCGTTTCGACCAGTACGTGCGGGGCCTCAAAATCACGGTGGAACCAGATCACCAGCCACTGGTGACATTACTTGGAAACGCTGACATGAACACGATGCCTCCATGAATTTAAAGGTTCCGAATCAAACTCATGCACTACGAATTCCACGTGGTCTACGTTCCGGGCAAAGAGCAAGCCGCTGCCGATACTCTTTCAAGGGCTCCGTACGAGAAGCCATCGATTTGTTCGGTGGATGTGGTAGAGGAGTTCATGCAATTGCAAGTTGCAGTGGTCACTGACACGAAGCTGGTTACTGTAGAGGATGTCCACAGCCGCCAAAAAACTAGAAAGAGAATGCATCCAGCTCCTCAAGTATTGCACTCACGGCTTGCCTCGTCAAAACAGGCTTCTAGATCAGATTAAAGAGTACTGGAACCATCGAGGAGATCTCTCCTTGTGCAGCAGCGTTCTACTCAATGGTAGCCGATTTTTCATCCGGGCTTCAGAGATAACAAATACGCTCGAACTCATCCATAAAGGACACCAAAGTATGAACCAATGTCGATTTAGAGCACAAGACTCCATGGGGTGGTACGGGCTTACGCAGCAAATACGGGACAAAGTCAGTCGCTGTAGGCTGTGCGCAACCACAATAGCGTAATTAGGTGAGCCATTGATTGTGACGGAAGCTCCAACGCAACCATGACAAGAAGTCGAAATGGACCTATTCACTCACAGGAACACAACTACCTTCTAGTGGTAGATTATCGTTCTCGCTATACTGAAATCAACTACATGCGAAGCATGAACTCTGAGGCGCTCATCAATGTGGACAATAGCATTTTCGCGCGTTTCGGCATCCCCAAAGTTGTACGAAGCGATGATGCACCACCGTTCGCTTCGTATGCATTCGCTACTTTTGCGAAGTGCTGTGGCTTCCAACACATCACGTCAAGTCCAAACAACCCGAAGTCTAACGGGGAAGTTGAAAGGATGGAAAGCACGGTTAAAGAATTGTTTGACAAAGCAGGAGGTTCTTTTTTGCCACTTCTGTCTTACACAGACACTTCAGGCGTTACAGGGTTTAGCCCAGCGCAGCTCCTCAAGGGCCACCGCCTGTGAACCAGCCTTCAAAAGCCGGCGGATCGCCTCCATCCACACTCGCTTGAGCCCGAAGTTGTTTAGTGCCAAGACGAGCAGATAAGAAGACGACAAAAGAAAGACTTCGATCGTCGTCGTGCGGCGACTGTCCTTGCACCACTGGAGCTGGCAGACACGTTGTAGGTTTGAGACGTCAAATAAATGGCATGCGTTCTCCGTCCAGCCTCTAAGCCTCGCTGTTGATTGATTTGTGGGGTTTAACGTCCCAAAACCACCATATGATTATGAGAGACGCCGTAGTGGAGGGCTCTGGAAATTTCGACCACCTGGGGTTCTTTAACGTGCACCCAAATCTGAGTACACGGGCCTACAACATTTCCGCCTCCATCAGAAATGCAGCCGCCGCAGCCGGGAATCGAACCCGCGACCTGCGGTAAGCCTCGCTGTTACGTCGTGGAAACGCTTCCAGCGTTGCTTGTGCGTAATAGAAAGCATCCAGTGCATTATTCAGATCCACGAGCCAGCTTCCGGAGAGAACAATGAAAGACGCGAAGAGCAAGCCATTGCTACAGACGCTACGGGAACAGCGACACCGCAAGTCTCCAATGAAGGCGTTTTGGGACGTTAAACCCCACATATCAATCAATCAATCAATCCAATGAAGGCGGAGTTAGAGTCACCAGATTCGGTCGCCGAATTAGGACTCCGAAAAGACTTCACTTTTGATATGACATGTTTTCGTTGTGTGCTTATCTCGGGGCAGAGATGTAGAGGGCGCCATGCGCTCTATAAATGGGTTGGTTGAATAAAGATATAGGGGGATTCGTTCGGTCAACCGGTCTCCGAGCCACTGATGTAGACGCGCGTAGTGTTGATCTGCATGTGGCATCGTATATGGCGATGCATCGTACATTGTGTAAGAAGTGACAACCGTTCGCTCTCAATAACGGAGCCAAACGCAGCGTTTGGGTGTGTGGATAAGTATTACCATCCCTTTCGTACATGGCGACTAATGCCGCCAAGCAGGCTACATTTAACTACTCTTCCGCTTTTAAACCTAGCGTTTAAGATATACGATTCCATCCAACTTGTACTAAATAAATTGCCCTGAAAGCGTTTTTTTTTAACATGAAAGGCTTTTTTTTCATGCCGGGGTATACCAAGACTTTTAGGACCAATTTCTATCACCGAAATATGTCAGCAAAATAAAGGCGCCGAAACAGCAAAAAACAATAAAAATTGTCTGGTGTTGTAATCGAACCCATGATTCACGATGATGATTGGCAGGCGTTTAAACCAGCATACGTCACTGCCATAGCCATGAACGAAGTGTTGCGTGTCTCGGCTCGCGGCTACGTCTATGCAGAGCTGATAGACGAAGCGGTAAAGGCGACAGCAAGTTCACGCAACAATTATGTACATGTAGTTTAAACAGTGGTGTTACATAATTGGCGCTGGGGCCGACAGCCTATATAAAGGTACCTCGCACTGAGGTGCGATGAAGAGCCGAGATTTCTTAGGTCGTTTTTCCTTTTTTTGCCTTTTTGAGCTGCTTCGTTCTTTCATAGACCCTGGGAAGCCCGTGCATCAACTAGTAGTTCGAAGCCTCCAATAAGAAAGCACCACTGGTCACTGGCTGTAATCAGACATGTGGATGTGGGGTGCTTGCCGCACGTTTCGTAGGATGAACCGCTAGAAATGCCATTCATTGCATCAGCCTGGCTCTCTCACTGGTTTTAACTCTGGTTGCATCAGCCAGACTCTGCCCAGGTGGCGCTGCGAAAAATCACGCCCCCTGCGCCATTCTCATCAGCTGGCCAAAACTGAATCGACAGAAAGAGCCGTCCGCAAGTGAACGTGCATAAGCCCTCCTCTTTCATTGGTGTTGAGGCGCGGTTTCCTAAAAATCATGGGTCTGGCAAGCTTCTTCTTCAATCCAATCTCACTTCATAATTGTAGGAAGCTTATCAATGCGAACTGCGGGCACAATTTTAAAGTTGCTTCTTATTTCAGCGTGCTGTAACTCGCAGTTTAAGTGCAAACAAGTATCGCAACACATCGAGTTCGATACAAGCACTCGAACATGTCTTTTCTAACGCCTACATGTGTTAAACGTGGCCATACACATGATGGTAAAGGAATGAAGTGCATACACAAGAAATCTATGTGGCGATCAATGGTACGAAGCTCGCTTTATCTGCAAAAAATGGCCCCGGTGATTTGCGCCTTTGCAGTTGCGTTCTCCCCCAATCTCTTGCTTCCTGTTCGTTGAACTATTTTATTACGCATCCTACAATGTTGTGTTGACTGTTGTCTACCATTTGTATGTACTACAAATGGGGATACACGCGTGTACACTTTCTCGGTGTACAACGAAAGGCTAAACCGATGCATCTTACTTAGCTCTGCCTAACTCCGAGACCAACGGCAAGAAAAGCTGGCTTCATTGTGGTCACGACCTTACTTTTGCGATTCACCTGTATGACGTAAACGTTCGCATTTGTTATCGGTAAAGCCAGAACTTAGAGTGTTCAAAGCCTACGTACGCGATGCTGTCTGGGGCCAACTGCTTCAGATTATCTGATGCCGTGGCGTGTGCGATGTTTATCGCGCGTGTCACCAGTCGACTGTTGCAGGGCGTGCACCGTGGTAAGAGGCTCTGGAGCTTCATGGTCAAAATTACCACGATTTTTAGTCAAGGCTTTACTCTAATCAATGACAGGAGGCCTACATTATCACACTTTTAGTAGCGAAGCTCGTTAAAGCGGCACCCATTCGTCCCTCGTCGTAGTCGTACTGCGTAACCAATCTTACGCTTTTACCTGCAAGATGGTGCCGGTGTGAGGTTTCTCCTGTGCGTTGTTGAACAATAAAAGAGTCGCAGCGTGCACGTTAACTAAAAGCCGAATTCTCTTGTCTTTCATTACCAATTAGCAGCCATTGGCATGCTCATTGAGCACAATCTGACAAGAAAAGATTGCTAGGTTATACTCGCTGGGTGTAACCTCCTTGCTTTTAATAATGTTTAGTGAGCGTTGGGCCGTAGTGCCATAAATACTACATATCTGTAGAACTCCAGAGTCTGACATCTATCGATGTCGATGCCTCCTGCATCTGACGATACCTGCTGGAATATTTTGCAAAAGCAATTAGGTACGGTTTACACTCCCTGGCATGCTATAGGCTATAGAGAAACGTGCTTTGTATCCCTAACAGTGTTCTTGATGGCAGGGTAGGGCCATCGTCAAAAAGAGAAGAGTCAAGTTATGCATGGTTTCCGCAGTCAGCAGAGCCAGTGTGCTGATGCTGATGCTGTTGGATTCAACACGTTTTCTACAGAAGGGCATTTTAGCTAAAGTTTTGACTCACCGCGAGGAGGCGGTGAAACCTTGCTAAATTCAGGGGCTTGAAAGCATCGCTTATGGCATTCATCTATATTAAAATATAGCTCTCCAACGCTCGCCTGGCTGTTGCACACATAGAGTTTCGTAAAATTAACTTGAGAGAACTCTGGTCATTTGGCCACCATGAGAATTATGGGTACCATTTGGCCACCATGAGACAAATTGTGTACTACCCATCATTTAAATATCGGCTGAAGCGCAGTTCGTTGCAGCTCTCGTTTACATTAACGCCAGAGTTTCTTCTATTTATAGCAAACTCTATGGTCGCACATCTATATGCATCGCGTACCGCGCTCGGCTTGTGAGAAATCGCGACCGGGCACATGACGCGCTTTGCGTTTCTCCTCCCATTGCACGATGCTGTGAAGGTGTGCATACCAAGTACAAGTATTTATTATGTGCTTGAGACTGCCTTCTTCGCGTGGCTTTCACCATATGTGGTGGTCAGATATGTGTTGACATCTTCTGCTACCGAAAAGGTTGAGTTATTATCATTCGCTTTAGCCATCGGGACGGAGACAGGCCGCTAGTCGTCAATATGGGAGAGTCCATATCAAGGGGTGCTATATCTGCCAAACATCAATGGAAATTAGGCTAGTCCTCATATAATATTGCACAATAGAGAACCAACTACTTTCATGAAAACAAGCCTCACTTTCGTGTTAGTCCCACTCAAATGACGCAGGGGATCAGCCATGTTTTTTTCTCGTCATTCGTGTTTTTTGTCTATACGTCAAGCGTGTATTGATTATCCGCCACTGAACCATTGTTACCTGAGAATTGACTAAGTACATACTATATTCTGACCTCTTGCCATTTATTATTTTGAAAATTATACCACACGTTTATCCACATACCACACGTATAAACGGGTATTCTTCCAAACGTCCCAGGTGATTCCCGCAAAAGCGCTGACCTGTTCCTTGTTTAGCTAGTTGTCAATATTGCCACGTTCCATTTCCCAAGTTTTTGTTATTGTCCCAAAACACCGCACGATTCTCAGCGCAAACCGCGCCTGCAGTTTTCTAGAAGGTTCCGGACTGTAGTAGATCATTTCGATAAGATCACGCCCACTGTGCGAACGGTACAGATTGTTCTGGAATCTACGCCACCGCCAGCGATAACGCTAGAACATTCTACGGCAAGAGTATAAATGCCGACGCGCTTCGCCGCTTGTGAGTTGTTGATCGAAGGCCGACGCTCCGTTCGCCGCTATCAGTCCGAGACTGCTATCTGTGCGAGACTGCTGCTGTAATTGGACTTTCCGTTTACCGGGCACAGGTTCGCCCAAATAAACAGTTAAATCCCAACACGAAGTCTCCTGTCTTCGGCCACGTCACGACCCCGTGACATCTGGTGGAGGTGCTGCTTCGTTCATGTACCGGACGCCCCCGTCAAGCCGTGAACCCAGCCCACGTCGCGGAGAAGACACCGACGCCAACCAGGAGCAGCGAACAAGCCGCCGACTGCAAGGGCTACCACCGGAGTTTGGGCTTCTACCAGACAAGGCGCGGAAGACGAAGGCCATGACCGCGACCGCAGCGACAATGACAACCGCAGCGTCCCAGCCCACGATGGTCATGCATCAACCCAGGGAACCACCAATTTTCCATGGGTCATCGTTCGAAGACCCGGAGTCCTGGCTAGAAACATACGACCGTGTGGCCGCCCTCAACCACTGGGACCATGACGAAAAGCTGCGTCGTGTGTTCTTCTATTTGGAAGACACCGCAAGGACTTGGCTTGAAAATCGGGAGTCCACGCTCCGAACGTGGGATGTTTTCTGCGGCGCATTCCTGCAAACGTTCGCGAGCGTCGCTCGCAAAGAGAGGGCCGCTGCTTTATTAGAGACTCGGGTTCAGCTACCAAATGAAAATGTCGCCATTTTCGCAGAAGAAATGACCCGACTATTCCGTCACGCTGACCCAGACATGCCTGAGGAGAAAAAAGCTCGTTCCCTCATGCGAGGGGTCAAACAGGAGCTCTTCGCGGGACTGATGAGAAACCCACCGATAACCGTCCAAGAATTTGTAGCCGAAGCGACTACTATCGAAACGACCCTGGACATGCGCACGAGACAGTATAATTGTCGCCTGACTGCAGACTGCGCTGCTGCTCAAGCCAGTAACTCCGGAGACCTGCGTGAAACGATCCGAGCGATCGTGCGGGAAGAGCTGCGCAAGCTGTTGCCTTCGGCACAGCCTCAAGTGGATTCAATTTCCGACATTGTGCGAGAATTTCAGCAATCGCTTCAAATTCCCCACGCACCACTGCCCGAGCCGGAAGCTATGAGCTACGCCGCTGCAGTGCGCCACGACGCTCCTCCCCGTCCACGCCAAAACGCCGCCCCATCGCACTTCCGTCGACAGACGCCACCGCCGCCACCACCCCCACCGACGTCATACCGTTCGCCAGTGGCCCAGCGCAGTGCACTGAGGAAGACTGACGTCTGGCGCACCCCTGACCATCGCCCGCTCTGCTACCACTGCGGCGAGGCCGGACACACATACCGCCGTTGCCAGTACCGACAGATGGGACTGCGTGGCTTCGCCGTCAATGCACCGCGTCCACAGCCAGGAGAACGACCACGTGACATCGCCGACTACCTGACAGGAACTCGGTGGACACCACGAAGCCCTTCTTATTCGCCGTCGCCCAGCCGCTGCACGTCACCGCACCACCGGCAGTACTCTGGCCCAACGCGGGGCCGGTCTCCTAGCCCGTATCCGGGAAACTAAGGGCAGCAACCGGTGGAGGTGCGGTTGCTGTGCGACGAACTACCGAAGATCTTCCTTCCGACGACGACGCCACGACGGAGCTTTCCGAACACAACGCCAACCAGGCAAAGCCCTGACGGCGAAAACTCATTTACCGAAGGTGGCCTGACGACGCAGCATGGAAGCAGCGGAACAAGCCGACGCAGCCTCACCTGACGCCACGCCCTAACTGTAATGCGAGACGGCGAACTAGCGACCTCGACGTTCTTATCGACGGCCACAGTGTGACCGCTCTCGTCGATACTGGAGCCGACTATTCTGTCATCAGTGGGTCGCTCGCCGCGAAGTTAAAGAAAGTTAGAACAGCTTGGAAAGGACCTGAAATCCGCACAGCCGGAGGTCATCTCGTAACGCCTGCAGGAATCTGCACAGCGAGAGTCACCATTAACGGCCATATTTATTCTACAGACTTAGTAGTCCTACAGCGTTGCTCGAGAGATGTCATCCTTGGCATGGACTTCTTATGCCTCCATGGTGCTGTCATCAACCTAAAAACAAAGTCGATAACGTTATCCACAGAAGAAGCACTACCGCCGCGCACGCCGTCAGGACACCATGCCTTGAATGTGCTGGAAGAACAAGTCACTATTCCGCCTCGCTCAAGCGTCATTATTTCAGTCAGCGCTCCTAAATCACCTGACTTGGAAGGTGTCGTTGAAGGCAGTCAGCATCTGTTGGTCACCCGAAATATTTGCGTCGCAAGAGGAATTGCAGAGCGGCAGGGAGGCAAAGCAACGGTTATGCTCACGAATTTCAGCAATGAGTACAAACATGTGAACAAAGGAACAACGGTCGCATACATCGAAGAAATTGTCGAAGCCACCAGTGCTTTCGCCCTCGCCGATTCTGCGGAACCTGCTCAGAGGAACCAAGCCCTTCCCATAGCTTTCGACGTCAATCCCAGACTTCCGAACGATAAGCAAGAACAGCTCAAGGCCCTGCTCCTGCAATACGAAGATTGCTTTTCGTCGTCATCGAAAATTCAGCAGACCCCAATCACGAAACATCGCATCATGCCCGAAGAAAATGCCAGACCACTCCGTCAGAGTCCGTACAGGGTTTTGACGCGAGAACGTGAGGCCATGAAGAGACAAGTTGATGAAATGCTGCGGGATGACATTATCCAGCCGTCCAAGAGTCCATGGGCATCGCCCGTGGTGTTAGTGAAGAAAAAGGATGGGACCCTACGTTTCTGCGTCGATTATCGCCGCCTGAACAAAATCACAAGAAAGGAAGTGTATCCCCTCCCACGAATAGACGACGCACTTGATCTGCTCCATAACGCCAAGTACTTTTCGTCAATGGACCTCAAGACTGGCTATTGGCAAATCGAAGTCGACGAAAGGGACCGAGAGAAGACGGCGTTTATAACACCGGACGGCCTCTTCGAGTTTAAGGTTATGTCCTTCGGCCTTTGCTCAGCGCCTGCAACGTTTCAACGCGTTATGGATACAGTACTGGCAGGACTGAAGTGGCAGACTTGTTTTGTGTACTTGGACGACGTCGTCGTGTTTTCCTCGAGTTTCGACTAGCATCTTCGGCGCCTTGAAGCTGTACTTCAAGCCATCAAGGCTTCCGGACTCACACTGAAGCCAGAAAAGTGCAGATTTGCGTATGAGAAGCTCTTGTTTCTGGGGCACGTTATCAGCAAGTCTGGAGTTCGTCCCGATCCACGGAAAACAGCCGCCATCGCCGACTTCCCGTTGCCCACTGACAAGAAAGCCGTGCACCGATTTCTGGGCCTGTGTGCCTATTATAGGCGGTTCGTGAAAAACTTCGCCCGCATCACCGATCCTCTCACTAACCTTACCAAGGCCGACGTGGAGTTTAAGTGGGAAACGCCGCAGGAACACGCTTTCCAGGAGCTTAAACATCGCCTCCAGACGCCTCCGTTACTTGCCCATTTCGACGAATTCGCCGAGACAGAAATACATACTGACGCAAGCAGCGTAGGTCGTGCCGCCGTTCTTGTGCAGAAGGCTGACGGACTTGAACGGGTTATTAGTTACGCCAGCCGATCGCTATCAAAAGCAGAAGCAAATTATTCCACAACAGAAAAGGAGTGCCTCGCCATCATCTGGGCTACGTCAAAATTTCGCCCCTACCTCTACGGCAGGCCCTTCAAAGTTGTGAGCGACCACCATGCATTGTGTTGGCTAGCCACCCTGAAGGACCCCTCAGGTTGCCTCGCACGATGGAGCCTGAGACTTCAAGAATATGACATTACTGTCATTTACAAGTCCGGCAAAAAACACTCCGACGCCGACTGTCTCTCTCGTGCGCCTGTCGACCAACCGCTACCCGACGACCCGGATGACGACTACTTCTTAGGAACGATAACTACCAACGACTTCGCTGAACGACAGAGGGCCGACCCGGAACTTAAGGCCCTAATAGAATACCTCGAAGGCAGGACCGCCGAAGTCCCGAAGGTATTCAAGCGCGCACTTGCGTCGTTCTTTCTACGAAACGGTCTTCTACAAAAGAAAAACTTTTCACCGCTTCGAGCTAAGTACCTCCCTGTGGTGCCTTCAGCTCTGCGACCAGAACTCCTGCAGGCCCTTCACGACGATCCGACGGCAGGGCACCTCGGTGTTTCTCGCACGCTCGCGAGGATACAAGAAAGGTACTACTGGCCACGTCTTACCACCGACGTCACTCGTTATGTGAGAACATGCCGGGACTGTCAGCGATGCAAGACACCGCCGACAAGGCCAGCGGGACTTCTGCAGCCAATTGATCCACCTTGCCGACCTTTCCAGCAGATTGGTATGGACCTACTGGGGCCGTTCCCGACGTCGGCTTTCGGAAACAAGTGGATCGTGGTAGCTACCGACTACCTCACCCGCTACGCCGAGACAAAAGCCCTGCCAAAAGGCAGTGCATCCGAGGTAGCTAAATTCTTCGTCCAAAATATCGTCCTACGTCATGGCGCCCCGGAGGTCCTTATCACCGACAGAGGAACGGCATTCACTGCCGACTTAACTCAAGCAATCTCGGCATACAGCCAAACAAACCACCGCCGGACGACAGCGTACCACCCACAGACCAACGGCCTCACCGAGCGGCTTAACAAGACGATCGCCGACATGCTGTCAATGTACGTCGATGTCGAACACAAGACGTGGGACGCCATTCTTCCGTATGTGATCCTCGCATACAACACGGCGGTGCAGGAGACGACGCAGATATCTCCATACAAATTAGTCTACGAAAGGAGCCCGGCAACGACGCTCGATGCCATGTTACCCAACGTCACCGACGAAGAAAACCTCGATGTGAGTGAGTACCTTCAACGCACCGAAGAAGCCAGACAACTCGTGCGTCTCCGCATCAAAAACCAACAGACGGCTGACAGCCGCCGTTACAATCTTCTACGACGCTTCGTGGAATGCCAGCCCGGTGAACGTGTTTGGGTGTGGACGCCGATACGCCGACGTGGACTAAGTGAAAAGCTTCTGCGACGGTACTTCGGACCGTACAGGGTGGTTCGAGGGCTCGGCCCACTTGATTACGAGGTTGTCCCCGACGGCATCACGAACTCTCAACGACGCCGATCGTGACCTGAAGTCGTCTATGTCGCGCGCCTCAAGCCGTTTCATGCGCGTTAACAAACTGAACTAGTGTTTTTTATGTTATTGTTGTCTTGTAATTTATTCATTGTACCTTCTTGCATTATTATTGTACTTTCATCTTTAGTTAAAGCATCGGGACGATGCCTTTTTTCAGAGGGGGGCAATGCCACGTTCGATTTCCCAAGTTTTTGTTATCGTCCCAAAACACCGCACGATTCTCAGCGCAAACCGCGCCGGCAGTTTTCTAGAAGGTTCCGGACTGTAGTAGATCATTTCGATAAGATCACGCCCACTGTGCGAACGGTACAGATTGTTCTGGAACCTACGCCACCGCCAGCGATAACGCTAGAACATTCGACGGCAAGAGTATAAATGCCGACGCGCTTCGCCGCTTGTGAGTTGTTGATCGAAGGCCGACGCTCCGTTCGCCGCTATCAGTCCGAGACTGCTATCTGTGCGAGACTGCTGCTGTAATTGGACTTTCCGTTTACCGGGCACAGGTTCGCCCAAATAAACAGTTAAATCCCAACACGAAGTCTCCTGTCTTCGGCCACGTCACGACCCCGTGACAATATCACAGGTTGGCTCCTTTTCTGCATGCCAGCAGGTTTACAGAAGTGCTCAGTGTTACATCGCTCGTAATTTGCTCTTCTCTAGATCTCAAGACATAATCCTAGCATTTTCTGTGTATATAATGACGCATATTACATATATAGAACTTGTTGTATTTTTTATATACATAAAGGTATTTCTCTTTTTCACACTCTGTAAACGTGCATGTTAAAAAGCAGCGTACGTAAGTGCTTCTCATCCACGTCACAAAGATAAAAAAGTGTGCTTTCTGGACATTCATTCATTTCTGCAAATTTCCCGGAAGTCTGAATAATTTGACAGACGGCTGGGTCTCTATGGTTTTATGCTTGTTGTGGTCGGTACTCCACGGCAGAGGGACAACAGATTATTTTAAATAATTATAAAAGGAATGTAAAGGTATAAGGCCAAGTGGGGAATACATTTCAAGAGCAATAATCACTATAGATAAAATGCTTTGTTGGGCGCTTTGGTTCATTCAGGAGTATATTTGTGTGGAAACAGACAACGCACAATTATAGAGAAGACGACGACATGAGTGCTTGTGTAGTCGTCTTCTCTTTTTCTGTCTGGTTGCTTCGCGCTCAATAAGCACTTGAGTTTATTAGTCCACAATTTAAAGCACTTTTTTCAGGCGTATGTTAGCATCATAAAGCAAGTCCGAACTTTTCATTACTTTAACAATTACAAGTTTCTCTAAAATTGGGGCTTATGCGAACACTCCTCAATCAAATTCTACTTAATAAAAGCTAATTTTTTGTACGGGTTTAAAATGAACTCTGCACAGTGCATTGACCCAAAACAAATATTGTGTGATTGATATTGAAAAAGATAGAATATATTAACCAATAAGTATGCACTAGCACTAGGGGCACCTTTGTATAACAGGCTATCATATTAAATCTTGTGACAAGATTTTATTTGTTGAGTTTAATTGCACCTCCGCTATTATGATAAAGAAGTGCGTCATGTTTTTATAATAAAGTGTTTAATAACAAAAACAGTTACGACTATTCGCACACGGAAAATCTTGTAAGTATGTTTTGAGAATAAAAAACAACAAAGAAGATTTGAAACAAATGCTGCGATGTCTTAGTTACAGTTGTCTGAATTTATTTTTGGGTTTGTCCATTTTAATACTCTAAAGTATTTTTTGTAATCCCGCAAACTTAAGTTATTAATCTGTAATCTCACTTTGAACTCGTTTCCTCACTAAATGCATTAGTTTACTCAGCATGGCACCATTCGAATCATGGCCTATCCCCCGGATTGGGTTGTGTCAAGGTGTTCAGAAAGCAACCGTCTAATCAACCAGCCAAAAAGGTGATCAGGAGCGTCAAAATTATCAATATTTGTAGCGAGTTCCATCGTGAACATTACTACTATGTCTCTTTGTTGAGAAGCAACTCTCATTTTTTTTTATCTAGCTTGTTTTGTAGCCCCAGTGTCATGACAGGACACATTCACGGTGTGATCATTTGTGACGCAAGCTCTTTGAGTGTAGACCCCTGGCTGAATTTGAGCTTGCCTCAAACTATCAAATTTGCCTTTGTTTTCATCATTAAAATAACACACAGAGCCAAGGAAAGCAAATTTGATGGTTTACAGGCTCACATACGTCTCCTTAGGCGCGACCAACACATGTAACACACTGCGCATTCATCCGGTGAGACGTTTATAACTTCCAATCCTAAAAATGATGCAATCACAGTGCTTTTTGAGCATTAATAAATGTTGGCATACTTAGATATTATTGCTAAATAGCTAACAAAATACTGCATATTAAGCTGATATCTTATGAAGCACACAGAACTGAAACTTTAAATTTCGGTTTCGTAGAAAACAGGTGGTCTAACGTTCTTTGTATTTTTAAACAAAAAACTGCGCAGACAGAAACTTTATGTAGCAATATTATCTCCTATGAATTGCGCACCACACATGTTCAAAAACCAAAGCATCACGTCTTTAAAAAATATGTCTTTCTCAACTTGGCCTCATACCTTAAATGGCTCCTAAACAACCTTTAAATATACGAAGAACGAACACGTAGTTTTATTCCTCTATTTCCCTCCTTTGCAGCACATCTGTAACGTCAGCAGTTTGTTCACTTGACGTCAGGATGTAATGAGCACTCGACTGGTCGAAAGATATCTCTTTTGAATTCTCCCCTGCTTCGCATTGCATTCGCATGCTCCTTGTCTCGTATGAGCAGCGTGCGTGGTACTTACTTCACTTTGTTGCCTGCACTTACGCAGGCGGAGATAGCAGCATGTACTCGAAAAGCGCGAACTTGATTCTGACTGGCGCAACGCTGAGTGCCGACGCGGTCCACGTGTTTTCTCATGAATGAAGTAGAGAGGCAGGCAGGCAGGCAGACAAAGAATTTTTTTTATCTAGAGACGACGCTCACTCCCCTTAGGCGGCGACATCGGCGGGCCGCACCCACGACGGGACGAGGAGACGCAGCTCCCGGGCCTTGTCATGGGCTCTCTGGGTAGTCCGTAGCTGGTCTTTCTTCTCGTTACTTGCAAGAAGAGATCGCCAGTCCTCCTCCGTTGAGGGAGACCCGGAGCTCTTGCGCAGGGCAGGATGCATTGCCACAGCATGTGTTGCAAAGTTCAACGCGGGTTACCACAGCGAGGGCAGCCTGCTTGTATATCGTCCATATATTTAGAGCTCTTCGGGGAAGAAACGTATGCCTCAGTCTGCAGTTGACGTAAGAGACTGAGCTCAGCAGTTTAAAGTTGGATGAAGGAGGGGGAATCTTCGTCGTTCCAATGGACAGTGCTTACAAATTTCTTGAATACTTAAGAGTGGATCCCGGTAATACTAGAGCGTGTCTTCTGCCTTTGAGTGGTTCATCCCAGCGTGGAATGTTAGACCTCGTGCCCGGTAATGCGCCAACTTGTTGGCATTAAGGATGGTTCCATGGACGTGTCGGCAAACGTTTGCCGGGAACTAGATATTGTGCTTTTTGTCTGTATTATTAACAGCAGAGAGAACTCGGGCAGCTTCATGGCCTGCCGAACCCGTCATGAAGGCTCGGGTTCGGTATGCCATGAAGCTCGCGAGTCTGTGTAGATAACTGTGCGCTTGGTGATAGCGAGAACTAATGCTACCGCAACCTGTTCAGCGCTATCGGCGTTCGCGTGTAACAAAGGCAGTGACGACAAATGGTCTCCTTTAAGTGTGGTGACAAGAGACACAAAGTTTTCCGAGTTTCCGTACTGCGCTGCTGCTACGAAGGCCACGTGACCCTCCATTGCGGCGGCAGTGCTGAGTAGGGCTCGCACCCGTGCCTGCCTTCTCCCCACAGTATGCGTGGAGTGCATGTTTCGGGGTATCGGGAATGCTGTGAATTTAGCGCGTAACTGCTCGGGGAGCTGGTACTGCCATTGTTGGGTAACGAGAGAATTTAGCCCAAGGGGTGCCAGTAATCGTCGCCCAGCCTCTGTGGAAGACAGCCTGACAAGCTGGGATGAAATGTATTCTTCGACAATTTCGTTGAAGGTTTTGTGCATATCTAGCTCATTGAGCTTTGCCATGCGAGTGTTTCCTGGTAACCCAAGGACCTGGTTACCACATCGACGAATGATTACGTCCAGACGGTCCAGGCGGAGACAGCATCGTGTACTCGAAAAGCGCGAACTCGATCCTCACTGGCGTAATGCTGAGTGTCAACGCAGTTCACGTGTTTTCTCACGAATCATCTAGAGCTCTAGTAGGAAGGTAGGAAACTACTCTCTCGTTTCTCAACTCCGTGATGTTCGGGGCCCTCTAAACGATTCTGAAAGTGGATGCATGTGTGCCAATTAAGCTGGTGGACAAGGTCACGTTCACCAACGGGACGGTGAGAGGCATGTGCTCGAATTCGTCCCGAGGTGACGGCAAGAACGTATCTCTCGACGCTGTAGAGATGCTTCAACTAAGAGAGTGATAGGCGACTTCTCTGCCTGTACAGGAGGCTAACAATGGAGTCATCATGGGCCAAGCTGATGAAGAGATGCGAGCACGTGACTGACTTTGTTACGTCAATTGTCGTTTACCTCAAGCGTTGGTCTTCTTTTTCTTAATATTAACTGTTATAATTGATCAATCAGTTTTTAATAATTATTATTAAAATACTTACTAGATTCAAGGTGTAAATTAGATCGCCAAATTTTGCTTTTCTATGGAAAACATCACATCGAATTGGTGATAGCCTGTTACATCCTTTTTAATTACGTTTACCACGTATGTAACTAGAAGCATCTGCGCAAAGACAGTAATTATAAAACAACTTTCTTTTCAGTGACATAACAATAATGAAAACCAGCTCATGATTAAGCCGAGGAAAGCATGTTAGGTGTTAACTTGAGTGTTTTCAGGCTTTTGAAGTAATTATCGACAAATATGTGAAGGAAGTACGTGAAAAGGCAACTTGTTGCCGGCAGGAACTGAACCTGCAATCTTCGGATAATGAGCACGATGCTCTTACGGCAGTGGCTGCCTCCTCGTCAGCTTTATCGGGTTTTCAGTGCATGGAAACCCAAGAGTGATAGCGAATGCCGCTCGTAGCTCTGATGGTGAGGGTAGAACGCTTCTCCTCGCCTGGCGGCATCTCGTAGCATGCATAGGTCGGCGAACTCATGAGTCCACTCACTCGGACTCAGATCGAGCCGTGAGTCTGAGTAAATCTTGGTGAATAATATTTTCGTGAGTCTGAGTCCGAGTGAGTCCGGTCTAAAAACGTTTTGTGAGTGTGAGTCTGTGTGAGTTCGGCTGAGGAAAATTTTGGTGAATGTGAGTGCAAGTGAGTCTGAAGCGCAACATATATCTCTTGAGTGAGTCTGAGCGAGTTTCACTTTCTTTTGCCGACCCACCGTCTTATCTAGTCATCTTGAGCATTACTATCAGCCTTACCAGAATTCACGTTTTTGCTCGTGTCTACTCACATGTATTTCAAAGCAGCGTTGTTCATACACAATTGCAATATTTATTGATCAGGAACGTGAATCGCGTGGGGATTGACCTCGACCTCCCTCTCCCACCCATTCTTGAGGGGAAGTTATTGATATGGTCTCACCTCTTTTAAGAAAAATAACCCAGCTGTTTTGCAAGCCCTCAGAAATTGTCTTAGAAGGTAGTATAGGTCAATTGGCGCCAAGAACAGCACCGATTATGTGTATCATCCATGTTAAAGAGCATTGGCACCATGATCAATTCGGGAAAAAATTCTAGACTAACGGCTCATGAGTCGACTCACTCGCACTCACTCAGTCTCTGATTGAGCCTTGACTCTGAGTCTGAGTGAGTACGGGGGAGTAATGTGATGGTGAGTGTAAGTCCGAGTGAGTTCGGCTGAAGGAAGTTTTCGTGAGTCTGAGTCCAAAGCTTCAACTCTATTTCATGAGTCACTCTGAGTGAACTTCGCAGGCATTGCCGACCTATGCATGTGGTGCTTTGACGAGTTGACAGCGGCCTCATATACAACCTAAAGGCATCGCATCTGTCGAAACGAGACTTTCGCTAAGATTGAGTGGAGGAAGGGAATTTCGAGGCACATTTCTTTCGTTAGACACAGCTTTAAAGAGACGCTAAAGAGGAAAGCAATTTTCTAATAATAGACATATCATTTTCTCAATACCAAAAGCATCTTGGCTACTTGGAGAGAGCGCTTGGTAAGCGAAAAAAAAACGAGTTCCAGTCACATGTGGGTGGCCACGCCCCCTTGAAATCATGAAGTCATAGATATCGATCATGGCTACCAAGGACTACGTCGTTCCTAAATGGTAAAAGCGAAGGACAGTCGACCACAAAAATTTACGGAGCATGCGAGCGTGTGGGCAAAAGCCTCTCCGCGACACTTCAGCTACGTCAGCGCTGGTCGACAGCGCCACGTCGCCCGACAAGCACCCCTCCCTTAATCGGTGGCCGTTCCCTTTCTTGACTGAGCACAAATAATTTTCAGCTTTCACTTTTGAATGCGACATACTTTGTGGAATCTCCGTGTACGTACTTCTCCATTGAGAGCAGTCTGTGTTATCGGTCACAAACTTTATCACAATGTGCCATCTAGCCAACGGAAGGCCGTTTAAGGTACGCCTTGCAAGCTTTGATCCTTCTGTGAAAATAGAGATGTGACGGTCATACGGCAGATAAGCGCTTCGCGTGAGAACTATGAACTGAGAATGCGCTGCACAGCAGTAGAAAATTGCAAGGCCAGTGAATAACAAGAACATCCGTTACCAGCCTGGCACAGTGGTAGACAATAGCACTGCTAGGTGGTGTGGGAATGCACAAATTCGCTTTGGCAAGTCTTCACATGGTCTGCAAAGTTTTGTGGTTTACTGTACATTATCCTCAGTCGAAACCCAGACACATAACATACCAGGTTTCAAGTAATTGCATTGAAACAGAGTGGCTAAAGTACGAAAACAAAAACATTTTGAAATCTTTGATGTTAACAATGACGTTTTTAGCTGGAAATCTTAAAGTTAGGCCTTCAACACAGATTTTTTCATCTACTAAATAAAATATGCTGATGAAATTAACGCTGCAGCTGTCAGAGCATAATTTATACGTCTAAAGGGATACATGGTTTTGTTTTAGCATCTCTTTAATCGAAACTAACAGATAATGAAGCGAAGTAACGTATATAGGACAAAGCTCTACTGTTTTAATTGTTTTGTAGTAATCGCTTCAGATGCGAAGATAGTTAAGTGGGCGTACGGGCAATCAGCCACTGGCAGGGACCGAACCTGCAACACTTACTTCGTCAAATCCAACTACTTAGAACTAGCATAAATGAAATTATTCTTTATATAAAACAATTTAAGAATATTAGAAAGCTTTAGCGCCCATTCAAAAGAAAATGCACCGCAGCTACTCTGAACAAAAGTAGCCCGAACACTTGGCCTATTAACATCGGGCTACGCAAAACGTCCCAAGAAGTTGGCTTTCCCCGACTATTGTTTGGCCTTACCTGACGGGAGGAGGGGATCTTCCCGCATTCTCTAGAGAGAGCGAGTAGTTGGAGGGCGCGCTGCGGGCTCGCAATAAACTACAGCTTGTCATCATGTGCTTGCTGCCGCGTTTCTTCATTGCCGCATCCAACTTGCCAGATCGCTTCTTCGCGATTCTTCACTATGACGTAGTCGGGGGTCTGCCCATAAGACCGGAGTCAGCTAAAGTCCCGGGGAGATGTCGAGAAGAGAGCCAGTGTGGTTACCAGGAGCGTTTATTTACATTATATACAGGTTCAAGGTAGCGTGATACTACGATGTTTTTGGTAGCATGGCTCGAGCAAATCTGCGCTCGTGTTTTTGAAGTCCAAGTCTTCCCAGGATCCCTTACAGAGAAACAATGAAACCCAGGATGGTCAAATCAAATTGTCCTCTTCATCTCCGCCCTCGAAATGAGAGGGTGAAACACCGCCTCTTTCCCAACCCAGGGAAACAGGTGGGAGGCTCGCCCAGTTCGTACCATGGTGCGGGAGAAAACACTGCACAAACATTGCACCAGGAGCACGACGCAGCACAGTGCGAAGATGTTGGGTTCTATGTAGAAATCAAGTCCGTAATTCGTTGAAGTGAGGAGTCGACGGCACCAGGCAAGCCACGGTTTGTAGAAATGGTGGCATGGTGGTGCACAGAGAACTTGAGAACGTACTCGAACATGGACCTCAGTCGCTTGGCCCATTGTCCGCCGCACTCCGACGAGAAAAGATACAAAGATAATTACCTTTTTTAAGCTGCTTCGATTGTGAACAGCCCTTCATAGACTGTCAGTCAGGCGGGTAAGTTCTAAGAATTCTACGAGGAGAGACGTCTGCCCCGCGAAATTTCCAGTATGGTTAGAGTGTCGTTGTCGCGTTTAGTTCACCTCTGGGAACACTGTCCAGGAACCATCTCTCGTCTAAGCGGCGCCATGCCGGGGAGGCCGATCACAACTCCCTCTGTTAACGTGATGGCTGCCGCGAAACCAAAGACGCCGCGACAAACAGTAAAAACACCGGTAACAAACACAGTTGAACTTGCAGAAGTAAAAAACTGCCATGGTGGCTGCGTACCGATTGTCAAGAAGCACTGCGAGTAAGATGCTAGGCTGACATTAGGACCAAGGCGCACGAGTGGCGTCCAGCACCCGGTGAGTGCGCATAGCTGCGTGCGAAGATATGAAGCGCTGTTTACATCTATAGCATACTTTCTCGCGTGTAAACCTCCCTGCCTATAAACCAGACCCACCTACCTCTAAGGTAAACATAATAGTAAAAGCTAAAAAAATTCCTGTGTCGCGCCGCGAAGCTGCCTTTTTGGCATTATTGACAAGGAGTGCCGCGAAGCCAACGTGCCACCAAAATCGGCGTTAAAAACATGACTAATTCATGGAAAGTGTTAAGTCGAGTTTCATAACATGTCTAACTGCTCGATATTTTTAGAGTTTCATATATTATGTAGTTGTATTCGATATAAACATTTAAAAAGTTTTCTTGTTTACTATGCGGACATTGTTGCACAAGCTGGCTTCACGAAACTGCTTGAAGATAATGCAAAAAAGCAGCTTACAACACACACAAAAAAAAACATTTTTTTCTTGTTGTTAGTTCCGTGCGGTTTGTTGTTAGCGATGGGAGTTATTATGCAGGGCTGGTTGCAGGCCAGAAAAATTTATTTCAATTCGAGTGAACACGAGTGGACTCCGGGGGTTTCAACTCGAGTGGGCTCGATCACTGACATTGTTCGTGAAAACGTCCAGCAAGCGTTCGCACGTCCCGAACCTTCAGAGCAGTTTGATCCGGAGGCTAGGAACTACGTTGCTGCAGTGCGTCATAGTGTTCCCCCATCACGCCCACGTCAAGACACCGTACCACCGCAGTTCCACTGCCAAACAGCGCCACCACCACCACCAACACCATACCACCCACTTGTAGGGCGGCGCAACGCACCGAGGAAAACATACGTATGCCCCCACCCCCCTTCCCCGATCACCGCTCACTCTGCTACCACTGCAGGGAAGCTGGCCACACTTACCACCGCTGCCAGTACTGACAGAAGGGACTGCATGGCTTCGCCGTCAAAATACCACGTCCGCAGCCAGGGAAATGGCCACGTGACATCGCCAACTACCTGGCAGGAACACAACGAACACCGTGAAGTCCTTTCCGTTCCACGTCGCCCAGCCGCCGTATGTCACCGCACGACAGGCAGTACTCTAGCCCGAAACAGGGCCGGTCTCCCAGCCCATATCTGGGAAATTAAGGGCAGCAACCGATGGAGGTGGAGTTGCTAGTACGACGAACTACCGAAGATCCTCCGACGATTACGACGACGCCGTGACGGAGCTTTCCCGACACGACGCCAACCAGGCAAAGTCCTTACGACAAAACCTCCCTAACCGAAGGTCACCTGACGACGCAACAGGCAAGCAGTGGGACAAGCCAACGCAGCCGTGACCGGATGCCAAGGCCTAACTGCACCGCGAGATGTCGAACTAGCGACATCGATCGTTCTTATCGACGGCCACAAATGACTACTCTCGTCGATACTTGAGCCCACTATTTCGTCATCAGTGGATTGTTCGCTACGAAGTTGTAGAAAGTTTGTAGAGCTTATGAAGGCCCTGAAACGCGCACAGCCGGAGGTCAGCTAGTAACTCCGGCAGGAATCTGCACAGCGAGTCACCATTAACGGCCATATATATCCTACGAACTTCGTAGTCCTACAGCGTTGTTTGAGAGATGTGATCCTTGGCATGGACTTCTTATGCCTCCATGATGCAGTCATAAACCTGAGAAGAAAGTCGATAACGTTATTCACAGAAGAAGCACTACTGCCGCGCACACCGTCAGCGAACCACGCCTTAAATGTACTGGTAGAATAAGTCACAATTCCGCCTCGCTTCAATGTCATTATTTCAGTAGGCGCTACGAAATCACCTGACTTGCAAGGCATCGTTGAAGGCCGTCAGAATCTGTTGGTCACCCAAAATATTTGCGTCTCAAGAGGAATGGCAGAGCTGCGGGGAGGCAAAGCAATGGTTATGCTCACGAATTTCAGGCATGAGTACAAACACGTGAACAAAGGAACGACGGTCGCATACATCAAAGAAATTGTAGAAGCCGCCAGTGCTTTCGCCCTCACTGATCCTGCGGAACGTTCTCAGAGGAACCAAGCCTCTCTCTCAGCTTTCGACGTCAATCCCAGCCTCCCGAACGTGAGCAAGTACAGCTGAAGGCCCTGCTTCTGCAATACCAAGATTGCTTTTCCTCGTCGTCGAAAACTTGGCAGAACCCAATCGCGAAGTATCGCATCATAACCGAGGAAAATACCAGACCACTTCGTCAGAGTCCGTACAAAGTTTCGACGAGAGATCGCGAGGCCATAAAGAGACAAGCTGACGAAATGCTACGAAATGACATCATCCAGCCATCAAAGAGTGTATGGGCGTCCACCGTGGTGTTAGTAAAGACGAAGAATGGAACTCTACATTTCTGCTTCGATTATTGCCGCCTGAACAATATAAAAAAGCATGTGTATTCTTTCCCACAAATAGATGACGCACTGTATCGGCTCCATAATGCGCAGTATTTTCTGTCGATGGACGTCAATACTGGCTATTGGCAAATCGAAGTCGACAAAAGTGACCTAGAATGGACGACGTGCATAACGCCAGATGGCCTCTTTGGGATTAAGGTGATTCCCTTCTGTGTTTGCTCAGCGCCTGTTACTTTTGAACGCTTTATAGATACAGTACTGGAAAAACTGAAGTGGCAGACTTGTCTCGTGTATTTCGACGACGTCGTCGTGTTTTTTTGGAGTTTGTACGAGCATCTTTAGCGCCTTGAAATTCAACTTCAAGCCATCTAGACGTCCGGATTCAGCCTGAAACCAGAAATGATTCGCGTACGAGGAGCTCTTGTTTCTGCGAAACTTGATTAGCAAGTCTGGAGTCCATCCCGATCCGCGGTAAACAGCGGCCATCGCGGACTTCCCGCCGGCCACAGAATAGAGGGCAGTGTGCCGATTTCTGCGCCTGTGCACCTATTACAGGCGGTTAGTCAAAAACTTAACCCGCGTCGCCATTGCACACACTAACATACCAGGGCCGATATGAACTTCAAGTGGGAAATGCCGCAAGAGGAGGCTTTTCAGGAATTAAAAAAACACCTCCAGACGTGCCCATTTCGACGAATTCGTCGAGACAGAAATATACACACATGCAAGCAGAGTAGGTCTCGGCGCCATACTTGTGCAAAGGGCTCACGGACTGGAAATGGTTATTAGTTATGCCAGCCGATCCCTATCCAAAGCAGAAGCCAATTATTTCACAACAGAAAAGGAGTCCTTCGCCATCGTTTGGGCTACGTCACATTTTGACCCTACCTCTACGGCAGGCTCTTCAAAGTTGTGAGCGACCTCCACGCCTTATGTTGGCTAGCTACATTAAAAGACCCTTCAGGTCGCCTCGCACGATGCATCCGGAGGCTTCAAAAATATGACATTAGCCTCGTTTACAAGTGCGGCAAAAAACACTCCAATGCCGACTGCCTCCCTAGTGCGCCTGTCGGCCCACCACCACCCGACGACCCGGATGACGACTATACTTCTCAGGAACGATAACTGCCCACGACTTCGCTGAACGACTGCGGGCCAACCCGGAACTTAGGGCTTTAATAATATACCTCGAACGAAGGACCGCTGTGCTGTTCCAAAGGTATTCAAGCGCAAACTTGCGTCGTTCTTCCAGTGAAACGGTCTTCTTGACAAGAAAAACTCACCACTTCAAGCCAAGTACCTTCTTGCGGTGCCTTCAGCTCTGCGACCACAACTCCTGTAGGCTCTGCACGACGATCCGACGGCAGGGCACATCGGTGTATCCCTCACGCTCGCGAGGACACAAGGAAGGTACTACTGGCCACGTCTTACCACTGATGTCACTCGTTATGTGAGGACACGCCGGGACTGCTAGCAAAGCATACACCGCCGACAAGGCCAGCGGGATTTTCACAGCCCATTGAACCACCTCACCGACCACTCCAGTAGATCAGTTTAGAACTTCTGGTGCCGTTCCCGTCGTCAACTTTGGCAAACAAGTGAATCGTGGTAGCTACCGACTGGCTCACCCACTACGCCGAGACAAAAACCCCGCGCAGAGGCATTGCATCCAAGCTAGCTAAGTTCTTCGTAGAAAACATTGTCCTACGTCACGGCACCCGGCAAGTCCTCATCACCTACAGAGGAATGGCATTTACGGCTGACCTAACTCAAGCGATCTTCCATACAGCCAGACAAGGCACCACCGGACGTCAGCGTACCACCCACAGACCAACAGCCTTACCGAGCGGCTAAGCAAGACTATCGCTGACATGCTGGCAATGCACGTCGATGTCGAACACAAGACGTGGTACGCCATTCTTCTTTACGTGACCTTCGAAAAGAACTCGGCAGTGCAGGAGGCGACGCAGATATCTCCATACAAATTGGTCTACGTAAGGAGCCCGGCAATGATGCTCGACGCCATGTTACCCAACGTGACCGACGAGAGTACCTTCAGCGCGCTGAAGAAGCCCGACAACTCACTCGCCCCCGTATGAAAAACCAACAGACGACCGACCGCCACCGTTACAATCTTCGACGACGTTTCGTGGCATACTAACCCGGTGAACGTGTTTGGGTGTGGAGGCTGATACGGCGATGTAGAGGCAGTGAAAAGCTTTTGCGACGCTACTTCGGACCGTATGGTTCGACGTCTCTGCCCACTCGATTATTAGGTTATTCCTGACGGAATCACGAACTCTCAATGACGCTGATCACGACCTGAAGTTGTCCTTGTCGCGCATCTCAAGCCGTTTTATGCTCGTTAACGAACTGAAAGCGTGTATTTTGTTGTTGTAATATTGTTGTATTGTACTTTATTGCTTGTACTTGCTGCATTATTGTTGTATTTTCATTTTATGTAACACCATCGGGACGATGCCTTTTTCAGAGGGGGCAATGCCACGTTCCTTTCTCAAGCACTGTTATCGCCACGTTACACTACGTTCAGCGGAAAACCGCGCCTACGATGTTCGAGAATCTTCGAGGCTTTAGTAGATTGTTTCGTTAAGATTATGCCCACTTCGGGCACATTAGAAATTTTACTGGAACCTATGTCGCCGCTAGCGATAACGCTTGAATATTCGATGGCAAGCGTATAAATGACGATGCGTTTCGCCACTTGTCAGTATGGATGGCCGACGCTCTGTTCGCTCCTATCAGTGCCAGTGTCCTGCCGAAATCTGACTTTCCTTTTGCATGGCCTCAAGTGCGGCCCAAATATATAGTTGAAATTTCGATCTGAAGTATATATATATATATATAATGCCACAATGCAGACACAACAGCAGTTGAATACAGGACGAATCGCATTAATTCTACCAGAACACTGACAAACTGATCGGATGAGAACCTCGTCTTTCTCTCTCGCTGCGCATGCTCTTCATTGTTCTCTTGGTGCTGCATATTCAATGCGGCATTTGCCCCCTCCAGAGAATGGCATCCCGAAGCTCTTCTACAAAACACGGTGCAGGAAATATATAATGCAAATCAGTCCGAAAAATAGGGCTTCATTCGCACAACGTGCACGATTTCTGGTTTTTACTGGTGAGTTGTCGAGGGGCTGCCAGGAACAACCATGTATTTAACGTCACTCAGGCGTTGTAAAACTGTGTAGGGGCCAAAATACCTTTTCGGTAATTTTTCAGACCGTCCCTGGCGGCGGATAGGGCTCTATACCCAGACTTTTTCGCCGGGCCGATAGACGACATGTCGGTGTCGCAGATTACAACGCCGGGCGTCGTAATTTTGCTGCTGGGTGATTCAGGCGCGTTCAAGCTGCCTCGCTTCTTCTGCTCGTTCGGTAAAAGATGCAGCGTCCAAGTTGATGTCATTGCAGTCGTTCTTTAACATGGCGTCAAGCATCGTCTTCACTTCACGGCTATATGAAGGAAACTGAACGGCGTTCTGCGTGTAGTTTCTTGCTGCGCTGTATTGTCGGCGAACATGATGTACGGTAGGTTGTCGTTTCAGTTCTTGTGATCCACGTCAACGTACATACTCAACATGTCAGCAATAGTCTTGTTGAGGCATTCTGTTAAGCCATTGGTTTGTGGATGATAGGAAGTGGTTTTCCGATAGGCTGTTCCACTGAGCTCAAGCACTGTTTTCAGGAGCGCAGCCATGAAAGCGGTACCTCGATCCGTTATTATGATTGTCGGAGTACAGCGCCTCAAGACGATATTTTCTTCAAAAAATTGTGCGGTTTCAACGGCGGTGCCACTTGACAAAGCCTTGGTTTCCGCATAGCGCGGGACATAATCAGTGGCGACTATTACCCACTTGATGCCAGCATGGGAAGGCGGATATGGTCCGAGGAGATCCATTTGATTTTGGGCAAAAGGTACCGTTGGCACTTGAATTGGTTGTAATATTAGTGCAGCTGGTTATAACGGTGGTTATTTTCGTCGTAGGCAATCGAAGCACGTGCGCACGTAATGCTTCACAATAGCTGGAAGTCTTGGCCAGTAGTATTTCTGTTGGATTGTGGCCAATGTGCGTGTGTATCCGAGATGACCGGACGTTGGCTCATTGTGGCAGGCAGTAAGTATCTCCTCACGGATGAATGTCAAAACGACAAGTAGGTGGGTGCTTCTTCTCGAAGAAAAGTTCTTATAGAGAACACCAATGCGTAAGCAGAATTACGGCAGGCTTCTTGCAAATCTTCTAGGGATGGTTGTTGTCCGGCCATTTAAAAATTCAATAAGGTGAAGCAACTCGCTGTCTTCCTTCTGCTTGCACAAAATCATAGTGGTATCGACAACACCTACAAATGCCATGTTGTCATCTTCTGTGTCATCGTCACGCTTTATCGGTGACCTTGATAAGCAAGCGGCGTCGGCTTGCGGCCGTCCGGACATATACCCGACCGCCATATCAAACTCTTGAAGGCGTAAGCTCTACCGTGCAAGCCGACCAGACGGGTCTTTCAAGTTGGCCAGCCAGCAGAGCAAAAGATGGTCGCTGACTACGTGAAAGCAACGACCGTAAAGGTATGGACGAAACTTCATAACCGCCCATACGAAGACGGATCTTCATCACGTCTGATGAAGAGCGCTCTCCGATCAAAACGTCACCAATACACAAATTTTTTAGAGGCGTATACTTATTGTCTCCTTATTTTGCGGCACCCGAATATATATATATATATATATATATATATATATATATATATATATATATATATATATATATATATATATATATATATATATATATATGCCCTGAAGCCGCATGCCCACGTATGCCCTGACGAAGGCCGGTCCCCAGCCGTAACGTTGGCATTAAAGCATCGTTTTTCGTTTGCTCGTTCGCTACCTCTGGTGACTTATATATATATATATATATATATATATATATATATATATATATATATATATATATTGGAAAAAAGTGTATACTTAAGGGCTTGTTTTTCAAGTTTTTACACAATAATAATGAGATCTAACAGACAATGATGCCAAGAAAGGTATAGGGGAAGTTATCAGGCGAATTGTAATGTAAATAATATGAAAGAAAAGTGGGTGAAAAGATAACTTGCGCCGTGAGCAAGATCCGAACCTGCGATCTTCGAATAACGCATACATATATATATTAGATCTCATAATATTGTGTTAAAACACGGAAAAACGAGCCCTTAGGTATACACTTCTTTCCCTTATTTCATTGAACGAGGGTCTCCTACTGGCAGACTTGGTGTGTTTAGGTTGTATAAGAGGGACAATTAATCAGCTGCCCGCTCATAATAAGTTCACGTGCTACGTGACGCCAAACATGCGCATAGGAGTGTTTTCACACTCGTCGTTTGGCTTATAGATGGCGCTGACTGTCACTCCTACTTCTAAATTCACATATAATCCAAAAAAAGTGGATGGAGGTTAGGTCGCTGTGGTAGCTCAGTGGTTAGAGCATCTAACGTGTTATTCGAAGGTCGTAGGTTCGATTCCTGCTCACGGCTGGTTACTTTTTCATCCACTTTTTTTTCTTCCTATTTACAATCCATTGGTTCTAATAACTTCCCCTGTGCATTCCTTGGCATTACTGTCTGTTAGATCTCATTATTATTGTGTTAAAACACGGAAAAACGAGCCCTTAGGGATACACTTCTTTCCCTTATTTCATTGAACGAGGGTCTCGTACTGGCAGACTTGGTGTGTTTAGGTTGTGTAAGTGGGACAATTAATAAGCTGCCCGCTCATAATAAGTTCACGTGCTACGTGACGCCAAACATGCGCATAAGAGTGTTTTCACACTCGTCGTTTGGCTTATAGATGACGCCGACTGTCAGTCCTACTTCTAAATTCACGTATAAACCCAAAAAAGTGGAAAGAGGGAAGGCCGCTGTGGTATCTCAGTGGTTAGAGCATCGAACGCGTTATTCGATGGTCGTAGGTTCGATTCCTGCTCACGGCTGGTTATTTTTTCATCCACTTTTCTTTCTTATTATTTACATTCCAGTGGTTCTAATACCATCCCCTGTACATTCCTTGGCATTACTGTCTGTTAGATCTTATTATTATTGTGCTAAAACACGGAAAAACGAGCCCTTAGGTGTACACTTCTTCCCCTTTTATATATATATATATATATATATATATATATATATATATATATATATATATATATATATATATATATACATACGGTATATATGTATATATATACCGTATGTCACTCTACCGTATGTATATATGTATACATATATACATACGGTAGAAAAAGAGGTCGACAAGCGTGCGAAAACACAAGCTTTACAAACGTTTCGGCAGGTGGGCCTGCCTCCATCAGAGTGAATGGTTACAGATGCCACACAGTGAACATTTACATATATAAGCCGCTTCTTTGCGTATCACATGGCTAAGTCATTATGAGAAGTTTAAGAAACAAGATTATATATCACCAGAGGCCTATAGTGCATATACTACTGAAAACGCGTATCATTGTACAGTAATGAATCGGCACGTATTAGGTACCCTACAACTTGTGTGCAATGAAACAGGTCTACAGCCCCGCCGCGGTGGTCTAGTGGCTAAGGTACTCGGCTGCTGACCCGCAGGGCGCGGGCTCGAATCCCAGCTGCGGCGGCTGCATTTCCGATGGAGGCGGAAATGTTGTAGGCCCGTGTGCTCAGATTTGGGTGCACGTTAAAGAACTCCAGGTGGTCTAAATTTCCGGAGCCCTCCACTACGGCGTCTCTCATAATCATATAGTGGTTTTGGGGCGTTAAACCCCACATATCAATCAATCAAACAGGTCTACAAAATAACAAACTGCGCACGCAGTCGCTCACTTGGCCATAAGTTCTGCGGGATAATCACAGCCTAAGGACTTTTAGTAAGCCTTTAAAAAAGAAAAAGAAGTTCGAAGAGATAAAACAAAATCAAAAAGCAGGAAGCAAAATGAATGCGAGTAAAATGATGAAGTGACAAAGGCCACCTATATACATTATGTGCGTAATAGCAGACAATAGGTCAACATCGTGAAAAGAATATACACTAGCCAGTAAGACGAAACGGCGATTTACTAAGGCAATATGCAAGCAAGCGTACCCGGGCTCTCGTTCATGCCGTGAGATAGTGTTTTGAATTTATGAATAAGATATGTGGGGTTTAACGTCCCAAAACCACCATATTATTATGAGAGACGCCGTAGTGGAGGGCTGCGGAAATTTCGACCACCTGGGGTTCTTAAACGTGCACCCAAATCTGAGCACACGGGCCTACAACATTTCCGCTTCCATCCGAAATGCGGCCGCCGCAGCGAATTTATGAATTAGAAATGGTTGTCTATTATTGTCTATTATTGCGTACGTAATGTATATGGCCTTTGGCCACCTACATTATTTACGCAATAATAGGTGTAGGTGTAGGCATAGGTGACGTTTGGCCACCTGCACCTACGTACATAATGTAGGTGGCATTTATATATATACATATATATATATATATATATATATATATATATATATATATATATATATATATATATAAGCAAAGGCAGCTAACAAGCCACGAACATGAGCTTTTCATGTGTGTCATGCAGCACATAAAATGCAAGTCATGATTTTCGTGCTATCACCTGTCATTCATGTTGGTAATTCAGTCCTCCCATTCTCTACTGTATCAACTTGGGTGTCTATCGAACTAGCGAATTGGACGCGAGCGCACGATGAGCGTGGCATGTAAATCATGCCGTACATAGCATACACGTCATTCCATTGATACTACCACCTGCCATTTACTTACGTCATACAGCCTTGTTATTCCACACAGAACTTGGTATAAATCTATCTAAAGAAACTGTCACGAGAGCACAAAATGATAGATGTATAGATTCAAGGTCGAATAATTTCGCTAGGAAATTCTGTGCATTTATTAATTGCCGACAACCGAGTGCTCAAATTCCGCTCTGTTGACACTTCTTTATCTTGTTAGGATGTGTTTGCGCACATGTAATAAAGGGAAAACTGGTGCCATTCCTTTCCTAATCACTTAAACAACAATGATAAGCTTCATTTTAGGCTGCAAGGGCTTGATTGATTGATATGTGGGTTTTAACCTCACAAAACTACCATATGAATATGAGAGACGCCGTAGTGGAGGGCTCCGAAAATTTAGACCACCTGGGTTTCTTTAACGTGCACCCAAATCTGAGCACATGGACCTACAGCATTTCCGCCTCCATCGAAAATGCAGCCGCTGCAGCAGCGATTTGATTCCACAACTTTAGCCACTAAACCACTGCGGCGGGGCACGTGCTAAGCTATTGCGCTTCCTGTTTGTATCAATGTGATGGAAACTTGGTACCAAGCATATCTGACAACTCTGGTCTCAGGAGAGCATCGATCAACATGGTGAAAGCAAAGCATTTTTGTGTTTGCTTTTTGTAACTTGAAGAAATGAGTAAAATGGGGAATATACCATTATGCGCGCGCATGTGTCCTTTGTGCACTAAGTTGAGAAAGCTCGGCCACATAATTCCTCACCAACTGGCAGAAAAAAAAAGAAAACTTATTCAGTTTTTTTTTTCTTTTGAGAAAAGATCACTGAAATGTGTTCGAGGACTCGCTGCGTTTTGTATATTTGCGCGCGTTTACTGAATTTCTGTTCGGCTTCCGACGACTCGAAAACGACATGCTCTGGATCTTTAATTGATAGATATGTGGGGTTTAACGTCCGAAAACCACCATATGATTATGACAGACGCCGTAGTGGAGGGCTCCGGAAATTTCGAACACCTGGGGTTCTTTAACATGCACCCAAATCTGAGCACATGGGCCTACAACATTTCCGCCTCCATAGGAATTGCAGCCGTCGCAGCCGGGATTTGAACCCACGACCTGCGCTCGGGATCTTCTAGCTTTGCCTTTCATTTTGTCGGCTTGCTTGAAAGAGCAGAGTTTAAAACTGTAGATTATTTACGTGCTTTGTACGCAGGGGGCACAAGGAACAATGGATATCCTTGAAGTACCATAGGCACCGCACCGGGGGTAAGTATTTGTTTTTGTTTTTTTTGCGTTCGCTGACATGGTCACTCACAAGAAAATGATTGCTGCAAACGATGGGAGAGGAAGACTTGTCATTAATCGCGTGATTTTCCCGGGGGATGTTTTTCTTCCACTTCGCGCATATAGTTGCTCATCAGCAGGGAATCAGTTGAATGACACACCAGAAGTCTTTTTAGCCTGCGACTTGGAAAACGGCACACAACAGTCCACCATGCATGTGCGCGCTGCGCGAACGCTGCACCAGAACACTAAGCACACATGAAAGTCACTTTTTAAAAGCAGGCAGTCAAGAACGCGAAAAAGAACACGTATGGGAAACTCACCACGTAAAGTTTATGTGGAAACACGTACTGCGCCTTTTGTGTTTGTTTCGATTGCTTTATTCATGTCGGTAAGCTGATGGAAAAATAGTGCTAACGGGGATTTACCACCTATTTCTGCTGTAGAAATTGAAGATGTGGCCCGTACAATCGCATGAAATATTCTATGGAGACCATGGTCATCTCAGCGAACCGGCTCGCTTCGCTTCCACCTTTGCATTTGACATCTAGGCTGCTCGAAGTAGTAAGCGAATGCGCGCTGTAGCGAAATTTGCCGCTCGTGAAGGCGTAGCCAGCGTAGTTTTTGTTTATTAATTACGTTCTTATAAAGCGTAGCATGGCTGTGCATTTAGTTTCTGGTGTATCCGCCCCGCCGCGGTAGTCTAGTGGCTGAGGTACTCGGCTGCTGACTCGCAGGTCGTGGGTTCAAATCCCAGCTGCGGCGGCTGCATTTCCGATGGAGGCGGAAATGTTGTAGGCTCGTGTACTCAGATTTGGCTGCACGTTAAAGAACCCCAGGTGGTCAAAGTTTCCGGAGCCCTCCACTACGGCGTCTCTCATAATCATATGGTGGTTTTGGGACGTTAAACCCCACAAATCTAATCTTCTTTTGTATCCAATGTCTTTATAGTGTGCATGTCGAGACGCCGCATGTATAAAAAAACCTGAGTACTGATTGCTGCTTCGCACCATATGTTTTGAGTGATCGTACGCATGCGTGTGGTTCCGCACGTTGGATGTAATCCCGTATCGCACCTCGTGTCTCACGCTTTAGCCGAGTACTCTTATGTGTGTATACATATACAGGGTGCTTCAAGAAATATGTCCAATATTGTTTAAAACAAATCAGGAAAAGGTGCCATTTGCTGGCAGTGTTCACAGTTGCTTTTTTCTGTAATGGCAGGCATAATAAAAGGGTTGACCAGTCTAGGCCAGGAGAAAAAAATACCAAATCCACATTTTTCTTCCCTTTGGGACGCATTGGTTGCTATGACTGCCTGTATTTACGTATGTGCCAGATAATCTCTTAATATAGCTTCTAAAAAACTGAGGGGCATCAATTTTGAATGTTTTGGAAGTATATCATCAAACTGTAATGTAATAGCATTTTTAATGGTACTGGTAGAAGGAACATCATTAACTTGAACGTCTAAATCATCTAGAAAGTGCTGTGTAACCAGAATTAGGGTTTACGAAATCTCGACCAGTGTTGTCCAAAAAACAAGTCAGGACGTTCATTAAAAACTGTTTCTAAGCGCCTTACCGGCGATTCATACAACCTGAGAAATGCCTGTGTAGCTAACAATTTAAAACGGGTAGCAACTGAGGAAAGCCTAGCTTCTAGATACAAGATCTTGATTGCAACAAGCTTAGGGAGACCTAAGCATAGTCTCCAGTCTTGTCTCTCTATGACTACCAGAGGATGTATCTTGTAGGCAGATGCCTTCGGTGCACGCACCCAAACTCAAGCCCCGAGCGAACAGCTGGGAAGCTCAGTAAGCTCACGAGAGCTTTTTCTTCGCATGCCCTCCACTCCCTTAAGTGGTGAATTATTGATTGATTGATTGTTGATTGTAATACATTAAAAGGCATGCACAAGTATTAGAAATAATCTGTCTGTTTTGTCTACCATAACCTCCAAGCCAACTCTGACACGATAAGGTCAACAGTTGGAAAAAGCCAGCTTCACAAGCTCATTGTAACGAATACTGCTAAATAAACTGTTTACGCCGTAAGTGCAAAAATTTACCGCCGCCCCTTTAACTGCGAAGCAGTAGTGCCATATAGTCGTCGCATGTCTCGCGTTGTTGTCACGATGCTTCATAATTACACAAAAGGCCCACTTTTATTGCGATAGCACTTATATAGACACTATCAGCGTGTTTTTTTTTCTTTTTGGCAGTGTCCGTCATTTTTCGTATAAAGTACAAATAGATTACATCATCCCTCATTCGTAAAGCACGCAAGCGCTGGCGACGAATGCAGCTGAAGCAGTCAGGGAACGAATGGACATCTCCGTCACACGAGGAGTGCACCTGCTGATAACATCAACAAGCATGCGATGCCTCTATTTGATTCCTCCTCAAGCAGAAAGGAAACGCTCCAACCGTCATTCGGGAAAAAGGGGGGTGGGGCACTGCGGCGCTCGAGCAGCAACTGCGGACTTTGCCCATGCGGGCGCTGAAGCGCGCTATCTCGACAGACACCAGGAGACGGCGCGCAAACTTGCTGTGCTTTCTAAACACTTACGTCGCGTGTATACCCCGACACCGTGAAAGCCGCTTCGATCCCTGGAGCAGCCGTAACACCTCAAACAGGCGTTTTGTCGAGTTACGCGAGATCGGATCCCTGAGCCTCACTTCATATTATCATAACACGTTGTTGCTATTATTATTTGCTGCTCCGCATGAACATTCCACTTCAATGCTTCATCGTTGCGGCGTATCAATGATTTCGTTTTTTTTCGCCTTGGCTTTAGCAAATGGGCCGCAGTATTCGATGGAGGCACGTGATTTTGGCCATTTGTGAGTCCCGGTAGTTTAATAAAGTAAGTGCTAAAGTCGAAGCTATATACGCTGTCAGCAACCTGTATTTCGTAAAAAATCTCATCACCATGAGCCGGCACGCGCTTTCTTCCTTTTTTCATAGCGAAGATCCCAAAATGTGGGAGTGTGCTGATAGTAAAATTTTGAACCAAAACGAATACGAGTCGACTGCTTAAGCAAGTACTTCAAAGGCAGAACTCGAATTCTACTACTTTTCACTGAAGACGAATATTTACAAGCTTTAGCATGGTAATGTTGCCGTTACATTTACCCAAAAAAGAAAGAAAAACATTTCACAGTTATGTAAACTGAGGTAAGCTCGTATACAGTAGCCATGTGAACCTACGAGGTATATTGTAGCGTAAGCTACACTGGTTGAGGTTGAGCAGTTTCGCGTGGCTTACCGGCAGCCTTGCTGCGCATGCCCGAGAAGCAGTGACGTCACATGGCGTACACCTGGCGTGCCGGAGAAGGCCTGGAAGCTCCTGGAATGACGTGTAACCAGCGAGCTGGTGCTTGACTCAGGTGAGCTAGTCCATCCATCCATCCGTAGCTCACGCTACGTATGTCCTGGCATAGCCGACTTAAGCCACTGCTGGTATTTTTAAAGACGATAGTCTTTCTTGGGGACCTTCGACGCAACAATTTTGCTCTGTCTGTCTGTCTGTCTGTCTGTCTGTCTGCCTGTACATTTGTACGTTTTTCACCTTTAACAGTACCGCGCACTTCAAACGGCATCGGCCAATATCCTGAACGGCCGACCCCATCCGCAGCACCACCCAGTGTTGCTCAAGATTCAGCCTTCATACTTGTGCGATTGTCAATTAAAAACAACTATTGTGCATATCTGAGGCGCCATAAGAACATGTATATATATTGTGTGTGAGCGTCTTCTACTAGAAAAAGTATACGTAAGTTATTCTAAGAACCATAGTGTTTATCATGCGGCGCTGATCATGCAACGCTTGCACAAAAAGGGAAGTGTTTCCAACGGTTCGCTACGATGACATGGTGGTGGCACCTACCCTTCGCTTTGCGTTCTACACCTTATCACCTCTGAGACGGGCGCGCATGCCCGCCTCAGAGCCATGCGTTTTGTTTTCCAAGATAACTGCCAGATAGCGCTCGTGTCTCACGTGTGACGTGACTTGGTGCATTCGTTCGCTCCGGTACACGCTCTAGGCACTCTAACGCAGCGCCTCCAGAATACCATTCACCAATTTTCTTGCGCAGAACATCAAATAAGCGTTTGGTTCAATCTCTCCAGACGCAAAACTATTGTCTTTCGACGACATTTGCAGACTAACTTGCAGATAGGGGGCCAATTTTTTAACTGTAGGATCAATAAAGCAGTTACTTTAGTATTCAAGGTGACACTTTGTCACCAGCTTTCTAATGACAAATACGCCTAAATGTTAAGTAATATTTAATCAATTAACATCATTATTTTCATTATAGTGGTGAGACATTGAGGACACATTCGCTTCGGCAACACTGGAGCGTAAAGCAAAAAGTATTTCATCCGGTGATGAGTAAAGCTTCGATAATTCCGCGGAAGCTTTAACTGCGTGCATACTTGTTATTCTCTCAATCAAACTAGAAAAATGGTCCTCTTGTCTTCCAACGTGCAGTGCCTTTGGTAATAATGGGAGCTGAATTTACAGTTGGGATATAGACATCGGTGTCAAGGGACCTTCAACAAATACGTCGTCTATTTGCAAGGGAAGGAGGCATTTTATACTCTTTAAAGAAAGTCTTCTAGATAAGGTATTTCAATATTTCACACCAGAAAATCTCTACGTTATGGAGCAGCAGAGTTAGAATGGAAAGTTCGATTAAGCATCCCAAACTATTATCAAAAGAAAATCAGAGAACATGGTCACACGAATGCTCTGAAGTCGGCATGCGCAAAACAATGGTTGACAAGACGCACACACATGTAACACAGAAGCATGTCATATAATAAAAGATAAATGGTCTCCTATGCAATCGCCTCGCAAGTGAACCTTTCTCTTTACATTTTCTCTTTATTCGATTGAACCCCCTTTTCTGCACCTAACGTTTTTTTAGTGATTACAGCGAAGCCAGCCATCGGGCACAAAAACAAAATGGAGACGACTGAGAGGTGGTCGTGTGGTGGTGGTTGGCGTACAAAGAGTGGCGTCACTTTCTGAAGATCTAGGTGATTCAGCGCACCGTCTGCATCTGGGATCGGAGGCATTGCAAGCGTTCTGCACCTCACGTGTTCTGCACCTCCTCTGAGCAAGCGATAGTATCGCGTGACGTCACGATGATGTCATGACATCACACAGTGCTCGAAGATAATTGTTCGCAGTAGAAAGCTGGATCTGTAAGGCTGCTTCTCCGACCTCATTGCATTGACGACGTGCGCGGTGATAAATAGCCCCAGAAGAGTATTGAACACACCGAGCACAGCTTCATTTTTATGCAGCGTACACATCGCCACTTCAAAAATGCTGGTTAGTGCTGCAGATGATTTTTAAATGAAAACATAATACCCCTGTCAAGCGCCACATGTAATTTCATTTGCAGAGAAGGTGAATAGGTGTTAATGCGATTCTTGTAGCTGCACAGCAAGTGAGATCTGCAGTCCATGGCATTTGCCAATTGAATGGTGTATTCCGAACTTATACAAGCGTGGAATGTGTAAGCCTATAATGACAGTAGCTCAACAAAAATTCACAATATTGGCATGTTGCAGAGAAATCTATTCCATGTTAAGGTTTTTATGAATTACTGTTCCTGACTTCTTCCCCAACTTTTTGACGTACAATGCAGTAGCTGAAGCAATTATTGGAAATACATATACGCCTATCAACTACGCTCACAAACGCTCATCTGTTGTTGTTGTTGTTTTTTCAGGTCTTTGAAGCTGTTTTTGGTGAAGTATATGGTTGTGCGCTACAAAGATCGGAATTTAGCACGTGAAATCTGTCCGCCAGGATGGAAGCAAACTATGTACAGCTTCGTCAGCGGAAGCGAAAAGTGCATGGCACTGATTACGAACATCATGTGCGAATAGCAGAAACACAAGTCCGCAATGACATCCGAAACAAATGTAATTGACAGCAAATGACATTATATGAGACTTGTAAGAGGCTATAAGTGTTGCTTTGATACGAGTGATAATAAAGACTCCTTGTTTGGGAAATAAGACTTTTGTTCGTTGAGACAACGTTATTTCAAAATATTTCGTGCCCTTCCTGCTTCTCGCGCAAGCAGTCGCGCTTATCTTGAGATATCATGAAAAGCGCATACACAATTCTTGTTGCTTCTGCAGTCGTGGCAAAACAGCATAGTGCCAACTTCCCTAGTTGTTTCATCTAAGGACATTACGTATAATGCCAGCACAGAGCGCAGAAAATAAAGCGCGCAACGCACGTTACCAAAGGATTCATGTTTCCCAGGGCGATTACAGAGAAACCAAACACCGGGCACAAAAACAAAATGGCGAGCACTGAAAGGTGGTCGTGCGGTGGCGGCGACGCACAAGGAGTGGCGTCACATTCTGAAGATCTGGGTGATTTAGGGCAGCGTCTAGAACGTCAGCAGAAACAGATACGCGCCGGCTCAAATAACTGATCAAGATTAGGCTAACGATTCTATAAGTGGAAACACATTGCCCGTTAGAATTTTCGGTATCGTGGAGCTGGAAATACCCGTCAACGAGTTGGTTACAATCTTGTAGAGCGATTTCCGGATGCCTCGGCAACATTTCAACGAAAGTTGATCGGAAAGTCGTTTCGGCACGTGCGACAGTATGTGGTTTGCTGGTCTTATTTCACGCATCTGCAGAGTGCGTGACCAAGAGTGGTGTGACTGCGCGGCGGCGACGACGACTTGGCAGCTTATGTACATGTGTCACCGGTCTGTCCCAAGCAAGTGCAGGGAGGCGGAACATCAGGGACATGTCGCGACTTACTGCTGCAGTTGTGCCCCCCTCTTCCTCGCTGCACCGAATCACTTAATTCGACAAACTAAATGGCGTTCAGGAAAGGCTGGTGTTATACCAACGCCTTCCGTTCTTGTGCATACGTCGCTTGACCCTCAACAAAAGCCACTTTGCATATCCACGAACACGAACCGTAACATTGCAAGCCTTGCCCCGCCGTGGTGGTCTAGTGGCTAAGGTACGCGGCTGCTGACCCGCAGGGCGCAGGTTCTAATCCCGGCTTCGGCGGCTGCATTTCCGATGGAGGCGGAAATGTCGTAGGCCCGTGTGCTCAGATTTGGGTGCACGTTAAAGAACCCCAGGTGGTCTAAATTTCTGGAGCCCTCCACTACGGCGTCTCTCATAATCATATAGTGGTTTTGGGACGTTAAACTCCAGATATCAATCAACGTTGCAAGCCTTATTTTTTCCTCGAGCTGCCAAAGACTGGAATGACCTGCTTCACCATGCTGCTGCCATGAGAAGTCATACCGAATTTTCGATCACGTTTCTAACGTGTATCACACCATAACACCTGCTTTTATTAGTACTAGCTATTATGTTAGCCACCCCTTACGCATTACCCTTTAAAGGTCGTTGAAATAAAATAAGAGCGACCGATGACGTTGTGAGGAAACTATGGCTATGTGAGGAGAGAACATTTGAGTATGGTTAAACCCGCTGCCGTAGGTGACTTGTGGGGATGCACGTGCCGTCGAAACATCCCACGTCTTCGTCGTCGCAGCACTCTACATTTCGCCAGGAAGTTCTTGCTCCGCAACTGCAGCGTGGTGTGCCAAGAGGATGTGGCGGTGATCATCACAGGAGACTTCAACGTGAATGTACTTCGGTGTGAAATGAGTGGCTTGTGGCGCTTCTCGGTGCCAAACTTGGACTTCACCTCCTGTCTGATGTCACACAGCCAACTACACGCAACAACAATTGTCTAGATATTGTATCCATAAAGAGTGTTGCGTCACGATCACTGCGTGTCATTGCCAACGTACTTAAGTGAACACAAGGTTGTTGTCGCTGTTATTGAGTGAACTGTGTTTGATTTGTATTCGCCCGTGTTTCTGTGGAATACTGCATTTGCTTCCTTTATTTCATACACGTCGATAAATACGTCATTTATTTCGCCATGTGGGTCTTGCATTACTATCATTCAGCACACACGCGAAGGAGGGCCTCACCACATATAGACGCGCTCTTCACATAACAAACTGTGACCGGTGGTGACACACGACGTATGGCCTTCACTACCAGCATACGCTGCCTACGAAAGAAAAAAAATGCCTCGAAATTACCTTCCTATACTAATTCTTAGCGAGGGTCTCGTTTCGACAGATGCGTTGCCTTTAGGTTGTATACTAGGGCCGCTGTCCGCTCGTCAAAGCACCACATGCATAGGTCGACAATACTTGCGGAACTCATTCAGACTCACTCATGAAATATACTTACAGCTTCGGACTCAGTCGGACTCAGACTCACGAAAATTTCCTTCAGCCGTACTCACCCAGACTCACTCACCAACACACTACTCCCCCGTTCTCACTCAGACTCAGAGTCTAGGCTCGATCTGAGTCTGAGTGATTGCGACTGAGTCGACTCATGAGCCGTTAGCCTGGAATTTTCTCCTAATTCGACCATAGTGTCAATTCTCTATAACACGGATGTCCCGCGTAAATAATGCTGTTCTTGGCGACGTTTGACGTGTACTACCTTCTCAGACAAGTTCGAAGGGCTTGCAAAACAGCTGGGTTATTTTTCTTAAAAGACCATAACATACGTTTATCAATATTTTCCCTGTAATAGTAGGTGGGAGGGGGAGATCGAAGTCAGCCCCACGCAATACTTGCTTCTGATCAATACCGTACTCGCGTAATGATCGCACCCCTAAATTTTGTTTAGCAATGACATCAAGTGCGCCAAAGTGTAATAAAGCTGAAAAAAACATTGTGAGTACATCATTTTTAAGCATGAAAGTGACAAACTTCTCACCGGATGAATACGCAATATATTACATTTGTTGCTCCCGATCTAGGAAACGTATGCGAGTCTATAAACCATCAAAATTGCTTTGCCTGACTCTGTGTGTTATTTTAGTAATGAAAACAGAAGCAAATTTGATAGTTTGAAACAAGCTCAAATGCAGCCAGGCCTCTGCACTCAAAAAGCCGTCGTCACAAATGATCAGGATCCAATGTGTCCAGTCGTGACACTAGGGCTACAAGACAAGCTAGATAAAAAAAAGTAAAAGTTGCTTCTCAACAAAGGAACATAGTAGTACGGTTCACGATGGAACTCGCTAAGAATATCGAGAATTTCGACACTCCTGATCACCTTGTTGGCTAGTTGATTTGTTGGTTGCTTTTTCAACACCTTGGCACAACCCAATCCGGGGGCTAGGCTATGAATCGAATGGTGCTATGTTGAGTAAACTAATGCGCTTAGGGAGAGAACGAGTCGAAAATTAAGTGTTTCGCCATTACAGATTATTAATTTAGGCTCATGGGATTACAAAAAAGCTTTAGAGTATTAAAATGAAAAAAAAACAAATATAAATTTACACAACTGTAACTAAGACTTCGCTGCACCTGTTTCAAATCTTCTTTGTTGATTTTAATTCTCAAAACATACTTCTGGCATTTTTCTGTGCGCGAATAGTCGTAATTTTTTTGTTATTAAACACTCTTTAATAAAACATGACACACTTTGATATAAAACTCAACAAATTAAATCGTGTCACAAGATTTATTATAGCTGCCTGTTATACAAAGGTGCTCCTAGTGCTAATGCATACTTTTTGGCTAAATAATTGGTATGTTTTATTATTAATCAGATATCATTTGTTTTGGTTCACTGAACTTACCGAAGCTCTTTTAATGCCCGTACAAAAATTATTTTTAATGAGTGAAATTTGAGTTAGGAGTGTTCGTATAAGCTTCATTTTTAATGAAACTTCTAATTGTGAAAAATAATCAAAAGGTGGGACTTGCTTTATAATGCTAACATACGCCTGAAAAGAAGTGCTATATATCTTGGACAAGGAAGGCAGGAAGGAAAATAAAGGGAAAAGAAAGGCAGGGAGGTTAACCAGCCTATAGGCAGTTAGTTTGCTACCCTGCGCACGGGAGAGAGATGGGGGAGATGAAAGAGAGCAGAGAGGGAAGAGAGAAACAGCACATTCGGCAGCACACGCACGCACACTCATAGTCCAGTCTTGTTTTTCGCGGTGCGTGACATTGCTGTTACAGTCGCTTGTTCAAGTCGGTGTCGCGTAGGAATTTCAACAGAGCTTTCGTCGCCTTCTATTGCAATGTCTTCTCTCGGGCACTTGACAGAATAGTGTCCACAGACATGTGGCTGTTGTCGATGTGCGCAAAAGCGGATGCCAGTGACTGTCTCTGGATTTCATACAACGGGCAGTCACACAGGATGTGGTATAGCATCTCTTCGCAATGACAGGCATCGCAGAGAGCGTTGTCGGCCATTCCTATTACAAAGGAATAAGATTCTGTGAATGCCACTCCTAACATTCTCTAGTGCTTATTGAGGTAACCTTGACTATGAAGCTCAACAGCCTCTAATCACAGTGCGCGCCCTGCCAGAGTAGAGTGGTGACGCACGCGAGAATAATGCCGCGGCCACTGATAATCTGAAGTGGTTGCCCCCAGACAGCATCGCGCACATAGGCTTTGAAAACTCTAAATTCTGACTTTACTTATAGCAAATGCGAACGTTACGTCATACATGAGAATCGCGAAATTTCGGTCGTCACCACATTCAAGCCGGCTTTTTTTCTTGCCGTTGGTCTCCGAGATTCGCAGAGCTAAGTCAGATGAATCGGTTTAGTCTTTCGTTGTACACCGAGAAAGTGTGCACGCGTGTATCCCCATTTGTTGTATATACAAATGAAAGACAACAGTCAACAGAACATTCTACGACACGAAATAAAATAGTTCAACGCACAGGAAGCGAGAGATGGACGGAGAACGGAACTGCAAAAGCGCAAGTCACCAGGGCCATTCTTGCCCGATAAAGTGAGCTTCGTACCATTGATCGGAAGATACATTACTCGTGTAGGCACTTTATCACTTTGGCATCATGTGTATGCCCAAGTTTAACGCATGTAGGCTTTATAAAACACACGTCGGAGTGGTCGCCTCAAACTCGATGTCATTCGATACTTATGTGCCCTTAAATTACGAGTTATACAGTATACGGCAAAATAAGTGACTCATCTTTTGCAGTGTGCCCACAGTTCACGTCGATAAGCTTCCTACATTTTTAAAGTGATATTGTATTGACAGAAGAATATTGCCAGGTCTTTGATTGTTGGGAAACTGCGCCTCAACACCAACGAAAGAGAAGGGCTTATGCACGTTTGCTTGCGGAAGGCTCTCTCTGCAATACTCAATTATGGCCAGCTGGTGACAAGGGTGCTGGTGACGGCGTTTTTGCAGCGCCGCCTGGGCAGAGTCTGGCTGATGCAACCAGCGTCAAAACCAGCGAGCGAGCCAGGATGATGCAATCAATGGCATTTCTTGGGGTTCATCCTACGCAACGCACGGGAAGCGCCCCACATCCACGGATCAGATTACAGCCAGCGACCAGTGGTGATTCCTGACTGGAGGCTTCGAACAACTGGTTGACGCAAGGGCTCCCTAGGGCCTATGAAAGAACCACGGAGCGCAAAAAGGCTAAAAGAGGGAAAACGACCTAAGAAATCTTGATTGATATGTGAAGCTTATGGTAACCTAAGAAATCTCCGCTCATCATCGTACCTCAATACGGGGTACTTATATATAGACTGTCGGCCACAGCACCAATTATCTAACGCCGCTGTTAATGCTGTACTTAAATGTTGCGTCAACTCACCGTCGCCTTGCCCACTTCTTCTTTCTATCAGCTCTGCACAGATGTAGCCGCGAGCCAGAACACTCAACACCCAACATTTCATTCATGGCTTTGGCGGTGACGTAGTGGTTTAAACGCCTGCCAGTCATAATCGTGGATCGTGGGATCGATTCCCACACCGGACAATTTTTCTTTGCTGTCGGGGCGCCTTTACTTTGCTGTCTTATATCATCGATGTAAATTGTTCAAAGAAGTCTTGGTGGACTCCGGCATAAAAAAAACTTTCATGTTAAAAAATGCTTTCAGGGAAATATATTCAGTCTAAGTTGAATGTAGTCGTGTATCTTAAACGCCAGTTATAATAGCGAAAGAGTAGATATAAGTAGCGTGCTTGGTGTCATTATTCCCCATGTACGCAAATAATGTTAATACCTATCCACACACAGAGCTGCACCTGTCCGATGTGCTGCCATGTACGATACAACATGCAGACCAACGCTAGGCGCGTCTACATCGGTGACTCGGAGACCAGTTGACCGAACGGATCCCTCTAGCTTTATTCGACCACCCCATATATAGAGCGCATGGCGCATGACGCCTTCTACATCTCTCCCCCGAGATTAGCACACAACAAAAGCACATCACATAACAAGTCAAGTATATTCGGAGTCTTAATTCGGTGACCGAACCTGATGGCTCTAACTCCGCCTTCATTGGAGACTTGCGGTGTCGGTGTTGCGTCCGTAACAATGGCTCGCTCTTCGTGTCTTTCGTTGTTCTCACCAGAAGCTGGCTCGTTAACTTAGCTCGTCGTTGGATCCGAATAGGGCACTAGATGCATTCTATTGCGCACAAGCACCGCTGTAGGCGTTTCCGCGAAGTACGAGTGAGGCTTGAAGGCTGGGCTGAGAATGGACGCCGTTTCTTTGACGTCTCGAACCCACACCGTGTCTCCCGCCTCCATCGGAGGAAGGATAGTCGCGGCGCGACGACGATCGAAGTATTTCTTCTGTCGTGTTCCTATGTGCTCGACTTGGCACTTAAACACTTCGGGCTCAGCCCAGTGCGGTTGGAGGCAATCCGTCAATCCGTCGGCTTGGGAAGTCTTGTTCGCAGGCTGCGGCCCATAAGGAGCTGTGCTGGGCTCAATCTCGTAACGCCTGCAGTGTCTCTGTAAGACAGAAGTGCCAGACTGCTTTCTCAAACAATTCTTTACCGTGCGCCCCATCCTCTCAACTTCCCAGTTAGAATGCGGGTCATTTGGACTTGATGTTTTGTGTTGGAAGCCACAGTGCTTCGCAAAAGAGGCGAATGCACATTAAGCGAACTGTGGTCCATTATCGCTTCGTGCAACTTCGGGGATGCCGAAACGCGCGAAATGGCTCTTGACCACGTCGATGATAGCGCCAGAGTTCGTGCTTCGCATGTAGATGATTTAAGAATAGCGAGATGGACAATCTACTACTAGAAGGTAGTTGTGTGCCCTGTGAGTGAATAAGCCCATTCCGACCTCATGTCATGGTAGTGTTGGAGCTATCGCCAGAATCAATGGCTCACTTCGTTGTGCTTTTGTGGTTGCGTACAGCCTACAGCGACAAACTTTGTTCCGTGTTTGCTGCGAAAGCCCGTCCCACCACACGGAGTCTTCTGCTCTCAACCGGACGGTATATACCTTGGCGTTCTTCATGGATAAATTCGAGCGAATTCGCTTGCAGTGAAGCCGGGATGACAAAGCGGTTACCCTTGAGCAGAACGCCGTTGCACAAAGAGAGATATCCTCGATGATTCCAGTACTTCCTACTCTGGTCTGGAAGCCTGTCTCGATGAGGAAAGCTTAGAGCGCAGTACTTGACGAGCTGGATGCATTCTCCGTCCACTTATTGACGCCAGCGGACATCCTTTACAGTAACCAGCTTCGTCAGTGACTGCTGCAACTTGCAATTCCATGAACTCTTCTACCACACCCACCGAACTAATCGATGGCTTCTCGTCCAGAGCCCTTGAAAGAGTCGCGGCAGTGGCTAGTTCTTTGCCCGGAACGTAAACTACGTTGAATTGGTAGCGCATAAGCTCGATGCAGAACCTATGAATTTGTAGAGGCATCATGTCCAGGTCAGCGTTTCCAAGTAATGTCCCCAGTGGCTGGTGATATGTTTCCACGTGAACTAGAAGCCCCGCACGTACTGGTCAAAACGGTGCACTGCCCATGCTACCGCCAACGCTTCTTTCTCTGTTTCGCTGTATTGTTTCTCCACGTGAGTTGGCGACCATGATGCAAACACTACCGTACGTCGTTCCCCGACGGTTTATCTAGCGGAAGTACCGTTCCAGATCCAACTGAGCTTGCGTCGCATAATACAATGGTATTGCGACCAGGATATTACTTTTGAACGCTGAGGTCCGACGTGAGCATCACCTTGATCTGATTAAAAGCGATCTCTTGAAGCGGTTCCACTTCGCATGCATTCTGCTCGCCTAGCAACGTGCAGATAGGGGCGGTTGCCTGCGAAAGATTGGACAGGAAGCGACCAATATGATTAGCCTACCAATGAAGCGTCTAACACCAGCAACGTCCTTGGGTGGCTCTAAGTTGCGTAGGGCATCGAGTTTACTGGGGCTCGGCGAATAGTGTTGTGTCGATGAACACACCCAGAAACTCTACTCTGCCTTGACTGAAGCAACACTTTGACTTCTTCGGTTTAACTCTGACTCTCCTGAGATTCCCCAGAACCTCCACAAGTCGTTTGTCGTGCTCTTCACGGTCTTTTTCGAAAACAACGATGTCATCTACCATGTTGCCGACGTTTGCTTGTCCCTCTAGAATACGAGCCATTTCTCGCTTAAGATACTCCGGTGCAGAGGTTAGGCCAAAAGGTCGACGACAGTAGCAGTAGCGTCCGAAGGGCGCGATGATTGTGGCGTAATCTTGGCATTCGTGGGATAATCGCACTTGGTGAAAACCCGCTGTCGCGTTCAGTTTTGATAACACCTTTGCGTCGCCAAGTTGCCCGAGCATGCTTTCAACCGTTGAAAGTACATGTCTTTCACGGAGGACTTCCTTGTTGAGCTTTGTTAAGTGCACACATATTAGTATGCCACCTGATACTTTCGGTAAAGTGGAAAACCTGCACACCACAGCGTCGGCTTTGTAATGTGGCTAATGACCCTTTGTTTTCTATCTCGTCCAGCTATTTCTTCACTTGGTGGTGCAGAGGAATCGGAATTCTTAGAGGTACACGGAGAGTAAACGGCTTGGCATTCGGCTTGAGACGAAAAGTGTGCTGCTTTCCAACGGTGCCAAGTCCCTCGAAGATATCCTGGCTACGGGTGTCGTAACTTGGCATTCGTGGTGTCGTAGACTGTGAACGGGTGTCGTAGACTGTGAAAGCATGACATACACTGATGGTACGCAGGTGTGGCTCTTCCACTCTAACGTAGCTTTGAATTACCCTGACACATTGAAAGGATAATTTCCTTGACCTGTGAGATGATTCTCCGGTTCGTCGTGTCGAGGCGGTACACCAGAAAAAGTGCTCGGAACGACGGTAACTTCTCCTCTTGAGTCAACCTTGAACTTGAGCGGGACGCCATTCAAGTTAACACAAACTTGGCGTTTGCTTTCTGACTGGTCTTGACAGCATGCATCTCCATGATACGTGATTATCGACTTAATTAACGCTGCTTGGCTAAGCAGACCGCTTCGAAATGGCCTTTCTTTTAGCAAAAATTGCAAACCACTGTCTTGGCAGAGCAAAATTCTTATGGATGTGCCTCTCGTCCGAATAATCGAGACGATCCGCGCGTCGCGTTGACGAAGGAGGTCGTTCTCGAAGCCGTGCTCGCTTACGTGACCTTCTTTGCACTGGCGTCTGCTTCGTTGCATCCACAGTGACCGGCCCAGATGACTGGTTTTCCCGTTCCAATTTTTCTCTTTCGGCGTCTTAGTGTAGCCGTGCATGCAGGAGCGCTTTGTTCAGTGTCAACTCGGAAGTGTGGCAGAGTTGTTCTGATAATCCACTGTCCAACAAGCCAACAATAAATTGGTCTTGAACGAGCCTATTCTCAATGGGCGCTGAGTCGTAGTTGCATCTTTTGACCGTGTTTCTCAACGTGGCGTAGAAAGCATCAACGCTTTCGTCTGCTTGCTGCGTCCGCTTGTGAAAACGGTAATTCTCGTTAACTTCGTTTAGCTGGTGAAGGAAATATGAGGTGAACTTGCCTTTCACGACGCTGTATGAAAGAGCTTATTCGGCCGTGAAGTTGAGAGACGCTAGCACGTGACGAGCTTGAACACTCGTGCAATATAGAAGCGTTCGTACCAAAGCTCGTTGGTAGCTCAGTGCATTCCTGTTGCGTAGGCATAGTCCTTGAACTGCTCAATCCTGGTGAACCATGAACTTGGGTCATTCAAGTCGAAGCTTGGTCGCTGTTGGATTCCACGAACCCCAGCAAACGTAGCGATATGCTCTATTATCGAGAGCGAACGGTGGTCACCTCTGACACAATGTACTATGCGCCGCCATGTACGATGCAACATACAGACCGACGCTAGGTGCGTCTACATCAGTGAATCAGAAACCAGTTGACCGAACGAATCCTTCTAGCTTTATTCGACCACACCATTTATAGAGCGCATGGCGCATGGCACCTTCTACAGCACCCGCGGCGTCAGCTGGCCGAGAGTGCTTAGAACTATATGGGGTGGGGCTGTCGATGTCGATGTCTTGTCTTGTCACCTAGAAGATCTTTGCTCATACCCGCAAGGGGAACTTGCCACACTGTAGCTTATAATGAAAAATTTTATACAACGCTAGCTAAAAAGAGGGAAATTAGATAAGAACAATAATAACGTTCCTTTGAAAAACTTGAAAAAGTGCAGAAGAAACCAATAAATCCGAATATATAAAACAAATTAGATTCCGATGGGGTCCGTGGGAGAAGAAATGAACGTAAGCACAGGGGCCGAGCTAAATCATACATAGGCTATATTAACATACAGGGTGGCAGAAACAGGTTAAAGTGGGAAGTAATACACGAGCAGTTAAGGCAAGAAGAGCTGATGCATAAGCGTATCAGCCGGGGGCGCAAGGAGGGCTCGAGCCCCCCCCCCCTACCACTGAGAAAAGATGGGGGCTGCGCCCCCTCCTCTTTTGACAATGGTCAATGTCAGCTGCAAGCTGGGGGAACCTAACAACTAAGGCAAAGGTTTTTTTCACCACAGTAATTACTTAATTATATTGTGAAGAGTAAATGAAAATGTTACCAGGGAATGTTTTATTACAGATATTTTTTCTAAATGTCTGATGTGATGATTGTACTGTAATGTTCCTTGCAATACGTGCCACCTATGCGACTCTTTCACGCCTTGTACTGTAGCATTGCAAAGCGGGCTACAGTAGAAGGCCCGAAAGCGTCTTCTACTCGCTTTGTCATAGATTGGAACGAACAACCATTCTATGGACCAGTCAGAGCGTATGCTGCATCAGAAAAATTGTTTTCTTTCGTTAAAAATGAAAAGCGTCATCGCTGCTTTATTGAAGCTGCCATTGGCCGATGATTCGGACTAATCTTTTCGAATGCTTTATTTCTGCCGTACTAGAAGCGCAACAAAAACGTTTGCGCTTTAGTCTCTGATAGATTATATCAGCTTTGCTTATGGTAACTAGGAGTGATGGCAGCACTTTGCAAAGTAGCGAAGAATAAAACAGTAAACTCATGACCAGTGGGAAGCTCAGCTTCAAAACGTACCCCGCAGATAAACCCACCTGACCAGGGAGAAGGTGAAAGACTGTGACCTTTTGCACAGTGAAGGCCTAATTAGGAGGTGCGCTAGTTAGTATTCATTAAACTTGAATTCTCTTTTACAGCTATAAATACAGCTCTGACCGAAAAGAAGCATTCACGCGTCACACTGATTAGTTCCCTTTCAAGGATGGGCTCGCAGCAAGCATTGGCTCACAGCGATGTACACGCACACATAAAAGTTTTCCCGAGTAACTTCGCAGTTGCCACGAAAAGGGCTCTTTGCTCCTCCAAAAGACGAAATGTGTGCAAAAAGTTACACACGACACCGAAAGGAGGGACACTTTCTTTCTTGTGAAGTAAATCACCCGTTCTTTGGGGTAACTGCAGGAATTGTTGAGCTATGTGCAAACGACTCATCGGTGCCTACACAAGCCTGTTTTATTTTAGACGGTTCTTTTGCGTGGTGTGGTGTACGCGCATGCTTACTGATTGGTCGTGCGTTGATTATTTAATGTGCGGGATTGAACGTCCCAAAACCATCATATGACTATGGGAGACCCCGTAGTAAAAGGCTCCGGAAATTTCGACCACCTGGGGTTCTTTAACGTGCACTTAACTCTGAGCACAACATGGGCCTACAGCTTTTCCGCCTCCATCGAAAAAGCTTATATATATATATATATATATATATATATACATATATATATATATATATATATATATATATATATATATATATATATATAGTGAGCATTATTTATGCGCGTCATCTTATCATGTGTACATACTCATCATCATCAGTCTTACCTGTGCTGTGGGGCAGAGGCTCGGCAAGTAAAAGAAGTGTCTTGCAGCCATAACGTTGCCTTACAAGTGGTGGAGAGTGCTTTTCAGTCCCCTGGTCCTCTCCCTGCAGCGCTTTTTTGTTATCTTCGACTACCAACCATCCCTGGAGCTTCGGTCGGGTCGCCGTCTGTGCAGTCAGCCCACGGTCATGTCGCAAGACGAGCACAACAACACGGCTCCATTCACCCCGCCTACACCCCTGGGCATGCCTTCATGGATTGTCAACGCCCCTCAAAAAGACCCCCCAATGTTCGCCGGCCTTCGCGGTGAAGACGTTGAAGACTGGTTGGATGAGTACGACCGTGTGAGTGCGCTTAACTATAGGCATGATTCTGTGAAGCTGTCCCGCGTACCGTTCTATCTGACGGGGGTCGCTAAGATATTTTTAGATGCGGAAGCATCTTATACTCGCGCCTTGTAGTGCGCCGTCCGCGCCGTCCGCACCGCTTCTCGAACATTCGACAGCTGACGCGCGCGCATGCGCCGTCGCGCCGTCGCCCACCATCTGTGCCGCGCGCGCTTCTCCTTCGAGAACATTCGACAGCTGACAGCGCATGCGCCGTCGCGCTGTATATATACTCAAGGTCGGCGCTCGCTTGCTCAGTTGCCGCTCGTCGGTTGGTTTGTACGGCGCGTCGACGTCCAAGGTCGCGGTGAAATGAATTCCAACGAATCCACAAACACAATGATCGACGTCCCTTCGACCAGCGCCGCCCTTTCGCATACGTGTGTACGTGTTCACTCATTTAACACCCCCTCCTACAACCACGTTAACCAATTTAGCCATCGACCCAAGTAAGTCGCAATTTAACACCCCATTTCACAACCACGTTAACCAATTTAGCCATCGACCCAAGTAAGTCGCACTTTAACACCCCGTTAACCAATTATATGCCCGCATCCTCCTCAGTGTTCCCCCGAGGGAAGCTGCGGGCAATTTTTTTCTTTGCCATCAACTGGATTTCCCGGACTGGCCTATCATTAATCAGTGGCTCCGTCAGATATTTGCCAACCCTTCTGTCCGTGCAGATAGCCAAACGGAAGCTTGCTGAACGTGTTCAGCACTTTGGTAAGTCTTATACTTCGTACATTGAATATGTCCTCGCCCTATGCCGTCGCGTCGACTGCTCGATGGCGGAACATGACTGCGTTCGCCACCTGCTCAAGGGCATATGCGCCGTCGCATTTAACGCTTTAGCGGCGAAGAATCCCATCACGGTCACGGATATCATCAGTACGTGTCAGCGACTCGATGACCTTCAACTTATACGTTTACAACTGACACAGGAGATCTCAGGCCAACGCATGACAATGAGCTCGGTGTGTTGATACGGTCCATGATCCGCGAGGAGCGGCAACTCCAGGCCATTTCGTCGTCTTATGACCTCCGCATAACGCCTTCTGCAGGCAGCGTCCGCAACATCGTCAGGGAGGAACTGGCATCCATGACTTGTGAGTATGTCCCGAGCTCGCATACCACTCCAAAGCCGACATACGCTCAGGTGGTTGCAGCTTCACCTTCTCAGCAATCACCGCAGTATGTATCAACTACGCAGCCCTCACTGAATGCCCTCGCCAAATGGGCAACGCCTCCTTCTTTCCATGCCTGGCGTCCAACTAGACCGATTTGCTATTATTGCAGAATACGTGGCCACATCTCATGGTTCTGTCGTCGACCTCAACAAGACGAAAGGAGGGACTATGGTAACTTCGAGAGGGTTGAGTTTGCCCCTGCTCCAGAACATCGCCACCCATAACAACTGTACCAACGCCGCTCACCATCTCCACAGCACTTCGACGCAGCCAGTACCTTCCGCTCCTCGCACCGTCGTTCCCCGTCACCTATGCGCCGTTCCTCGTCACCACTTCGTCCGGCTACCACGGCGTCGGATCACCACCCGAAAAACTAAACAGTGCAGCTTCAGGAGGGAAAGCTGCATTTGGCGGACTGCATCAAACTCCTCTGGAACGCCCCTCAAATGTACTTTCAGTGTGTGTTGAGGGTATATGGACTGAAGACTTGGTGGACACAGGTGCATCGCTCTCAGTTATTAGTGTGGACTTGTGTTCCCGTTTGCGCAAAGTGAAGACACCGTATGATGGCCCTCCCCTTCGCTGTGCTAATGCGGTTTTTGTTCAGCCTTCTGATGTTTGCACAGCACGAGTTTTTATTGGGGGCATCCTTCACTATATACAGTTCCTTTTTCTGTCATCGTGTACTAATGGGCTCAATTTAGGATGGGACTTTTTCTCCTCAGCTTCAGCCGTGACATCTTGCCGTCAGATGGTCATTCGTATGTAAGATACTACGCTTTCGTCCGATAAAGATGCTCATAGCCAGTGCTTCGTCACCGCTGATGACTATTTTATTCCTCCAGGCAATGAGTCTATTCTGACCCTGACATCAGATAAGATCAGCACTGGTGATGTGTTCCTAGCACCGAGTGGACGCTACATCTCTGGTTGACTTACCATCGCTCCTAGCCTGGTGCACTTTCATGATAGCAGAGTATTAGTTACGGCAGTTAACTCTACTTCTTCACCTGTTGCACTGCCCCAGGGCACCAGTGCGGTACAGATACCGAACCACTTTCTCTGGTGCCCCTTCACGCAGACACGCCATCTTTCTCTACGAGTACTGATGACCATGCTACAATGGCTGATTTAACAGTCACAATGAATCCCGATCTCACGTCAGCGCAAAAGCAAGAACTTTTGGGTATCCTTCAAAACACAGTGCTTCATTTGATGTAAAACCCAAGTTTTTGGGTCGCACTTCCGTCGCCATACATAGAATTAAAACGGAAGGCAATACATTTGTACGCCACCGCTCATATCAAGTATAATCCGCAGAGCGGAAAATCATCGAGAACAACGTTGCTGATATGCTCAAACCAGATGTTATCTGGCCTTCGTCCAGCTCGTGGTCATCACCTGTGTTGCTAGTCCGAAAGAAGGATGGTTCGGTGCGATTCTGCCTCGATTATCGAGCACTTAATAAGATCACGGGAAAAGACGTGTACCCAATCCCACGAGTCAACGACGCACTTGACTCTCTGCAAGGCGCTGAATTTTTCTCCAGCCTGGATTTATGGTAATTACCTATGCACGAAGCGGACAAAGAAAAAACTGCCTTCGCAACACCAGACGGGCTATATGAATTCAACGGGATGTCATTCGGTTTATGTAATGCTCCTGCTACGTTTGAACGCATGATTCGGTTTATGTAATGCCCCTGCCACGTTTGAACGCATGATTGACACAGTTCTACGCGGCCTAAAATGAAAAACATGTCTTTGTTATCTGGATGACATCGTCATTTTCTCCACTTCTTTTCGTCAGCACCTTGATCGTTTAGACGAAGTTTTGACGTGTATTTCTAATGCTGGACTTCAGCTAAACACAAAGAAATGCCATTTAGCCAACAAGAACATCAAGGTGTTGGACCACCTTGTCAGCGAAGATGGCGTTCACCCGGATCCCGACAAGCTTGCTGCCGTGATATGCTTCCCTCGGCCAGAAAATCAGAAACACTTACGAAGTTTCCTGGGCCTGGCGTCCTACTTCGGTCGCTTCATCAGCCATTTTGCTGCCATTGCGTCGCCACTGCATAAGCTGCTGACGTCCGGATCAACTTTCGCTTGGAACGACGACTGCGAGCGTGCCTTTCAAGCCCTCAAGCATGCTTCAACATATGACCCTGTTCTGTGCCATTTCGACGAGAACTCACCTACATGTCTTCACAGTTATTACAGACGCCACTTCACAGTTATTACAGACGATCACGCCTTATGCTGGCTATCGTCACTGAAAAACTTGTCTGGTCGCCTCGGTCGTTGGGTGCTCCACCTACAAGGGTACGATTTTGACGTCACCTATAAGTCTGGAAAAAAACACCAAGATGCAGATGCTCTTTCTCGCTGCCCCCTTCCACTGTCATCATCCAGTACGTCAGGTGATTGCTCGTCAGGTGGTCAAAACACTGCGTCACCCCTCACATTATCACAACTTGCGGTTATCGACACGCCGGCTTCCAATCACTACACCGAGTTCGCCACACGCCAGCGTGATGATTCATATTGCAATAGCATTATTCAACGCCTAAATGGTATATCACCTACTCCTAATGCTAGATTGCGCCGACAACTACGGCAATTTAAGCTCGATAACAATGTGCTCTATCGTTACGTTTACACTACTGATGGACACCGCTGGGTTCCAGTACTTTCGCGTTCTCTACGTCACCAAGTCCTCAAAGCCTTTCACGATGACCCATGTGCAGGCCACTTGGGATTTCACAAAACACAGAGCCGCATCAGGAAACGTTTCTTTTGGCCTGGCATCTCTACCTTTGTGGCCAAGTACGTTGCATCTTGCCATCTGTGTCAACGGCGGAAGCGACCAACTTCATCTCCTGTTGACCTTCTGCAACCCATCCCGTGTCCCGAGACTCCTTTCGCCATCGTTGGCATAGACCTACTAGGACTTCTCCCCATCACGCCAGCAGGTAATCGGTGGATTGTGACTGCTGTCGATCAGCTGACACGGTACGCGGAGACTGCTGCACTACGCCAAATTTCTGCTTCAGACGCCGCAGACTTCTTTCTCAACGCCATTGTATTGCGTCACGGTGCACCTCGCGTCCTCCTGAGTGATCGCGGCAAAACTTTCCTGTCCATCATAATCGAAATCCTGCTCACAACCTGTGGTACAGTACATAAGACGACGTCAGCCTACCACACCCAAACGTATGGGCCGACAGAGAGATTTCATCGGACACTAACAGACATGCTATCGATGTACATCGCACCAAACCATGACAACTGGAATACGATTTTGCCTTTTGTGACGTTTGCCACGGCTGTTCAAAGAACTACTGGCTACTCGCCTTTCTACCTCGTGTACGGCCATTCACCGACATTCACCATCGACGTATCTTTCCTAAATGTTCCACCTGACACCTCAGCAACTGTATCAGAGCAGTTCATCACAAGGCTCGAGGAATGTCAACAACGGGCTCGCCTTAACAAAGAAGCCAATCAGCAAGATCGCAAGCAGCGCTACAACAGCTCTCATCGCGACGTCTCCTTCAGTCCGGGGGATGAAGTGTTGCTTTGGACGCCCATTCGTACTCCAGAATTGAGCAATAAATTTCAGTCACGCTTTATTGGACCTTATACAATCAATGAACAAACATCACCAGTGAACTACCGTGTCACTCTAAACGACCTTTCTTCGGATCGTCGCTGTCGTGGTTCTAAGATTTTTCATTTATCACGTCTGAAGCCATTCGTTCGACGTTCCGTTTCCGTCTAAGACGCGTCCGAGCTGGCCGCTCACGCGTAGGGGGGAAATAAGTGTGAGCATTATTCATGCGCGTCATCTTATCATATGTACATACTCATCATCATCAGTCTGACCTGTGTAGTGGGGCAGAGGCTCGGCAAGTAAAAGAAGTGTCTTGCAGCCAAAACGTTGCCTTACTATATATATATATATATATATATATATATATATATATATATATATATATATATATATATATATATATACTCTAGTAGATCCTCCGTGAGCGGTCACAACGTGGTTTATTTCGACGTTTCGGCCTAGAGTCTGGCCTTCATCAGGAATAAAGATACAGTTTGTTGGTGCTCAGCTTTATACAATCTCCAATCAGAGGGCAAGGAAAGAGGGAAAAAAAGGAAATAAAAAAGAAAAGAAAAGGAAAGAAAAAAAGAAAAAAGAGAAAAATATACGGTGGACGCCCCTCGGGTGCCCCCCTTCCACTTTTCCCTCCACTCCCCCCCCATCTCTCTCCCCCCTCTCCCCTTCACCTTTCTGATGTCAGTGGTCTGTGTATGTTTCCGTTCACTAGCGCATTCCTCCCGATCAGACGGCCCCTCCTGGCACTGGCGGTTCGGTGTGGGGCAAAAAAGAGCTTTTCAGGAAGTCCTAAGCCTTTAACTACTCGGGGTCCCGTAAACAATTCGTCGTAGAAGGACGGGGGCCGCGTATTCTGGCAGAGGCTGGTCATCGGGCATTTTAGGAAGTTCTAAGCCTTTAACTACTCCGTGCACTGTCAACATTTCGTCGTAAAAATAGGGGTGCCCCGTATTGCGGTAGGCTGTGCAATCGCGTGCAATGTGAATTCCTTCCCACTTCTAAATTACGCGTGTCGTGGGGGCCTCCCGGCTGTGCACATGGTTGCTGTTGGGCATGTCGTGCATGACACAATTGATAGGGTAGTAAAATAAAACAGAAAACAGACGACAGCTGCACTTAGGAAGAGTAATTACACTTGGAATTGTTTTGGGTTGTCCAGTGCCCTTGACAGTTGCAGTGCCGTGAACTCAGTTACTATTTTCATTGTTGCCGTTATTGTTTTCTAATGCTTTAATTGCTGCAAGTATACCAGGATTCTCATTTATTCCTCTATCGAGGGTGTTAAATCGGTGGATAAGGTATGACTCTCGTTGTTCACGTTCTCGATTTGATTTAAATCCCGTCTCTAAGAGCGTTACTGATAGTTTGTCGAATGCATGGTCGGGAAGATTGAGATGTTTTGATAGAGGTAGACTTGGGGCTGATTTCGCATGGGCTCTGTGATTATTGAAGCGAATCCTAAATGATGTTTCTGTTTGTCCGATGTACTGCATACCACACACGTTGCATTCGAGTAGGTACACCACATTAGAGGAATCGCATGTTAGGTTTCCTCGTATGTTAATCGAAAACTTGGATTGCGTGCTGGTTGCTTTGTCTGTTTCTCGCATCGCCTTACATACAAGACATCGTGGCTTTAAGCAAGGGCGGCATGAATTATTGGGGGGTGATGTGTTAATTTGGGAGTGGACAAGGGTGTCTTTGAGGTTACGTGGTCGTCGGTAAACGACGCCTGGAGCGGATGGGAATGCGCGTTTCAGACGTTCACTTTGTTCCAGAATGTTGTAATGTCGTTTAAGGATTTTGTGTACATTGGGGAAGTTTGTGCTGTAAGTCAAGCAGAGGTTTGTTCGTTGTGGGTCTTCTCGTGGTGGTCGCTTCATAAGTAAGTCTTCACGCTTTAGTTTTCTCGCTTTTTGAACAGCGTCATTAATTACATGTGGGGGGTATTTTTGTTGCTCGAGCATAAGTTTTAGCCTCTGTGAGCTCGTGTCAAAGTCAGCGTCTCTAGAGCAGATTCGCTTAAACCGGTGAGCCTGGCTGTATGGAATACTGTTTTTACAGTGGCGTGGGTGATCGCTTTGGTAATGAAGGTATTGTTGTCGATCTGTTGGTTTGCGATATAGGCTTGTAGAGAGCTTCTCTTCTTCTATCGTTATGGTAACATCAAGAAAATTTACGGTAACTTGCGAGTACGTGTGTGTAAAGTGTATGTTCGGATGTACAGCATTGTAGGTGTCTATAAAGCTGAGAAGTTCGTCCTCGCTGTGGGTCCAAATAAGAAAGATGTCGTCTATGTATCTTCTGTATAACATTGGTTTCAAGGAACTTTGTGCAAGAAATTCAGATTCTAACTTTCCCATAAATATGTTGGCATAATTAGGTGCCATTTTGGTGCCCATAGCGGTCCCGCTGATTTGTCGAAAATACTCTTGGTTAAACTCGAATGAATTTAATTCGAGGACCATCCTCGTCAATGTTGCAATGGCAGAGAAATGGGGGGTGTTAGATTGTCTATGGTTTGTGTACATGTTTTGTAATGCAGCTATGCCGTCATCGTGAGGAATATTTGTATATAATGAAGAGACATCAAGAGTAACCAAGTACGAGTTTTTCGGCACCCAGATACCCGCAATGTCTCGAAGAAAATGCGTGGTGTCTTTTATGTACGACGCGAGGGTGCATGGAATGTAGCTTATTAGTTTGTCCACGTACCCTGATGTGGGTTCAGTTATTGTACCGATGCCTGATATGATTGGTCGACCTGGGTTACCGGGTTTATGAATTTTTGGGAGGATGTAGAAGCAACCTGGACGAGGGTATGCTGCTTGCATCAGTTTGTGGTCAGTGTTGGTTATCTTTTCAGCGTCCAACAGTTTCTTTAGTTCTGTTGATACGATACGTTTGCATTCGTCTGTCGGATCACCTGGGAGGCGTTCGTAAAATCTTGAGTCATCTAGTTGGCGGTATACTTCTTGTAAGTAGTTGGTTGTATTCAGCACTACAATTGCTCCTCCTTTGTCAGCGGGTTTTATTGTTATGTCTGTCCTAGATGCCAAATTTTTCATACTTATTTTTTCAGATTTGGTTAAGTTTTCTCGGTTTCTTTTCTGTCTGTGGTATTCGTGTACTATATCTTTCTGTACTGCGGTGATATAAAGGTCCAAGCACTTGTCTCGATTACTGTTCGGTGTCCAATCATTTATTTACGACGGTGAATTGTTTCGTGGTTAGAAGGCCTGTCCAAGAAGTATTCGCGCAACCTTAAGCTTCGAGCGAAGTTTTCGAGGTCTCGGAGTAAGTGGAATTCATCGAAAAATTTTGTGGTCGGGCAGAAGCTTAGTCCCTTAGATAGCAGTTTTACTTCGTCAGGTGACAAGCTCGTGTCCGATAAGTTTACAACCACAGCGTCACACGGTGTGTTCCTAGATGGATGCTCGTTTGTACCATTAGTGTTTTCCTGGGTGGTGGTGTTGTAATGATAAGGCACTGTATCAGGGAACGCAGGATTGGGCACATGGTCTCTTTCGAGTTTATGAATTTTTGTGGTCATGATGGCTTGGTATTTATTCTGCTCAAATTCTGTTAATCGCGTGATTTCTTCGTTCGATAAAGTGTTATGGCGGAGAATGGTGTCGGTCATAGCGACCAGTTTCTTTACCTGCTTGTCACTATGATTAAGAGCAATTTCTGTTAATTTAAGAGATGCCTCAAGGAGGACGTTTTTCCATGTCATTTGGTCGTGTTTATCTAGATTTGTAGCGGCTGGTGTGAGGGAGAGTGTCATACCCTTGGGGGCTATTCTAGCACGAACGTACACTTGCAATATTGATTTATGCATTTCATGTCTAATTCGTTTGTCAGCAAGTTTTCGTACTTTAAGGAAAGTAGCACTGCAACTGGGAAGTGATGAGCTGGACTTACATTTCAGAAGTCAATCTTCTTTTGGGTGCGGGGATGACACTGATGAGGTGCGCAGGTTGTAGTTATGTCCGGATCCCCTTCGTCGTTGTGGGGAGGATTTCGGCGTTGGGCTCCCGGCGAACGTGTTCATTGGCAGTTCCGGGGTCCGCAATAGGGGGACGCGGTTCCGTAGTTTGGCAGGCTTCCCTTTGAGGAGTGGTGTAGTGGTGCTGTCGTGTAGTGCTTTTGGTTTCGACATCTGCAATGAAGGGACGCGTGTTGGCTGTTCTGCAGACTTCCCCCCTAGTAGAGGTGCGCTGTTGATGATGGTGAGGGGGTGCTTGAGGCTCGCGGGAGTCACAGTTTCACTGATCGTCGGGAACTCATCTGTGGTGTTGGGTGGGTGTGGGGCTCCTGGTGTATGTTGATATGCAGAAGTCTTCTCGTGGATGTCTTGTTGTGTTGAACGTATATTCACGGGAGCTGCTGGTTGAGTCGACCACCCCGTTGTAGCTTCAAGATCTCCACGACCGAGTGCTTTCTTGAGGGTTTCGGCAATCAAAGCGACACCCATAAAACTCGGATGAAGCCCATCCGCGGCAAGAAAGCGTCTTGGTGGCAACTGCTCGAATTGGTAGTCAATGTATGACACCTTGCTTGGTCTTCGGCAGTAGGCCTTGACTGTCTCATTGAATTGACGAGACAGTCAATTTTGGACAGTCAATCTGGACCCACAGACAGTCAATTTGGACCCACAGCGAGGACGAACTTCTGAGCTTTATAGACACTTACAATGCTGTACATCCGAACATACACTTTACACACACATACTCGCAAGTTACCGTAAATTTTCTTGATGTTACCATAACGATAGAAGAAGAGAAGCTCTCTACAACCCTATATCGCAAACCAACGGATCGACAACAATACCTTCATTACCAAAGCGATCATCCACGCCACTGTAAAAACAGTATTCTATACAGCCAGGCTCACCGGTTTAAGCGAATCTGCTCTAGAGACGCTGACTTTGACACGAGCTCACAGAGGCTAAAACTTATGCTCGAGCAACAAAAATACCCCCCACATGTAATTAATGACGCTGTTCAAAAAGCGAGAAAACTAAAGCGTGAAGACTTACTTATGAAGCGACCACCACGAGAAGACCCACAACGAACAAACCTCTGCTTGACTTACAGCACAAACTTTCCCAATGTACACAAAATCCTTAAACGACATTACAACATTCTGGAACAAAGTGAACGTCTGAAACGCGCATTCCCATCCGCTCCAGGCGTCATTTACCGACGACCACGTAACCTCAAAGACACCCTTGTCAACTCCCAAATTAACACATCACCCCCCAATAATTCATGCCGCCCTTGCTTAAAGCCACGATGTCTTGTATGTAAGGCGATGCGAGAAACAGACAAAGCAACCAGCGCGCAATCCAAGTTTTCGATTAACATACGAGGAAACCTAACATGCGATTCCTCTAATGTGGTGTACCTACTCGAATGCAACGTGTGTGGTATGCAGTACATCGGACAAACAGAAACACCATTTAGGATTCGCTTCAATAATCACAGAGCCCATGCGAAATCAGCCCCAAGTCTACCTCTATCAAAACATCTCAATCTTCCCGACCATGCATTCGACAAACTATCAGTAACGCTCTTAGAGACGGGATTTAAATCAAATCGAGAACGTGAACAACGAGAGTCATACCTTATCCACCGATTTAACACCCTCGATAGAGAAATAAATGAGAATCCTGGTACACTTGCAGCAATTAAAGCATTAGAAAACAATAACGGCAACAATTAAAATAGTAACTGAGTTCACGGCACTGCAGCTGCGAAGGGCACTGGACAACCCAAAACAATTCCAAGTGTAATTACTCTTCCTAAGTGCAGCTGTCGTCTGTTTTCTGTTTTATTTTACAACCCAATCAATTGTGTCATGCACGACATGCCCAACAGCAACCATGTGCACAGCCGGGAGGCCCTCATGACACGCGTAATTTAGAAGCGGGCAAGGAATTCACATTGCACGCGATTGCACAGCCTACCGCAATACGGGGCACCCCTATTTTTACGACGAAATGTTGACAGTGCACGGAGTAGTTAAAGGCTTAGAACTTCCTAAAATGCCCGCTGACCAGCCTCTGCCACAATACGCGGCCCCCGTCCTTCTACGACGAATTGTTTGCGGGTCCCCGAGTAGTTCAAGGCTGAGGACTTCCTGAAAAGCTCTTTTTTGCCCCACACCGAACCGCCAGTGCCAGGAGGGGCCGTCTGATCGGGAGGAATGCGCTAGTGAACGGAAACATACACAGACCACTGACATCAGAAAGGTGAAGGGGAGAGGGGGGAGAGAGATGGGGGGGAAGTGGAGGGAAAAGTGGAAGGGGGGCACCCGAGGGGCGTCCACCGTATACTTTTTCTCTTTTTTCTTTTTTTTCTTTCCTTTTCTTTTCTTTTTTTATTTCCTTTTTTTCCCTCTTTCCTTGCCCTCTGATTGGAGATTGTATAAAGCTGAGCACCAACAAACTGTATCTTTATTCCTGATGAAGGCCCGACTCTAGGCCGAAACGTCGAAATAAACCACGTTGTGACCGCTCACGGAGGATCTACTAGACTATATGCAACGCTACGGCCACTCAACCAACATGCCTGCCTATATATATATATATATATATATATATATATATATATATATATATATATATATATATATACGATGATGATCACTACATTGGTTTGGTCGTACAAGTGAAGATGAAGTACGTAGTCAGCGCTCACACTTTTTCCCCCTTTCCCTAAAGACGGCAGCAGGTTGGAAAGGGTTGAGACGCCGAATATATGGTTTCAGTCGAGAGACGTGGGTGATTTCGGTGCGGCGGCGACGATGATCAGGAGCCGCTTTGACAGGAGCAACGCTATAGTTGGCTTCGGATGTTCGTTCCAGGACGGTGTATGGACCGAGATATTGGTGAAGGAATTACTTGATATTGCCGTAGATGCTTATGTTTGTTTCTGTTCCGATTAAATTCTCAGTGTGTTCGAAGGCCCCCGTCGACGTCTAGTACATGGGAAAGAGTGATGGCAAGATCCTTGCCGCGCACTGCACTTGCATGGCCGGTAATAGCGAAGCCTGCTCGCATACCACTGCGTTGTTATTCTACGTGGAGTACGACGCACATGCACGAGAAGAGCGTTCTCAATTTATTTAACACGTCTTAATTGAGTGACGACGACCACGGTGTCGGCGGCGACTTTCTTCCCTCACGGCTCCTGCACTCGGCCACTCTTCAAAACGTTGTGACCCTCGAGGGCCTTTCTGGACTTCATCTGCTCCCGGGTTTTGAAACTCGTTCTCGGAACAAGAAATTCATGATAATCGGAGCTGTCGATGCGTGGGCACAACTCCACGTCACTTGCACAGTCGCCCGAACGAAGCGTGAATGGGTCTACTCGGAGCGAATTCTCGTGTCTTCTTCGTACCACTCGAGGTCTTTCTGGCGTAGCGCTGCGGTGTAGTCTTCCGGTGAGGCTGACTTCGAGATCGACACTTCCTGGAGTTAAATTTTTATCCACTCACACTTGATCACGCTTGCAAGCTTGCGATCACACTTGCAAACACGACTGCGCTGCTACACTCCCCGGCTGCCTGTGACAAAAAATGGCTGCCTACCCAGAGTGCATAGTGTAGCCGCCGTTCATGCAAGCTCCCTTTAAGCAACGGGGGTAATGAATGCCGTCTTTTCGCGGTCCATGTAATCTAAAGTCGAACCCCACCACAATGAACGCCGCTTCAACAAAATTCCCGCTACAACGAAAAATTCACGGTTCCCCGTCAGCAGTCCAAAGGAGTCAATGCATAAATATTGTCACAATGAACACTTCTTCTTCTGCCATTCCGCTTCAACGAAATCTCACGATGTAATTCCAGGCTCACATATCTACTGCTATACAGTGAACCGAATCTCTAACAATTTGATGCATTTTCAGAACCTGGAATTATGTCGACGAAGTCTAAAACATGCGTTGGCCCCACTGAAAATCACCGCTGTTCAACAAGCTTGAGCGCCGCCTTTGCTCGATAGCAATGGCAAGAAGACTCCACTGCTAAAAGAATATTTTTGTCGCACATTGACTCAAAACAATCTTTTTTTAAATTTATATATTTTATTGAAAAATTTGCTCAGTTTTTATTTTGGTTTTTGTTTTAAATTTGATATGACACGAAATTGCAGGAACGCAGCAACTAAGAACTTTGTCTGCTCTCTGCTTTCAGTGCAATGATAAATTTTAGCACAAGCGATTTATTGGCTTTATGAGTGTATAAAATCCCGAGCTAAACAAGCCGCACGCAAGAATGGGGGTGCCGAAGTTTCACCAATGAATTAGCGAACGGTGTCCTTGCCTAAGCTCCCCTGTCAAGGAATATCAGGTAGGTTTGACGTCGAAGCGACAGGTAATCCCAACCGACACTAGACGCACCTCGTAGATCGTGTTACCATAGGCATTGTTCTTGCGATAACTAGTTGCCACGCCTGTTTTAGCACTGTCTGAAAGACAGTAAAACGTAGTGTGTGGTGCATAGCAGTGTATCGCTGGGGATTCCCTCATGGAGCTCGATGCGACGTCGGTTCAAGATCGAAGGGGTGCTGACCGCGCTGAAGTTCCGTATTGAATGGAGTGCTTCCGTCTCGGTCCATGCTCTATATCCTAAGCACTCAGTTATGAGTGCCGTCGATGAGATGGAATGGCACTCAGCGTTTAAGAGCCGCATCTGCATCAGGGCGCTTGGTAAATGAGGCGTGTCTATTGAGCACGTTTACGTTGGCGTGTTTTGACTTTTGTTTACAGATTAGCTAAGTAGTATATACGAGAGATCAGTTAGGCGCTGGATTTTTTCATTCCGATTAGTCTCTTTTGGTAGATTACGTGGTTTATGCTGTAGTACACTACATTCTGCTTAATAAAGAGTTTGTTGCAGCGTCTGGTGACTGCTGGTATCAGCCTTGCGTAATGTTGATGTCCCCCATGGAAGCTACGTTAACAAGCCCCTCATTGCGGCTCTGGATTGGGCTCCATGAATTTCTTGTGAAAGTACATGTGCCGGCAGAAATGACTTGAAGGAAAATTTGCCGGCTCCTTGAAGTTCCTCGACACCTTCGTGTATTTTTCGATTAGTTAACATTTTTGTTGGCTATGTGACATCATCACAACAGTAGGCAAAATCACTGAAACGATTACAAAAAAAACTAATCCTGGTTCTTACCGTCACCCTGTTGTTACGGCTTTGTTCATTGCTTTTAAACCTTTGATATCTGTTGTTAGTACAAAGTACAAGCATACCCTCTTTCAGAATGTGCACTGGAATGTTGTCATAACCTCTCAGAAATACTTTTAAACTATTTTTTTTAATTAGTTTGATGGCAGTCAGTGCCAGTATAATAAAGTTGTGCCTGGAGAATGACGTTGTTAAAGGGGGAAATGTGTAATAAAAAATGCACTCATGTCAGAAAGAATGCAAGCTGAAACAAAAATGCAGTACAAATGCCGAGAGGATTTCCGCCAAAAAGTCATCACTTGGATGAGCTCGAGACTTGTTACAGTCAAATAAACCGAAACTTGAAGAGCTGAAGGGTGAAACTTCACACTGAAAGTGTACCACGTATTGAAGTAGTAGTGTACCAGATCTCTAGACATGAGGCATGAATTGTATGATCAGCTGTAGCCAACGTAGACTTAACATGTGCCTGAGTGCACTGGATGCAGCATAAGTATTGATCAAAACATACGCTTATTCCCATTTGTCAACATACTGTAGCACACGTAGTTTGATCTCAATTTCTATTACACAACGATTGAGACAAGACATTGCACTCCGCTTCACAGAAAATTAAGATGGACCAGATTAAGAGAAAACATGTAACATGTGTTGGCCGCAGATCAGTTCCTATTCCCAATAAAGAGCTAACGTACCTGACAATCTGTCAGGTTCCTTGAAAAGTGTTTGATTTCTGTTAATTGGACACCAAAAGGAAACGATGACATGGTTTTGATTGACAAACTGAGAACTCTAATGCAAATGTTTGACTATCATAACTTCGCTATTAGCGGATAAAATCGAGGTTGAAGTTTCATTGGTATAGCTCAGGCCGAAAACATTGCCCGTGACGTCAAAAATTTCAAAATGTATTTTTCTTATTTTTGCTGTATTGAGTCGATGAAACTCTGAGACGTTGCACACTAGGTCTATAGTACCCACACATGGCGATGTTTTTCATTTTAATTGACTAGAACCTACGTAGGACCCAGTGGATGCCTTCAAAATCTATGATGTCACGGTATTTGGTGCAGGGATTAATCCTAAAGGAGCACTTATATCAAATTTCAAGATCAAGATGTGCCCATCATTCATTCGCTTGGTGTGCATAGGTCTTCTTGGCCAAACTTGAATGGCAGCCGTCGTGTGGAAGTTATTTTAATTCGATGTCAAACAGCGTACAAAAGCTAAGGAGAAAAAACAGAAAATAGACTGCCCTGCGACATCGACACTAGTTCTACTTGTTCGGTGTGATAGATTCCACAAATACCATCCTGAGTGACGATGCCCTAGTTGCGACAACCTGTACGATCCGAGTCTTCTTATCGTGGCGCTGAAGTGCAGAAACGTACTCGCTCGTCGCGTCTGATCTTCGTCACACCATTTTGAATGATTTCATAAAATTATCAAGAAACCACTTTTAGAAGAACAGCGAAAGAAAAGAGCATGATTAAGCGTGTGCTTGTCGATCAGCATGCCGGGGAATCGTTGTGAGTTGCAGTCGTCTAGTTCAACACATGGAAAAAGTGCAATGAGTGTGTCTTTTCATATCACGTATATGTTACACATCAGCATGACCCCAATCTATCAAAAGTGGAACAGCGTATAGCCAGATATCATCGCCAACAAGTAACACGCAGGTATCTGAGTTTTACTTCATCTGTAAACTTTGCATCCACTTAAAAGTGGTAATACCGTGATAACCACCAGAGGCTGGAGAGGTGGGGCCATCTGGAGGCGCAAAAAAGAAGCTGGCAAGCAGGAAACATATTCTATTTTTCCGCTGATGCTCATTCGAGATAGCAATACTGCATTGACCCTTCTGCGTATACCTGAATCCTTTGCACGCCAAAACACACCAATATAGCTAACTGAGACACTTGAACGAACTTGACTGAAGCGTGCATCCTCGAACACCTCTGCAGTGCTGCTTGAAACGGCGTTCATATTGGTATCACTGTTTTGCAAAAGGTCGATCGAAGCAAAAATAACTCGCGATGTCACGAATCACGAGGATTTCAAGATCCAGACTGTCGTATTGAACCCGAGTCGACACTCTGTATGGCGATGAATGCACTGCAGGAGACAAGGCATGACTGAATGTGTCCGCCTAGAATACGAAATGTTTGCGGAGCACCTGAGCCTGATGTCACTATTTTCTGTGGAGATGTGGGCAACTGTGGCGTGATTTAAAGGCGACCGCGAGGTAGCGCCAATGCTGGTGCTCCCAGCATTAGAAATGGCGGAATTGCTGACTGTTTTAAAAAGTGGTAGATACCAGTGATAGAAATCAATAAAAGTGATGGTTATTCATCCCTCAGTTGCGTTTTAGGTCACGAATCACTGCTAAAGGGTCTATAGCTACTTGCCGACGCAAAAATTTTGGCACGAGTAAATTTGATATAAGTGCTCCTTTAAGGTAGCGTCGTCTACACCCACATTTTCTTTTCGCAAATTTTCTCGCTTACGAAGCGTTGCGTTGTGATAAAAGGGGTGTTTTGAGGATTGTAAAAGTGTACTTCACTAATACGCAAAAAATCGTTTTGCTTGTTAGTGTCCCTTTAATATATCATGTCACCATATTTGTTTTACCTTTGACAGCCGTGTTTATAGTTCAATAAATAAAGAAAACGTAGTGGTGTATGAAATTTTGTGTTGTGATATATTTTTTGTGTGGCAGTAATGCTAGCTCACTTTTTCACCAAGAAGTTTCACATTATTTTCACTGACACTTGTCACCTCACCAGTTTGTCTAGGAACTGTGTGTCATACTGCCTGAAATTTTTTCTCTCGCTTTCTCTCCTTCACATCTATGTAGGCACTAGTCACGTGTGCATAGTCAAATATTGTAGACACATCTGCCCCGATGATCTATTGGCTAAGGCACTCGGCTCCTGACCCCCAGATCGCGGGATCGAATCCCGGCCGTGGTGGCCGCATTTTTATGGAGGCGAAAATGTTTGGGTTCTGTGTGCTTAGCTTTACGTGGACGAAATCCAGGTGGTTGAAGTTTCTAGAGCCCTGCACTACAGCGTCTCTCGTAATTATATGTTGTTTTTTGGATGTTAAACACCAACAATTATTATTAAGTAACGAATACGCATTGCTGGCAGAATATGTCCGCCTTTAAATATTTCATTCCAGTCTGATAGTCACTTTTTGCTATGTACCCCACTATAATATAATGCAATATGTTTATGAAAATGGCCAGCAGTTTCATTTCATTCTAATTCACACTTTCAGATTCCAGAGTTCGACAACCTCTGCCTGGACATAAACGGTATCATCCACGTCTGCTCTCATCCCAACTATGATGACCCACACTTTCGTATTACAGAAGAACGAATTTTCTTGGATATTTTCAATTACATAGATGGGAGTATGATGTCACAAGATATATATTTCACGCGGTTTGTTGGCCTGTTACTGGTGCAGTCAGCCTGGATCTATGTGCTTTGTTTGTCTGACAATAGCCTAAATGTGGTTTTCAGTTCGTGTTTTGCATGATCAAGCCCAAGAAGACGTTCTCCATGGTTGTCGATGACACAACCCTAAGGACAAAGATGAATAAGCAGAGGCCGAACATTCAAGTAAGTGACCTCAGATAGTCACGACTTGGTTCTGTGTGTAAGCGATATTTAGCTGGTGTATCGTTCATGCAGAAATTTGTGTGCTCTAAGTTGTGCCATTATTCGAGTTACAAAAGCCGTTGTGTTTAAGGGTCTTTTAAACATCTCTAGATGCGGGAAAGCTGTGCCTATACATCACCATGCTTAGCATAGTCCACAATGTACAGACGTAATGATTTCACCGTCTTCCCAGTCTGAAAACTTAGAAATGTTTTAGCTAATAGACTCTCCTGTGATGTAGAAGCGCAAACCATTGGGTCTGTGGCGGGATACACTAAAATAAGATTAGAGAATCGCCAATGTAAACTACACCTAGGAATAATACTCTGGTATGGACAGTTTAGTATCCTTCCTATTAATGATGCACTTGTGTTGCTGTGATCAATGCGGCTATTTATCAGCAAATATGCAATATTCACCTCAGAAAGAGACTTTCATACGAAATTTAAATTTGTTTTATGGTCTTGTTGTTTTAGCAAATCTTTCATCAAGCATCACTAAACATGGCGCCGTTATCCCGCTTGTGCTAAATACTAAAATTGCGTCATATTCCTGAGAAACCAGTGATCATTTCTTCCATCCTTTCATTCTCAATAAGATGGCATGTAAATTTACACACAGTGCAATCATAAACACTCTGTTGATTTTTTGGTTGACCCTATAACACTGTTACTTAAGTATTTGTTTTGTGTTTCTATGCTGTATGTTTTATTTATCAAGGCATCTCTTGTGTAAATTCTGTTCATTAAATTGTTGGAAGCTGCTGACAAAGGTAGCGCTACAGTATTACAGTAGCGTAAATTTCATTTGATGTGTTATTCGCTTTCTGGTAGCACTAGCGTTTCTGATTAGATTAGAAGCTTAACCGTTTGAGCATCGTATACTACATGTGGTACTTGTTTTTAGGAAACTTATTCGAACAAGTTTTTTTGACAGGCAAAGTTAGCAACGTCAAAGGTGAAGAAAAACTTCGTGATCCTAAATTGCAGTTTCGCCATTCACTGCTGCTCCATGTTTTTCTTCTATGCTGGTATAAAAGACCTTAATGTTGTCCATGATGTGTCCTTGCATCGAAAGACATGTAGTATACTGAAAGTAAGCTTTTAATTTTTTAAACGTATCTTTCTCATGTCCCTCGTATTCACAGTGGGAGATTGTGTTTGCCGAATATGGAATAATTTGGAAGTTCACCGGGTGGAAAATCTCTATCTGGCCCCTGTGTAAATACTGTGCAACATCTTTTCTCTGGTTGTAGGTCTGCAAAGGAAGCCCAGGCACAAGAGAAAGAGGCACGCGAAAAGGGAGTGGTCCTGCCCACTGAGGGGCGGTTCGACTCCAACTGCATCTCACCTGGTGAGATTTTACCTATTACTTGTCTTTTTCTTTTATTGCGACAGCAATGATATGGACACACTCGGCTAGATTTTGCCGTCGACGTCATTCACAGTATATGTATACATGTCTATATATATGAAAATGCAAGAAGAAAAAATAATTCAGAAAAAGACTCCGGCGCACGGAATCGAACATGGGACCTCTTGTTTGTGTGTGCGAGGCGTTAGCCACTGAGCCACGAAGGAGCACCTCCTTCAAGGTTGAAACGGCAAGCTATTTATATATATCACTTACAGCTGGCGGAGCTCATCTCAGGGTTAACTATCGTGCATTCAGAATACCAGCGAGATGGCGCAATGAGCGCGAAGTGCCAGATAGTCACGATGCGGTGGAGCGCGCTCTCATCTCCCACACGTATTTTGCCCCATGAAGCGGGGGTTGGGGTTGGACGCTCACGCGTCCATGCGCTTATCTCGCAGTTTGGAGAATCGTTTACCTTGAGATTTCATTGGAATGATTCTGTTGTTGTTAATGGGCACACAAAGGTCACTGCGCTCGCTGCACTATCTCTCTTAGTGAAAGGGGCACGCTTTTCAGACGCAGCGAAGAAAAAGGGAGACGTTTGTTCGCGTTCATCTGTACCTGTGAGTGTGTTTAGTGCGTCATTTGTGCGTTAGAAGGACGGGGCACGCTTCGATCTGCTCGAAATTGTTCGCGTGACCTTTCGATTTGAGTCTATCGCGTTCATTGCTTTGCCTTTGTGACCAAGCTGTGACTTTTTATTGTGGGTTCTCTTGCCCTCTCTTCAATCTCTAATATCTTTTTCGGGGTAGGACTTTAAGTTTTGCACTCAACGATTGCATTGCGGCTCCGCCATGTCGCTGCTAAGCTATTTTCAGGTGCAACACCCGGCTTCACATCCACTATTCTAGAGCCCTTCCCTCCCTCTCTCATGGAAACAGTAATATTACCACCTTGTTAAAGGTTTTCTGCAATCATTATAGGGTTGAGTTTTAGAGAAATGTGTTTTACGAGTCTAGGATTCGCAAAAGGCTGAATTCTTAAATGCTGAAAGAAGCATCAAAGTCTCGATCTGTACTGTACTTTGGGTTTGCAGCCTTCTCGGTAATTCAAATAGTTAGAAGAAGAATGCCCTTAATAAAAGAACTGAAATTTCTGTTTCATCCATGGAACTTTTGCCCCGCAAGTTTTGCGGCCAACTTTGCTTATAAGCATGTGTGTTATATTTGCACATCAGTGCAAATATAACTTTTGAAGGCATTAGTTTTAGAGTACTTCAACATGCTAGCTAGCTTTTATGGTGAAGAATTCACGCCTTATACGTGAGGAATTACAGCATTGATTCGGCTGCAGACACTGATTTCATGGCGCGGTTGCAGGATCAGCTACAGCAGTTTGTGGCCGTGAAGGTATCCAGCGACACACTGTGGCGTGGTGTCAAGGTTTGCCTCTGGGCACCAGGTTTGTTGTTCCAACTTTATTTAAATTTTATTTTTGCTGACTGGCTACTCTAGTGGTCAATGTTGGAATGTGCATCACTTCCTGTTTATCAAGGCGTCGATTAGCATTTCTTCTTCTTAACAAACATTCTTAGCTTTAACTCTTCAAAAAAGAAAGAAAGAAACCACATAATCGGCCCCCCCCCCACTTTTTAAGCGCATTTTTCAATTTTTCTTGGTGGGAGTGCTACGCAAGAAATTATGGTATTACCGGTATACTTAAAGTACGTCAGATGCCCTACGCCTTTTTTGACGATCTGTATAAGAGTCACTTTCACGCAGGTTTCTTTGAGAGTCCTAAGTATAGGTGAGATATAGTCGCAAAGGATTTCAACAATATTTGAGGACAGCCATAACTTTGGTGTATCATGCGATAATAATTGTGGGCACTGCCCTGGTGATGGTTTTGTGATGTTCCAGCCCTACAAATATTAATATTTTTATTGTGCTGATGAATGCTACTCTCTGCTATAAGCATGCATCTGTATAATTTTATTGTTGGGTTCTTTTGTTCATGGTACGATTCCTTTACCGAGCTGTTTTAAATAGACACCAGGTGAAGGGGGACACAATGTGAGGGATTTTATCCGGACTGAACGATCCCAGCCTGGTTACGACCCAAACACGAGGCATTGTTTATATGGGCTGGATGCCGACTTGTTGAGAATTTTTTTCAACAAGCGTACATTGCTATTACTATTATTGTCACACACTGTAGACTTGGTGAACTTTGAGCATGTGTTCGTGCCATTGCTATTTCATTGTCGCTACTTTTATAGTCTCGATATCTGTTCACGTTGAATTCATTACTGCTGAAGTGAGACACCTGAAGGTTTGTTTTAATAGCTGATGAAATGCCAGAGTCCCTGATGAAATTTGCAAGGATTTCCGTGTGTCAAGCCTAAGATCGAGAACAAAATGTGTGTCTGCACGTAAAATTCGAGTATCTGAAACGTTCCACAAATGTTTGACTTTGCAAAAGTAAGGAAGCATTATTGCATAGAGCACCTGATTCCAACATGATGTCAATGCCACCTGTCAGATTTGTTTTGCAAATGGTCGTCTGTTCTTTGTTTTTATTCTTCCGTGCAGTTTTGGTGGGCAGTCTTACGGCAAAGTCAGGATTTAGCCAAGTGTGGCAGAAAACTCAGCAGGTTTGTCGCAAGATAAGAATGGGACGCAAAACACACAGTGTGCTGACAAACATCTACAATGGTTACTAATTCCATTTTTAATGGGGGAGGCTACCACGGAAGGGCAACTTTTTTGTTTGTTGAGATATTCTAATAGAACTTTCAGAGTAGCCTAATAATAAAGCCATTTGAATAACCATAAACTTTCATCAATTTAGGTTCACTAGTTCCAAAGTTAAAGCCATTTCTCAAGATAGTCCACATATGTTTCTTAGTCAGGCTCTGGTAAATTTAATAAATGTACTACCATCATGAAATTCACTGTGATGAATCCTAGATGGGTGTTTTACACTAGAACAGACCTCTTTTTTTTAATTCCCTTTCTAAAAAATTTTAGCAGAGCATTGTATTTGGTGTTTGCCAATAAACTTTTAATAACGAAATTTTATTTATCACACAGACGCAATAAATTTTAAAAGTGGCTGTCAATGCGTGGGCTATTTATTAGGGTACATAATAAAACAAATCTGACAGAAATCAGATGAAAGGTTAGAGATATATCACCAGACTAAACACCCTCACTGGTTAAAAAAGTCATTCTGAGAAAACGGACCTTGAAAGTTTTGAACACATATTTTGGTCTAAAATGACCCTGCAAAGTAGCTAGAAATGTTCTTTTGGACTTTTTTTTCTTTTTCCATTTTTCCTGCTTGTGCTGCAGCTGTTCTTGAGCCTTTTTCACATGAAAAGAGTCTTTCTCCGTTGTCCGTTGTTTGCCGGCATAGCGCCGAGCTTCGGTTGCACAGCAACACGTTCGCTATTCTCCGCGGTTAACTCCTCGCACGTCCAAAAACGTGTTGGCAAATGCAAAGTCGATGACGCGGTCGCACTGTTCAGGGTCATAATCACTGCAGTTAGCGAGTGCAACGCACCAGGCGTACTTGAGCACGAATCACCAATACCAGCCTCACTTGTGAAGATGGAGCGTTGCGCCGATTCTCAATGTTGCGATAAGCATCAATGCAGTCGTCGTCTTGAAGAGATGAAAGCGAAGCTGCTCAGCATTGATGCGACTGTCGCCCACACGTTGTCGCCTGAACGAGCCTCACCATGTGTACGAGCTTCATCGGACGCTTTCTTGAACAGAACGTGTGTCGAGTCCCAAACTTTGCCCTGTCCATCGATAGTGACAGAAACACAATCAGCATCCCGTGAACACGGCGAGAGATGCCTCGTAAAGATGGTGAAAGATTGGAGAGCACGCATGAGAACCAAGCGGAACGATGGCAAACGGGAAAACAACGCATGCCAAGAGAACATGACCGGCGCATGCAAGGCTGGTGCCGGAGCAGACGGCAAGCAGGGGGGAAACAGATGTCTCATCGTGCGTAGCCGCCAATATGAGCTGCGTGATCGCCCACTTCCTCGAGATGTGCGCGCTTCCTCCAATCGCGGCTTCGCATCCGAGCCGCGGAAGACTTCAAAATTTTGAGAGCCCCGCAATCCTGAGCGATTCCCGCGCGGCCACGCCGCTGCTGCTGCCGCGGGTGGCAAAAAAAAAAGAGCAAGAATTCACGAGCAAAGAAGACCATGATGCTAGTGCTAGGCTGCGTGGTTGAGAAATTGCAAACACGCGAAGTTGGGGTATTTTCAGCGCTCGCTGGACAGTCGCCGGCTGCCACGGCACGTTACATATTTTTATTTGATGTACTTTCGCGATGAATTAAACATTGATATTTATAGAATAGATAATATAAGACATACTCCCAGAATATGGGGTTTTCCCAAAATAGACTTTCTTGCGATTTTTCTATTTTCAAAGGGTGCGTACCCACTTATGCCAATGTAGACCAAGAACTCAAGATTTCTATGACGTTGAAAGTAAATATCACTTACTGTGAATGATATTGATGCATAAAAGCAACCTTTCGTGCAGATGGCTGCATTAAAGAAGAAATAGGCGATGTCGTTTCTGGTTCTTGCTGAGCTGGCGCCATTTTCTCTATCTTGCGCTGTGCATCGTAAATAGGTTATTAAACGAAAAATACTTGTAACGATATTACATATTCTGTAGGACAGGGGCATTGTAAACCTTTCTTCACATAATTTTGTTTGTCCTTTTTGTTAATATATTGTTGCGATCACAGTTCAAATAACTATTACATTTCAAGGTGGTATGCATGTGTCATCTGTTGACTTCTGGAACACTTGAGTTTCACATTTTTGCATTGACGAAGTCTCTTCTTATTCACGGGGAAAAAGTGCCCTTTTAGTTTTGCTATGTATTATGTCGGTCTGAGGCTTTCAAGTTGGTGCGTTTCTTTGCAGATTATGCTCGGCATGTGTTCCCATGAACCACACTTCGCACTGCTTCGGGAGGAGATATTGTATGGAAAAAGGCAGAATCAGAAGAGGTTTCCATTCATTTGTAATATTTTGTGTTTGGTATAACAGATGATCATTCAGAACTCAATGTATTGTTCATCCACTGAACCTAAATGTATTTTGTTTGGCTGTTTGTGAATCCATGTGTCATGCCAAACATAGTGAATAAGTTAGTACTTTCGGTTGTGAAAATATATAGTGCACTATATTTACAAAGAAGATTAAAAGACATTGGGTCTCTTAAATTATACGTTAAGTAACCGTGGTACTTTTTTTATTTGGACTACGTTTTCCCAGTCAATTGATCCGAGTCGCCATGCATTAGCAACGCAGAAAGCCATAAATCTTGTGGAACTCACTTCTGATAAACACTGTCACAGAGATTGTAGTGCTGTATAAAATCATCTTTAACAAAATTTTATAGCTTTTCTGGAGGCTTACTCCTACTTAAAAAAATTGTAATATTAAAACAGGTGGGCAAGCATGGTAATGATTTGAGAATATTTCCAGTTGCGGTATATTCGCCCACTCCCGATTTTATTGCATTTCTTCAGCAGTTTTACATTATTACTAAAACCAAGGAGTTCCCTGGAATTTCGTTACAAAAGAAGCTGTTGGCTTGCTCCAATTACTTGACAACCACTGACACTAGTTTCATCTCATTGTTTCAACTGTAGCTTGTCTTTCTGGGCACGAGCGTGCCCTTCAAAGGGTTATATTTGCACTTTTGTATGTTTTCAATACTAAAAGGTGAGTGTGTCATTGGTTGAGTCCCGCGCTGTAAGCGACATCAATAAGCTTGTATTGCTTATTTGTATTTGCTCATTGTTGTGTTTTTTTTGCAGGCTCAATGTACGTTCCTGAAGAGATCACGTTTCCCCTTCTCCATCTGTCGTTGCTGCGAGAGTACTTGGAGCTCGAATTCCAAGAGCTAAAGGTGAGCTTCCTGTCCTCATTTGAAGGGCAGGCTGTAAATTGGATGCATCCGGATGGTGTCCCCGGAATTCTCTTCTTGTACTCCGCAGAAAACGATCCCGTTCGATTTCAAGATAAACAACATCATAGACGACCAGGTGCTGGTGTGTTTCCTAGTGGCCAACGACTTTCTTTCGCACTTGCCCAGTCTCCACATTGCGCACAATGCGTTGACGGTTCTCTACCAGGCCTACATTGATGTGATGCCATCTCTTGGAGGCAAGTTCTTGACGTCATTTTTAAAGGAAGGGGCGGTGCACTCACGTGTGTGACTGATATATGTGTGACTGATCAGAGCTACAGCTGCTTTTTGCCACTTTCACATGAATGTGACAGCACTGCAATGGCGAGTGGTGGTGCTTTGCATTTTAAATATCCCCTGTTGCTTTTCTTCTCACAGCCTAGTCTTTGTTGTGCGTGGTTTGTGGCTTGTCTGGTAAGGACGTAGCATTAGAGTCCTTCTTCATAGAGAAGTGCATAAAAGTCTTGGCAAGTTTTTTGAATCGGCCTGTAAAACCTAAAACTGAAGTTGAGCTCTGTCATTGCTGCCCAAAGAGGCAAGTGATATCATATTCGCCTTTAAGGGATGTATGGATGTGTATATTCAATTGTTGTTTGTTTTTGTTTTGCTAAGAACTGAGAAAAATCTTTCTATTAGAGATAACCTGGTACAGTTGCAGCAGTTTTTTTCTGCTTCCCATCTTCTCTCTCTTTTAGGGGGCAGAGCTTGACGTCGGGAGCAACTGGTCAATTTTTGGCAATGTCCCATGTAGAGTTTGGGCATTACGTTGCAATTTTAATTGATTATGTAATACATCAAATGGTGCCGCTAAGATTGACCTTCTTATATGTCAAAGCATTTCAGTGTAGAAGGAACTTATTTATTGCCCAAATTAGTACAGAATCTGTAGTTTTTTTCCAGTGCTGCCTCTGACACTTTGATAGTGATGCGAAGCTTTTAGGGGTCGTCTGGTACAAATTAGATTGATTGACAAAAAGCCTCAGAGATAAGAGTGAGTCTAGAGACCTAACCAAAGCGTTTCGCAACTTTCGCGCCAGGGAAAGAACACATGTGCTGTGGCACTGCGAAAAAAAGCAGAGAACGTAGGCCAGGTACTTTTTAGTTGTTTTAAATCTGTTTTTTGCCTGCAGGTGACATCAACGAATATTGAAAACTAAATTTGGAAAGGTTTGAAAAATTTCTTACCAGGCTTTCTCAGGTATGTTTGCTTATCTTTGTACTGACAGTTTTTTTTGTCTTTCTGAATATTGCTCTCACATTTTTTTATTGTCCAATGTGTTTTGATTTTTTCCAACGTACAGGCTGACCAAACGTTCTTAGCTTCTAAACGAGCCTATGCAGAAGCACCAAACGGTATTGTGCAGCAGAACGGGTCGCCACCATCAGGCAAGAAGAAGACTAAGGATCCAGATGAAAAGCGTTAGGTCCAAACGAGGACAGTGTGATCTTTCCACTTCGATGTGTGTCCTCGGGCGAGGTTGCTTGTTAGGCATTATATTTGCAGGTTGTCATTGGGATGCATGAGAATGTGGGGAAGAACTCGCTCTCACAGTAGACAGGTAACACTGATGGCTAATGCTGCACACAGCTGTTCAGTTACTTGCACCATAGTTGCTTCTTAGAAAGCCCAGCATCATTGAACGTGATCAATCAATAACTGCAGTACGTAACGTGTAGCTTCCTCTCTTGATTACACCGAGTGGTTTTCAGCATTATTTTGTAAAATAGACTTTATAAAAAGTGTTGTTGTACCCTTTTTTTGCGTACAAGCTGTGTCATGAATTCATACCAGAGATGTGCTGCCAAGTTCAAACGTAGGCATGGGTGCTGCTTTCTGGCATGCATTAATACAGTCAAACTTGCATATATTGCACCTACGTATAATGAATTATTGTGCATATCGAAGAAGTATGAAATCTCTCGAAATATATATTTATATATAAAATATTATATATCTATAGAAATACTTGTAAGGATCCTCTTCAGATTCAAAATGTCTGGACTCGACTACATAGCTTAAAAGCCTGAATTGCTCCTCTTACGTGTTAAGTAAACAAAAGCAACATTAACATAGACTCAGAATTTTGAGATACTGCCGCTGAAGTCGAGGTCCTGAGTTCACTTTCCAGCTGCCGTGGTTGCGTTTCTGTGGAGTCAGTGTGTAGGAAACGCTTGCTTGTTTAGATTTAAATACACGTTAAATAACCTAAGCTGGTGAAAATTAAACCAGACCCCTATACTTACTGCATCACTCATAATCCAGTGCGGGAATCGAGAGCATCAAACCACATAATTAAACTCTGAAGTTTCGAGCATACGGCCACATCAATGTACTGAGAGGAGTAAATTAATTTACAAGAAACAGGTGGGACGTGGTTGGAAAACATGCAGACAAAACTTTTTTTTCTGCACACAAGCGAAGCATAATATGGTGATATAATTGTACATCCCTAGTTAGTTCTTCAGATTAGGTTTTCAAAAGATATTAAGATTTCCTTTATATCACGAGTGCCTAAAGGACTATTGTTCCTGAATAAGCATTGTATGATTACCAAGTGCCCTCTCCAGCATGCTGAATGTCAGTGTTTCAAAGTGCTCAAAGTTTTCTGTCAGGCCTGTTGGAAAAGTTTAGTCACCTGGACATTCCTAACTTCAATAGTGACGAAGACCAGGAGGGTGTTCTTGAGATGGAGTTTCGTCAGCACAAGCGGGACTACTACGTCAACAAATTAGAACACTCAGATGTCAACAAGTGAGCTCTCTGTCCTTACTTCAAGGTTATGTGTGGCAGCACCTCTGTGCATGTCGGCGTCACGAGGGGTTGTTTTGTATTCTTTCAGGCAAGTTATGCAAGAACAAGGGCACGGCTACGTCTGGGCCATTCAATGGAGTCTCCACTACTACTATGGTGTGCAGTCGTGGAACTGGTAAGTAGTTTTTTGCATGGAAGGTTATGAGAAACTGTTTGGCATGTGAACTGAAATCTTACTTGGATTTTTAGAAAAATTACTGTCATCATCACAGTTCATGTCTAGTGGAAGGCAAAGGCTTCTTTCTGAAACCATTACATTCAACTCTCGTTAATTTGAACTCAAAGAGATCTCTGACATTTGTTTGAATTAGCAGGAAGTTTGAATTATCAGAAGTTTTCATATATTTGACTGTGGGTGATGTGACACCACTCATTACGATTAGGCATTCATTTTATCGCATTTAAACATTTTGAAGCTTTTTAAAACCCTAACAGCACGCAATGAACAGAAAGTAGAGGTGTAAAGCGCACAAGTTTAATGGCCATTTACTACTGAATAAACCTTTTAAACAAATAATGAGTTGCCAATTGCTTCTTTGCTATATGCGCATTCTGCACAAAGCTCTCTATACCCGTTGAAAAGCATCATGGTTTACCATGCCTGTGCTTCGTTTCAAACGTTTGTTTACTTACAAATCCTTTTTCCTCAAAGGCGTAAGGCACCTATTTGTCGATTCCGGACTGTAAGAATTATATAAGCACCCAAATTTAAATAGTAGTGAGAAAGCAGCAGATATTTTATGATGTGGAATCAAAAAAAGTATGAATTAACAGAGTTTAGTGTTTTAATAAAGAGGCTTTTACATACATTACAAGAATAGATGGACAACCAAAAAAATGAATTTTGTTTGAATTGAACAGAAGTATGAATTATCAGACGTTGAATTATCGCGAGCCTACTGCAATTGGAGATTGCTCCCTTTCGTTTGCTCGGGCCTGTGCATTTCTGTTAAGCTAAGTTGATTGTATTCAGTGAGTCCTGCAGAAAATACAGTGACATGTGCTCAATTTTGTCATGCTTTGGTGCTGGCTCGCAGTCTTCAAAATCTTGCAGGTGGTCAAACGAACCAACATCAAACAAACCGAGGGAGAGTAATTTTTCCTTTTCTTTTGAAATAAAGTTTTGAAATGAGGGCTTCGTTATATGAGTTGTACTGTGCAAGCTGCTGATTATATTTAGCAAAATTTACAATGCTAGCCATGATGGTATTAAAAAGGAAAGCTAGTCAATGGCGTTTGAGATGGTTACGTGATGTTTGTACCATTGTGAAAACGTCTAGGCCTAATATAAAAACATGGACTAAGTGGGTGTCGCTGTCATTCGTATAGCTGTGGTGTTAAATGGAATCAGCAACAACTTACCAGTACTCAACCCTTTCATGACCGTTGATGACTATGTATAGTGGTCAGGAGATTTTATAACAGTATGACGGATGAAGACTGTACTTATCATCGGTGAAAATTGGGCCCTTGTGGAATCAGTCGTCAGAGATCGACTGTGCGGCGATTCCGATAAACTTCATGCTAGCAGGAGTTGGGAGAGTGTTTTGTTCCACTCGGGCTCTCAAATACTGTTTGCTCTGACGGCCGCGAGGCGTCGCCCCAGTCACCGTGCACATTGTGTGTATCGACTGTAGTTGTGTTTACCGCTGCGAAATGGCCCCACTTGACCATGTTTTTTAGATGCGGAAGCATCTTATACTCGCGCCTTGTAGTGCGCCATCCGCGCCGTCCGCACCGCTTCTCGAACATTCGACAGCTGACGCGCGCGCATGCGCCGTCGCGCCGTCGCCCACCATCTGTGCCGCGCGCGCTTCTCCTTCGAGAACATTCGACAGCTGACAGCGCATGCGCCGTCGCGCTGTATATATACTCAAGGTCGGCGCTCGCTCGCTCAGTTGCCGCTCGTCGGTTGGTTTGTACGGCGCGTCGACGTCCAAGGTCGCGGTGAAATGAATTCCAACGAATCCACAAACACAATGATCGACGTCCCTTCGACCAGCGCCGCCCTTTCGCATACGTGTGTACGTGTTCACTCATTTAACACCCCCTCCTACAACCACGTTAACCAATTTAGCCATCAACCCAAGTAAGTCGCAATTTAACACCCCATTTCACAACCACGTTAATCAATTTAGCCATCGACCCAAGTAAGTCGCACTTTAACACCCCGTTAACCAATTATATGCTCCGCATCCTCCTCAGTGTTCCCCCGAGGGAAGCTGCGGGCAATTTTTTTCAATAGAGCTTATTTTGTCTTTCCCTCCTTTGTCTCTCCTTTCAATGTATTGCCGCCTGTGATGCCGTGCATGCTGAATCTTTGTATGTCATTAAAAACGGTAAAGAAATGCTATTTTATTTAATTAGTTGTGCCAACTTATTTATAGAAAATGAAAAAAAAGGTGTACAAAGTGAAGGAAAAAAATGTTTTGGTCATTCTCGCAGTTTTTCTTTTTTTTCTATTTTTCTTTTTCAGACGCAAAAGGGTTAGTGACACTGCTGGCCATCATGCTCTTTCAGCAGGTTCTACCCGCACCACTACTCCCCATACATTTCGGATATCAAGGATTTCCAGAACTTGTACATGAAGTTTGAGCTGGGCAAACCGTTTTTGCCATTTCAGCAGCTCAAGCCATCCTTCCTTGAGCCAGTAAAAAGCTGGTGCCCATCGCCTATCAGGTGAGTGGCCACGGAAACCAAATATTCCAACGAGCGCCTGTGATTAGTTGACATTCAGCCGGTCATTCACGCAGCGACTCGTTGACCAACGTAGAGGCCACGGCAAGACGTCAGTATCTCCTGAATATCTACAGTTTTGCACGCAGCAAACGTCGTAGCTTGTTGCTTCTTGCAAATGCAAGCAGGGGCGTTCTTTTTCTTGCACAGTGATCTGCAGTTTGACTGGAACTGAGACCACCAACCTTACGATAGCATGTGCTGCTGTATACCTTCTGAAGTTTGTGTGAGACACCGTAAAGATCGGGAACGATTGCCACTCTTGGCCTCTCATCTGGAGTATGATGTTTTCGTTTTTGTCATGCTCATGAAAGAAGTTTTGTGAAAACAGTAGGGCTAATTTAAAGTTGTATGATCATGCAGATAAGTGAACACAAAGGCTGAAGAGAGGTGCACCTAGGCTTGTACAAGTGATTTAAACCGTCTAATTACTTCACTTATAGAACACTGTTGATGCTCATTGGCTATATTCCGAGGCGTTCAGGCCTGTCTTCTCACGGATTTCATGACTTACGTGGGCGCCATCAGTGTGCCGTTTGTTGCTTATAGTGATTATAACGTAGAGAACACTGCCACCTTTGCAAGTATGCGACTTTGTGCGATACTGTCCGGAAACCTACGCAAACTTCTTTTGCAATTGTGTGATAGCTCATTTATTGCATAAAGGATCGGTTGTTTACCATGTACAATCATATAGGAGATATTTAGATGCTACTAATTCAGTAAAGATCAACCTGAAGCTTGCGTAGACTTCCGTGCTGCCAAGAGTCTCCCTTTGTTTTCACTATGAACCAATTTAAGATGAAACTTAAGCCCTAAATGCCTCATCAAAACTCGAAACTCACTGTCAACGTACAGGCTAATATGGCGTCACCACAAACTCGTGGCCTGGTGTACTGTCGGCATTCGCGTTAGAGACGAGATGTCATTTTCATCACCAGGAAGTCTCCGCTGCTGTGCCGCATTAACAACCAACACGCCCAAAAGCAATGAAACATGGTGGAACGACGCCGACACATTGTGAACTTCCAATAAATTATTTCTTTTATTGGTATGTAGTGTTTTGTGTCCATAGGTTCCTATGTTATCATAAGGAATGCCCTATAATATAAGGGTGGAGCAAATGTCCACCATCCGTTGTTCAAAAACATGCAGCGACATCACGCAGTACATGGGCCTCTGTGATTTCGCCTTCGCTACACCACCGCACATTTGTTCTTGATTGCCCGTAGCCACCAGCACCACGCTGCTACAAAATTTATTTTACGGAGCTGTTGACGTGAATAAACGAACCAACCAAAAACAGCGCGTGCGCACATGTAGACAAGAACAATTTTAGGTGTATGTGGTACACGTGAAAGCTGAGCGAAGAACGCGAAGATAATGTCAAATACCGCGAGGTAAATATATCCAAAATATTGTTTTACGATTTCAAGGCATGATAAAATACCATCCCTGTCAAGCTACCCTCACTGCATATTCAAACGATCGATCTTTTTTCGAGTTGCTCAATTGAAGGTGAGCTAAAGCGTGGGTCTGCCTAGTTAACACTGTTTGCCGCTTCAATTATTTGACGTGCTGTCTTCTTTGGGCTTCGTTCTGTCAAACTGCATAGAGTATATTCGTAGACGCCCACCCAAAGTTCCTCCTGCGAAAATGCTTTCGCTCTACTTCATGTTAACTACATACGGTTTCATATCTTCAATGCTGCTTTTGACACCACACGGAAGAAGACACAAGAGAATACTGCTGTAAACTCACCGGATTTATTGCATCAATCTACTCTTTATAGCAACCAGCTATCGGTGGTAAGACATGTGTGGTATATACCAAGTGCCCAAGCACCACATCTTGGTCACCCGAACGGACTCATGATCGCAAATTCGAAAAAAAAATGCAGTGGTAAACATTGTTGCGGAAGGCACTCTAATTAATCCACTGCGAACCTAAACACTGTATGTAGGTTGAATCTGAACAGTAGCTAACGCAGTAGATAGTTTACACTGTAACCTCTGTTGACGTTGTGCTTACATGACGCTTGCATGAGGTATTTTTACGAAGCAGTTAGAAGCACTTGCATGGCTCCAAGTGCAATATATGACTGCTATTCAGATTGATTGGGTTCACCTTTTGCACGCACAGTGATTTTCATTCTTTACATGCATCTGGTTACCTGGCCTACTGATAACACCACCGACACACTTTCTTCGACCTGAAATCATTTACGCTGGTGCGTTCACATTTACAAAGGCTGGGCGGATATAGACCAGGGGAGCCAATCTCGCACCAGTGACATATACGCATTCACGAAATTTTGTCCCGCATAGGACTATGACCGTGAGGAAGTTGCACGAGGGGGAGGAAAGGGGTTCAACAAAATGTCAGCTATCATCGCCCCACGACAAGGTTTTAGGCATATCACATATACGGGCTGAAGAATAATTTTTATCTCGATTCGAGAAACATATATATTCATGCCGATCTCCACAATAGGCTTGATTTGGATGTCCATTCCGGTAATCAGGTTTCTGTTCCGCGGTTAGGTTTCAACACAAGGTGAAGTTTTCATGAGGTGCATCACGAAAAAAAAAATATGCTTAAGGCAGGTAAAATCTGTGTATCTTGCCAGAACAAAACACTATAACGATAGGCAAGTAAATATTGCGAGCCGTGTGTAGAAATCTCTCAAATAGTCGCAGTCGTAAAAAAGGGTAAATGACAAAGACTGTCATGGGAGAGCTATAGGACGGAAGGATCGGAGGTCTGCATGTTCTCGTGTTTCAAACTCTGCTGTGGACTGTGGATCACCTGTGTCTCGTACGTACGGTTCGGGCCACAGTGAGTGGTAGAAAGGATATCATTAAGTGTATAATCTTCATGAAACGGGGAACGCTCGCGTGCTCATGTGCCACTTTTAGTCTATATCAAGTTGACAAAACTATCACGAAAGTGCCAAGACGTAGTCGGCAAGAAAGATTGAGACAGCCGGTTGGCTTTCCGCTCGCTAAGAAATATTTGTCATTTACTAACACTTATAGCAGACGCTTTTAGTTGCACTCCACACTCAGTTTTAAACTAAATACCTCACCTCTTATTCTTCCAGGGAGCCGAGGCGAAATCCGGCATGCACGATGGCGGCGCATGTGCAGAACACCGCATGCGGACGGCAAGTCATGCAGCATCGCTCTGAGGCTGACCTCTGCACCGCCGGAGGTACTGCGGCTCACCAGAGCCGAACGTTTTACTGACTGTAGCTAGGGCACGTACCTCTGGATAGCGATATGTGAATGCTGCTCTCTCGTCCATTGTCGTGGCGGGCGCCATGTGCTTCAACGCCATCGGCTGCGCGGTCACTTCGCCAACTGGGGGCAAGAAGGTTTTGTGCCTTTAATTGTCAAAGGGCGCCTCACCAAGACCTAGATTAGTTTAGGACGTACTTGGAGTGCGCTGCGAGCTCGAATTCATGCTACAAACCACGGGAAGATCATTCCCACTAACGGCAACTTCGCACGGATTGAGCTGTAGCGATGTTTTTCGGTGGATTTATGTATTAAATCAAATGATTTGTGTCAATATAAAATTTGTGTGATTGAAGTAAAGCTTTTTAAAGTTGAAATTTGTTGGCTCAATTGCATTCTCACTGTTAGCGTTTTATGGTAAAACTCTAACTGAAGCCACCGCTTTGCTTTTAGTAGGCTTGAAACTCGGTTGGTTGGTGCAGTTTCATTCTCTAATACACACTAATGGGTAAGATATTTTTTGCGAATTAGTAAACAGTCACCTAAACTGCTGAGTCCTACATTTTTGCTAACTGATAAAAATGAATTGCATTGTCATCTGTGGGTGCCTAAAGCAGCATTCGAAGTTTCTGAAATTTTCATTGAGCGAACGCTTCGAAAACACGAAAAAAATCCTATTTTAAATTTCTGACCTTACACTCGAAGATTTCGGTGTGAAAATAAGGCTAGACAAAATGTTTTATGCGATTCTCATTACTGGTATTTTTTTAAGTTTATTGAACCGCATGACATGTGCATACGTGCACACTATATGCTTAGTTTGGTTTGAATGAAAAAAATCACAGCATATCCACGGAATGAATGAGGATTAGTGGGGCGAAGCGGCCTTCAGCCTCTCCATCCGTTCATTCTTGCTTCCGTGCGTCCATACGCCTGTGCGTGCGTCTGCCCATCCGTCCGTCCATGCGTACGTCCACCCGTCTGTTCGTCCGTTCATGCGTCCGTCCATCCGTTCTTCCGTCTGCTTGTCTGTGCATCTGCCCGTGCATCCGTCCGTGCGTCCATCTAGTGAACACTCCAAGTACCGCCATCTCGCAGCGCGTATGTGCCAAGCGTGTCACGCTGACGGACAGGGGACATTGCTCGACCCTAAGGAGCTTCGCCCCTAAAATGCGGCCTTTCACAGCTTATCGGGAACCTTAATTTGGAAAATAGTGAAATTACCAAGTTCTGGTGGCAGTGGAATGTGACAGTTTAAAAAGAAAATAAAAACAAAAACACGGATATCTTAACGTGTCTAAACATCAGTATATACGTGTAAAAATCAAAGTATTGCTGTAATTGAAGAAAGAATTCCTTTCTTTAAATGAATACGTGCATTAGATACAGCAGCACAATTTCCGAAGTCATCGGAAATCTTTCTATTATACCGTCTCTATTATTCTAAAGCTGGATAATATTTTATAAAACCCCTCAATTCTTGGCCAACCTTTCACCGTGCGTATGCGCCACGGACCATAGGGGAACAATGAGAAGAACAAGATGTGGCTCGTGTGAGAAGAATAAGATTAAGACTGTAAACAACAAAGAAATGCTCCCAATAAAGCAAAGAATAAATAAATCACACTACCTAACCAACACAAAATCACACAACATTCACAAACACCACACAATGTGGGCACTTAGGTGGCCACACTAAAAAACGCTTCCCTGGTTGGTAACGGCAAAAAGTTAGAAGCTGTACTAGCTGCTGACTAGCAAAGGTATGCCGCGAAAGTTGTAAAATGTTTGAACTGGTATAGCGCATTACGGTAAAAGAAGATTGGCCGAGCAGTACGAAAAAATATATTTTGATCTTTCCCTTTGGTAAATCGCTACACTGGACGTGAATTCTTGGTATAAAAAAGTCTGCACGCAGTTTTGAAAAAATTATTTGATTCGCGACATCTAAGAAGAGGTCCGTGCACACTGATGGGGAAAAGAACAGCATTTAAGTGTTTGAATTGGTTGGCTGGTTGATTGATTGATTGATTGATTGATTGATTGATTTACGTTTTTAACTTGACGCTTTCACCATAGTGGATTGGTCATGAAACGAGCGGTGTCTTGCTAATGAAACGACTTGTTCATAATGTCCAAATATTTAACAGTATACAGTTCTAAAATAACTTGTTGAGTGATTCAAGATAGAAAAAACTACACTTTCAATACCACTCGCAAAACGTGTTTTTCCTGTTTATGTTTTTTTAATTTTCTTTACATAACATGTGCATAATAATGGCTTTGTCTTTTATGCTTCGTGACCGCAAGCACGTTGAAAAATGAAAGCGACGACAACGAAAACGGGAGCTATAAAGTGCAGGTCATTTTTATTGTTTTGTTTGCAATTGTTTTCTTCAATACCAACCCTTGTTAGACGTTGTACAATCTAATAGGTTTGTTTATTAAAAACATTTTAAGCTTCCTCTTCCCCTTTTTTTTCTAAGTCACACTGCCATTGGGATTCATGGCCGATCCCCTGTTGTGGGTTAAGCCCACTTGGGTCTAGCAAACAAACTAACCAAGCAATCCCATAGAGTGGGTATGAGCCACAATCTGTAAGGCTCAAATAGACAAACAAATAGAACCCCGCCCTCACGAGATTGTGCGAGCGGCTCGTGCGGCTGTGGCTTTGGAACGCGTTTCCTGTTTTCGTGGAAGCAAACGGCGTTGGTCTATTACCAGAAATGGGCCTCAGTCCACCAAGAGACAGCGCAACTCGCTACCTCTTCGGCGGTAGCGGTTGCGCTTGCTTGACACAGTCGCCAACTTACAAAAATCGTCTCCCGATGTCGTTAGGCATGCAATCAGCGTTCACCGAAGACGAAGCGTGCTGCGTTTTCGGTGACTCTGCCGTTCAGGACGACCACCCAACCAGCCGGGTCCATGTGGCGAAACGCTGGAACAGCACCGGTGCACCTTGTTGCCACGACTGGGACGAACCCTGGGCGAGACTGTTCCCGAGAGCCGAGTCCGACCGGCACCTCGAGACTAGCGTCTTGCAAGCAGCACTGACCGTCAAGAGAACCCAACACAAGGCAGCGTTCGTGTCAAGTTACAGTGGATGGCTGCGTATAAGCAGGTATATGTCATCTTGCTATACTCCATTATATAGCGCTGCAGCAACGAGTTAAGGAACTGAGTGAATTACTTTATTTGCGATTGAAATATATTCTACCCTTTCTATCTCCGGATAGAATCATATTTACCTGTAAATATTTAACGAACCTCTACGAAGCAGAAAGCTCATCACTGAACGTGTATCGCAAGTCTACGAGTTTACATCAAAAGCAACGTTCGGAGCTTGTATCTTCCATTTGTGCTGTGAATGCTATACAAGGTAACGCAGAAATTTTAGGCGATCATTTCTTCCATCTTAGCTGTAGCTATAACTGTGTACTGCACTAAGTGATATCTAAGTTTAGGGCTCTGCAGTTTCAAAAACTAATTTATACAGTAATGATGAATGACTGCTTTAAGCTTATGTTTTAGTATTCTCGCCATTAGGTATCTTCGAAAAAAACACCAGTTCTCCGAAATCGATAGAGAAACGTAGCAGTGTGTCTGTCCATTCTTCAAACCGTTTCTTTCAAATCATTGTTTCTTTATTCGATAATTTACTTAAACCATAGCTACACCTATGAACCGATAAACCGCTGGTTTTTCTTCCTCAATAACCGAAATCATTACTGAAAGGGCCCATATTTTGAATGATCGACCGAATATTTCAAAATAAAGGCCGTAAATTTGCCTGTATATACCTGGCGTAAATAATGACTGTATTGAATAATGCCATGTAGGCCATCTTTGCATTGTTTGCTTGCGTATTTGGTCAAGAGGCACTCCGCAATATGTAGGATGCCTTAAAATATAATATCACGTTTTAACACACACATACACACACACTCACTCACACACACACACACACACACACGTATCTTTCTGTGTATCCATCGATTATCGTGTGCGCGTGTTTGTTTGTACATATGTGTGTGTTTGTGCGTCAAAACAGTTTTGACTACTCTAGAAAAGATCATTATTTTGGCAGTGTGCATAAAATATTTTTTGTAGTAGTTTATAGTTATCTTACTTTTACGTAGCTACACTTCTACACCTTAGATTACTATTTTTTCCCGCACTACCGAGTGGTCGAACATATGCAAGCCAAATGACACTAAAATAAATATCATCGTATTATTTATTAAAATTATTATCATGCAAATACTCTCAAATATAAGACATTCTCCCAAAAAAAAGAAATAGAAAAATTTCAATTTGAACTTTAAGTCAACTGGCGTTTTCCCCGACGCGGCATGAAACAGTATGAAATAAATACTGTTTTGTGAATTGTTCCTCGCGCTAACTGGGGTCCTGCTTTGTCGACGCAGTGTGATGCAGCCAAGAACGAGCGGAGTGGATACTGGTGAGAGAACTATTATCAAGGTCAGCGAGTGCGGCGTATTAGACTCCGCCGCATACAGCTTCGGTGTCTTGACCTGGAAGACTACGACCCACCTACGAGATGCACTGCCTTGTGTGTTCGCCAAGGCATAGAGCATCAACAACACGGAAGACATGGCCCATCCCAGTGGTGCTGTTTTGATGCACTACGAGGTACATTTACCTACATTTTACTCTAATACCACCTCAGACGACTAGTGGCTCGATATACCACTTCATTTTGTATTATCGCGAGCGAAAAAAAGAGGAGAATGTACTGTGTGCAGAAATTTGTTAAAACTGACAAGACGGCATGAACCGTGTATCTACAAATACCCGTTTTTCCTAACGCAGAAGTATTGTTAAGCCTTCCTCAAGTTCAATAGCAAAGCTTAAAGTGGGTTGAACCTTTTAAGCTGCGTATATAATACCACATACTGCTGGAGTTTTTTTGTGTTTTTTTTCGCAGCAAGACCTCCTGAAGCAGAAATATTGCCTGGCCTAGAAGGAGTAGCTGGTACATTTTAAGCAGTGTAAGACTACGTTTTAAAATGTACGAATTTTGAACGAGAAACGGAATATGTAATATTTTTGCTCTAATATTGTCTGGTGCTTCTGGGCAACTGATGATGTGCTCATGGTGCAACATGTGGTGGTAGTGTACAATATTTGGTAGGGTTTTACGCAATGAAGCCACGATATGATTATGGGAGATGCCGTCGTGGTGGGCTCCGGCAATTTCAACCATTCATTGCTCCTTACTGTGCACCGAAATTCAAGTACACGGGCCACTAGCGTTTCGCTTTCATCAAAATGATGCCATAGTGTCTGCGACTTCATTCCGCCACAATGGGGTTAGTGGTCGATCAACATAACGAGTAGATAACCTGTGCGGGTAACAATGCACTTTTGTGAATTCAAGTGATTCAGAAGATACAGTTGTAATCACAGAGAAGGAGGTTAATGAGTTCATCGTAAAAAAGGCGTGAGTAAACGAGAGAAGTAACCCAACTGGACAGAGCACTGGCTAACAACACGAGTGTTTGTTTTGAGTGAAGAAATATATACGCCTTGGACAGGGAAAAATAAAGCAGCTGAAGGAAATGGAGGCACTGCACTGGCGTCTCAACCAGTAGATGCAAAGTTGTTTCATGGGAATAATCTTTTGTTTAATACTATGATTCATGGTGCGCTTACACATACTAAACGGAATGAATTTCGAATGCTTCATGAATCTTCCGAGTGCGGAAATGACAATTTCAACGTAACATGGGCGTCTGTTCAAAAGTCGGAGTGATTCGCGCTCGTCACAGCAGATTACATCCAGTTTGGTCTTTGCGAGTGTTCTTGTGCTCCTGGAGCCAGTCATTCACGCAGCGACCCGTTTGACCAACGTAGAGGCCACGGCAAGACGTCGGTATCTCATGAATGGCTACAGTCTTGCACGGAATAACCTTCGTAGCGTGTTGCTTCTTGCAAATGCAAGCAGGGGCGTTCTTTTTCTTGCACAGTGACCCGCAGTTTGATTGGCGCCGAGAACACCAACCTTGCGCTAGCACGAGCTCCGATATACCTTCTTGATTTTTTGTGAGACATCGTAAAGATAGTAATGACTGCCACTTTTAGCCTGTCATCTGTAGTACGATGTTTTTTTTGTTTTTGCGGTACTCCTTTGAAAAAAAACCCGTGAAAACTGTAGGGTTGTTTGAAAGTTGTATGATCATGCATATAAGTGACCATAAAGCTGTGAGAGAGGTGAGCCTATATGCTCGCAAAAGTAACCTTAACCGTGCAGTGACTTTACTTAGAAAACGCTGTTGGTGCTCATTGACTTCCGTGAGGCCGTTTGTTCGAGGATAGTAAGTGGTGGTTAGTGCGTGTTGCGTGGAACCAGAACGTAGGATGTTGGCAATGATTTGGGATATAAATGTACGGCCACAGTCTGAGAGGAATTATCTCAGGGCATAGTGAACCATATATAACGTCCCGTAACAAGAAGTTAGCGACGTTGGCTGCACAGCTTGTCGGTAGAGATTGCGTAATGGAGCGTGTAGCGCAATCCGTAATCACGGCTACCCACCAGGTCCCCCCCCCCCATCTTGATGTGAGAAAAAACCAAGCAGGTCAAACCCAACACGGTAAAATGGTTCCGCGGGTATGTTGATTGGTTGAAGATGGCCAGCGGGTAGCAGCGATGGTGGTTTATGACGTTGGGATAACTCACATGTGGCGGCGCATCGGCGTACCGAGTGAGCAAGGCCTGGTCAGGAAAAACGGCGCCGTACGTGCTCGTACGTGCTAGGTGTGCAGCTGTGGGAGCGTCGTGAAGTTCGGTGTAGACACAGCGCTGCAAATGCTTGTACAACAATGTGAAGGTCAGCCTCGTCAGGTCGGAAATTGCGGTGGTATTGTACCCCCTTTTGAGGGACAACGTGGCGGTCGAAAACGTCATTTGGCGAAGATTCCGCACGGCTGATGTTGCCAAACAGCAGTGTATCCCATTTCTGTCCTCCTCCAATGGTAAGGAAGTAAAACACTGACAAGATGGGAGTGCTCTGTGGGCGCGTCGGTGTCCTCAGGATCGTCGACAGTGTACCGGGAGAGGCAATCGGCGTCATGGTGCAAGCGGCCAGGTTTGTAGACCACCGAATGGGGAAAGCTCTTGCAGGTGCAAAGTCCAGCAACCAAGGCACCCTGATGGATCTTTCAGAGTTCAGCCAGGAGAGCGCGTGGTGGTCGGTAACTACCGACCACGACGCACTCAAGCCACATGGGGTCCGTTGGAGAAGAAATGGACGTAAGCACCAGGGCCGAGCTAAATCAGACATAGGCTATATTAACATGCAGTTTGGAAGAAATAGGTTAAAGTGGGAAGAAATAGAAGAGCAGTTGAGGCAAGAAGAGTTGATGCATAAGCGTATCAGTCGGAGGGGCAAGGGAGGCTCGAGACCCCCCCCCCTTCTCTTTTGACAGTAGTCAATGTCAGCTGCAAGCTGGGGAACCCAACAACTAAGACGGTTTTTTTCTACCACAGTAATTCCTCAATTATATTGTTACGAGGAAATAAAAATATTACCAGGGAATGTTTTAATATAGTAATTTATTTCTAAATGTCTGCGGTGATGATTTACTGGAATGTTCCTTGCGGTGCGGACCACCTATGCGACTCTTTCACGCCTTGTACTGTAGCATTGCAAAGCGGGCTACAGTAAAAGGCGTGAAAGCGTCTTGTACTTGCTTCATTATGGATGGGAACGGGGAACCGTTTTATGGACCAGCCAGAGCATATGCTGCACCGGGAAAATTGTTTTCTTTCATTTAAAATGAAAAGCGTCATCGCTGCTTTATTTAAGCTGCTATGAGCCCATAATTCTGACTAATCTTTTTGAATGCTTTAGTTCTGCCATACTAGAAGCGCCACAAAAGGTTTGCGCTTTAGTCTGTGATAAATCTGATCAGTCTTTCTCATGGTAACTAGGAGTGATGGCAGCAGTTTGAAAAGTAGCCAAGAATAAAACAGCAGACTCAAGACTAGTGGGAAGGTAGTTATAGCACGAGAACAAAACGGCGACACAGAGACAAGAGGGAGACGAAGGACACGATTGTCTTTGTGTCGTCGTTTTGTTCTCGCGCTATAACTACCATTATGTCATACCAACTAGCCCAAGCCCTCACACCAGTGGGAAGCTCAGCTTCAAAACGTACCCCGCACATAGACCCACCTGACCAAGGAGAAGGTGAAAGACTGTGACCATTTGCACGATGAAGGCCTAATTAGGAGTTGGGCTTGTTAGTTTTTATTAAACTTGAATTCTCTTTCACAGCTCTAAATACAGCTCTGACCGAAAATGAGCACATACGCGTCGCACTGATTAGATCTCTTTCAAGGATGGGCTCGCAGCTAAGATGGGCTCACAGAGATGTACACGCACACACAAAAGTTTTCCCGAGTAACTTCGCAGTTGCCACGAAAAGAGCTCTTTGCTCCTCCAAAAGACGAAATGTATGCAAAAGGATACACATGGCACCGCAAGGAGGGACACTTTCCTCCTTGTGAAGTAAATCACCTGTTTTTTGGTGTAACTGCAGGAATTGTCGAGCCATGTGCAAATGACTCATCGGTGCCTACACAAGCCTGTTCTACTTTTGACGGTTCTGTTGGGTGGTGTGGTTTACGCACATGCTTACTGAATGGTCGTGCGTTGATTAATTGATATGTGGGATTGAACCTCCCAAAACCATTATATGATTATGAGAGATCCCTTAGTGGAAGACTCCGGAAATTTCAACCACCTGGGGTTCTTTAATGTGCACTTAACTCTGAGACCAACACAGGCCTACAGCATAACCGCCTCCTTTGAAAATACATCCATTGAAAAGCCTAATATATATAAATATAAATAAATATACATATATATATATATATATATATATATATATATATATATATATATATATATATTGTTACGGGGAATAAAGTGTGCACTGGCGAGCAAATGCGTACTGGTGAATATACTGGCAAGCTAATGCGTACAACGCTGCTGCAGTCCGAGCACGGTCACGTTCAGCACTTCGTCGTCGTCATCCTCAGGCATCTACTTAGCCCGTGACATTACCCGCCGGCGGCAGAAGCACCGTCCCGGTGCGATCAATTCTCTAGGCGTGAGTAGTATGGTTTAAGCCGTGAGACGGGCACTATATCGGTCGGGACTGAAGCTGGTACTGACGTGGTATGGAGTGGAGCTATCTCATAGGTCACGCTGGTGACCTTGCGTATGACGCGGTAGGGGCCAACGTAACGGGACATCAGTTTTTCGCAGAGACCAACACGACGTGATGGTAACCACAGCAAGACGAGTGACTCCGGAGAGTACTCTACGTCGCGGTGCCGGCGATCGTAAGCACTCTTTTGGTTAAGCTGCGAGGCACATAAACGATCTCGGGCGACTTGGCAGGCGATGTCAGCTCGGGCCAGGGCATCACGAGCATAAGCAGTCGAAGAGGAGGCGTCAGATTGGAGCATGGTGTCCATGTGCAAAGGCGGGTCATAACCAAACAGTAGGTAAAAAGGTGAAAATCCAGCTGTATTATGACGTGAACTGTTGTATGCGAAGGTAGCGAAAAGTAAGTGGATGTCCCAATCTTTGTGATCCTTGGAGACGTACAGCGCTAACATATTCGTCAGGATATGGTTTAGGCGTTCCGTGAGGCCGTTGGTTTGCGGATGGAACGCTGTAGTGAACTTGTGGTGGGTAGAGCAGGATCGCAGGAGCTCGTCGACTACTTTAGATAGAAAACAGCGGCCGCGGTCGGTGATCAACTGACGAGGAGCACCATGACGCATAATGATGTCATGAAGAAGGAAATCGGCTACATCAGTAGCGCAGCTGGTGGGGATGGCGCGTGTAAAGGCATACCGTGTTGCGTAGTCGGTAGCAATACCAATCCACTTATTACCGGTGGCCGACACAGGAAAAGGTCCTTGAAGATCGAGGCTGACTCGGAAAAATGGCTCATCTGGTACTTCAATGGGCTGGAGGGTACCAGCAGGTCTCAGAGCAGGTGTCTTGCGGCGCTGGCAGAAGTCGCATGCCGCAACGTACTATCGCACAGAACGGTAGAGGCCAGGCCAAAAGAATCGGCGGCGAGTGCAGTCATACGTGCGTGACACCCCTAGGTGTCCAGCGGAGGGGGCATCATGCAGCTGGGCCAAAACGTCTGAGCGAAGATGCGCAGGAACAACGAGTAAAAGCTCAGCACCATCAGGGCGGGCGTTGTAGCGGTGCAAGATGTCGTTGTGAAGGACGAACAGTTGTAAGGAGTGGTCAGGGTGGGAAGAGTGCAGACCATTGATAATAGCACGCAAAGACGGGTCGCGGCGTTGTTCAGCAGCTATGACGGTGAAGTCGGTAATTGAAAGAACGAGGGCCTCTTGTTCATCTTCCCTCGTGTCAGGGGGATTGACTGGGTAACGAGACAAGCAGTCGGCATCCTTGTGAAGTTGTCCGGATTTATAGGATACGGAAAAAGTGTACTCTTGTAAGCGCAGCGCCCAGCGACCAAGGCGTCCCGTAGGGTTCTTGAGTGAGGAGAGCCAGCAAAGCGCATGGTTGTCCGTAATAACTCAGAATGGTCAGCCATACAGGTATGGTCAGAATTTTGCAATGGCCTGGACGAGAGCTAAGCACTCGCGTTCTGTGATGGAATAATTTTGTTCCGAGCGCGACAACAGTCGGCTTGCATACGCGATGACATGGTGCGTGCCTTGTTGCCGCTGCGCCAGCACTGCGCCTATGCCGTGGCCGACGAAGCTCCGTGGTGGCAGATGGGTCGAAGTGTGCTAGGACTGGTGGATTGGTGAGAATGTCAACGAGCGACGAGAAGGCGTTTGCTTGCTGTTGGCCCCAGGTTAATGCGACATCCGTTTTGAGGAGGCAGGTTAGAGGACGGGCTACTTCACCAAACTTCTCGACAAAGCGACGGAAAGAGGAGCACAGTCCCAGAAAACTTCGGACGTCCTTGGCTGAGCGGAGTGTGGGGAAGTCGCAAACTGCTCGGACTTTCGCAGGGTCTGGTTGAACGCCCGCAGCGTTAACAAGATGGCCGAGTACGCAGATTTGGCGTTGCCCAAAGCGGCATTTAGACGAGTTAAGTTGCAAGTTGGCTCGTCGAAAAACATCAAGCACTGTGAACAGACGGGTAAGATGGTCGTCGAAAGTAGTCGAGAAAACAATAACGTCGTCAAGATAGCAGAGGCGGATGATCCACTTCATGCCTCGAAGGAGAGAGTCCATCATGCACTCAAATGTCGCGTGGGCATTGCATAATCCAAAAGGCATCATCTTGAACTGATAAAGTCCGTCAGGAGTCACGAAGGCCGTCTTCTCTCTGTCTTTGTCGGCCACAGCGATCTACCAGTAGCCTAAGCGAAGGTATATTAAAGAGAAATATTTGGCACCGTGCAAGCAATCGAGTGCATCATCTATGCGCGGTAGGGGATAAACATCTTTCTTGGTAGTATGGTTGAGATGGCGGTAATCAACACAGAATCTCCAGCTATTGTACTTCTTTTTGTAAAGGGGGTTTATTGAAGGACTGAGCAAGCGGGTGGTAGCTCTAAAGGAACGCAGGCGGACCCAGATGACGGTGCTTGATCACCGATCTCGTGCCTTTTTCTTGTGCTGATGATAGCTGACCTGATGGTATCAACGTCTTTCTTATTCACTACAATTACCCCCGGCGAAAAAGTTGAAGCCATCCTTGCGATCTAACACGTGGGGACAAGTAGGTCAAAGTACGGCTTCAGACGGTTTACGTGAACGATATCACTTACACGCCGACGACGGTCACTTGGTGGCGTGACGGGTTCAATGGCGTAGTTCACGGGTGAAGTACGCTCCACCACGCGGTAGGGACCATGATAATTGGAGAGTAGCTTGGGTGATACACCAGGGGCACAGGGCGGTACATGAAGCCATACAAGTGCTCCAGGAACGAACGTTGGTGCAGAACGATGGTCGTCATCACGGATCGCCTTCTGGCGCCGTTGGTCGGATGTAGTAAGCCGCTTGGCTAGCTTGCGGCACTCTTCTGCGCAACGAGCAGCTTCCGAGACAGGCTTGTATTTGGAGGGATCTGGCGAGTATGGCAGTAAAGTGTCGATGGTGTGCGATGGTTCGCGACCGTACGGGAGAAAAAAATGGGGAAAACCCGGTAGTGACTTGCGTAGCGGTGTTATACGCGTTTGTCACAAATGGGAGAACGAGGTCCCAGTTTGCTTGATCAGAAGCGACATGCGTAGCGAGCATGTCCCCCAGAGTACGATTAAACTGCTCAGTCAAGCCGTTCGTCTGTGGGTGGTAGGCTGTACTCTTCCGGTGAATCATATGGCACTTTTGAAGAAGTGCTTGTATTACATCGGAGAGGAAAACACGCCCTCGGTCACTGAGGAGTTCTCGAGGAGGACCATGACGAAGCACAAAACGATTGAGTATGAAAGTTGCGACGTCTTGTGCTGCAGCTGTGGGGAGACCAGCAGTTTCAGCGTACCGTGTTAGATGATCCACTGCCACAATAGCCCATCGGTTGCCTGCCGTTGTTAATGGTAGTGGTCCGTAGAGGTCAATTCCTACACGGTCGAATGGGCGGTCTGGGCATGGAAGTGGCTGCAATGAACCTGTTGCAGGATGTGGCTGGCTTTTCCGCCGCTGACATTCGTGGTAGCCGCGAATGAACTGGCAGACGAAGGTAAACATTCCGCGCCAGTAATACCTTTTTCGTAGGCGCTCATAGGTCTTGAAAACACTGGCGTGAGCACATTGCGGGTCGGAATGAAACGACGCGCAGAAGGTAGAGCGCAGCGTTTGGGGAATGACGTGGAGCCATTTCCTACCATCTGCTGAATAGTGGCGCCGGTACAAAAGGCCATCCCGAATACTGAAGTGCGGAGCCTGGCGGCGCCGGGTTCGAGTGGTTGGAAGTGTCGGTGCCTCGGATAACGCGTCAAGAAGCGAAGCGATCCATGGGTCATTGCGTAGTGCAGAAGAGATGGTGTCCTGGTCAAGCACTGACAACGTGTTGTCCGAGGAAACAGATGCGATGTCCGGGGATAGGGGAAATCGTGACAGTGCATCAGCATCGGCACGCTTGTGGCCGGAACAATATACCACGCGAATGCCATATTCTTGAAGCCGAAGAGCCCAACAGGCAAGACTACCCGATGGGTCCTTAAGCGAAGATAACCAGCATAATGCGTGGCGGTCCGTTACTACATCAAAAGCACGGCCATAAAGGTATGGGCGGAACTTGACAAGCGCCCAAACGATCGCCAAGCATTCCTTCTCGGTGACGCTGGAGTTTGATTCAGCCTTGGTAAGAGTTCTGCTGGCGTAGGCGACGACATACTCGGCGAATCCAGGCTTGCGTTGCGCGAGAACCGCACCGAGGCCGACACCACTGGCGTCGGTGTGGACCTCAGTTGCTGCCGTAGGATCGTAGTGACGCAGTATTGGTGACGAAGTGAGGAGACGACGAAGAGTACAGAAGGCTTGGTCACACTCAGAAGACCATGACGAAATATCAGTGGTGCTGCCTATAAGTTCGGTCAAAGGCGCAATGATAGAGGCGAAGTTGCGCACGAACCGGCGAAAGTAGGAGCATAACCCCACGAAGCTCCGTAACTGCTTCATTGTCGTTGGTTTGGGGAAGTCGGTGACAGCACGTAACTTAGCCAGGTCTGGAAGTATACCATCCTTTGATACTACGTGCCCGAGAATCGTAAGTTGCCGAGCAGCGAAGTGACACTTCTTGAGGTTTAGTTGGAGCTGAGCAATCTTCAGGCACGTGAGGACGTGTTGAAGGCGCTCGAGATGTGTTCCAAAGTCTGGCGCGAAGACGACTATGTCGTCGAGATAGCAGAGACAGATTTGCCATTTCAAACCCCGAAGAACCGAGTCCATCATGCGCTCGAAGGTGGCAGGCGCATTGCAGAAGCCGAAGGGCATGACATTAAACTCATACAGACCGTCCGGTGTCACGAAGGCTGTTTTGGTCGATCGGCATCTGCAAGAGGGACCTGCCAGTACCCTGAGCGCAAATCTAATGATGAAAAAAACTCGGCACCTTGTAAAGTATCAAGGGCATCGTCAATCCTGGGTAAAGGATACACGTCTCTTCAAGTGATCTTATTTAGGCGCCGGTAATCCACGCAGAAGCGAACGGAACCATTCTTTTTTTAACGAGCACTACAGGTGAGGCCCATAAACTTTGTGAAGGTTGAATGATGCCACGTTCCAGCATATTGTTCACCTGTTCGGTAATAACTTGGCGTTCCGCCGCAGAAACACGATATGGTCGCTGTCGTAGTGGCGCATGGGAGCCGGTATCGATGTAATGTAGAGTGGTAGAAGTGCGGCCAAGTGAAGGTTGCACAACATCGAAAGATTCGCGCTACTGGTACAGCAGTTGGAGGAGTTCAGATCATTCAGATGGTGACAGTCCGTCCGCAATCGCCGAATCGAACACTTTTGAAGCCTGTAGATCAGAGTGGTTAAGAGCACTGACGGCGGCGAGGTCACTTTGGGATGAGTCTTGCGGCACGGTAAAAATTTGTCCGTTATCCATGGGCTGTACGCGTCCAAGAGACTCGCCTTTAAACAGTTTGATGGTATGCGGAAAGGGATTGGTAAGGCAGATAGCACTGGCTCCATTAGAAATTGAGAGGGCTGAATAACGGAGCAGAAGTGGTTTCCGACTTAAAAAGAAGATTGATGGCTCGAAAAATGCTACTTCATCACGCATGCCTTCGGAAACCACAGAGAGCAAAACAGCTGTTGTCGGTGGAATGTCAGTGTCCTCTTTAACAACTAGCTTGTGCGTGGCTTGATTAGTGTGGTCGTAGGGCTGGTCGAAGAACGGAAGCAGTTCAAGTTCGGAACGGGCACAATCTGTAACGGCACGATTACGGGATAGGAACTTCCAGCCAAGTATGATGTCATGAGAGCACGAGGAAAGGACGATAAACTCAACAATATAGTGGTCCTCTGCAATTTTGAGTAGGGCAGTGCAGGCGGCTATAGGTCGAACAGGTTCTCCATTTGCTGTACGTAAGGACATATCAAGCGGCGTGGTCACCTTTCGGAGCTTGCGGCAAAGTTTGGCGTCTATAACAGACACAGCGGCACCGGTATCCACAAGAGCGTATGCATGGGCGCCGTCTACAAAAACTTCGACGATATTTGACGGCAAGGTGCGAGGACTTGAACATTTCGATAGCGCAGTTCTTGCCCCTTGAACTGCGACGGCTAGTTTCCCTCATTTTGAGCGGCTGGTCGTGGACGCATGGGTGACAAGGAGCGTCGATTGGGTGAAGGTGAGCGACGAGACGAAGTCACGGGAAGACGTGTTTGACTGACGATCCAAACTTTCATAACCAAGAGGTGGTCGGTCCATGTAGTTGCTTTGTGGTCGGACGTCTGTGTGGGTGGGCACGCGACGACGGCAGTATCGGGAGATATGGCCAGGTCCGCCGCACGCAAAACAGATCGGCCGGTTATCGCGCGTTGGCCAGGTATTTGCAGCAAGGGGCGCCGCCCACGCGGCATACGGCTGAGTAGAGGCTGTGGTAGCGAGGGGAGGAGCCCATGCGACGGAAGGCTGAATAGGAGCGGTGACATGCGGCAGTCCATTGAACGGCGAGGGCTGTTGTAGCTGCTGCCTCTTTACTGCGTCAGCATAAGTAAGAGGCGCGGCGACAACTTCCTGCTGAAAGGGCACTGGCAATCTCGGCAATCTGGTCCTGAAGTTCATGTCGGAGCATGGGAGCTAACAGTGTCGGTGGTTGCTCTTGCTGCTGCTGCGGGAGCTCTTGGTGCTGACATAACGGCAGGAGGGAAAGCTGACATGCGACCTCCTCACGCACAAAGTCTTTCATTTGTGCTAGACGGCGGGAGTGGTCAGGTACGGCGTCCAGTGCAGCGAGTGGTTGGTTAGGCTGAAAAAGACGACGGGTGAGAGGTCGTTGCCGTCGCAATTCGTCGTAGTTCTGGCACAGAGTTACCACTTCAGACACCGTGCCAGGAGACTTCGCCAGGAGCATTTGAAAGACGTCGTCATCAACACCTTTCATAATGTGCTGGATCTTGGCACTTTCGCTCATTGCGGCATCGACGCGCTTGCAGAGATCGAGTATATCTTCGATAGAGGCGGTAAACGTTTAGCCAGGTTTTTTTGCCCGTGGGCACAGGCGTTGTTCGGCGCGCAACTTCCGCACGGCAGGGCGACCGAAAACCGAGGATATTGCCTGCTTGAAAGTGGCCCAGTTCTCGAACTCGGATTCGTGGTTTGTGTACCACAGTTTCGCCACATTAGCCAAGTAAAAGTTGACGGTGCTCAACTTAGCAGCGTCATCCCACCTGTTTAGTCCACTGACTTTTTCGTAGGACGACAGCCAGTCCTCGACGTCCTGGTCTTCGGCGCCCGAAAAGATCGGGGGGTCTCGCTGGTGAACCGGGCAAGGGCAAGTAGCAGCAGCGAGAGGTGCTCTCTGTTGGGCAGCGTCCACTTGCATGGTCGACGGCAGGGTGCGGGATCAGAGTTCCAGGGTGTAGGTGATGTAGTTACCCAGCACGATCCACCAAATTAAAAGGGGGTTTATTGAAGGACTGAGCAAGTGGGTGGTAGCTCTAAAGGAACGCAGGCGGACCCAGATGACGGTGCTTGATCGCCGATCTCGTGCCTTTTTGTTGTGCTGATGATAGCTGACCTGATGGTATCAACGTCTTTCTTATTCACTACATTTTTAACAAGTACAATGGGTGAGGACCAGGGACTAGATGAAAGTTCGATTATGCCCTTATCAAGCATTTTATCGACTTCTCGTTGTATATTAGCACGCTCCGGGGCTGACACACGGTAGGGTCGTCGGCGAATGGGTCGATTGTCACCGGTGTCGATGCGATGGGTTACCACGGATGTCTGGCCCAAATTACGGTCGCCGAAGTCAAAGATGTCCTGATAAGAAGCAAGCACAAGGCAGAAAGCAGAGACTTGTTCAGAGGTGAGCTTGTCAGATAGCATTGGCTTGAAAAGGTCGGAACAGGAACGTGACGAGAGCGACGTTGATGAAAAATTGGGTGGCGAATCGGTGGTTAGGGCGGAAACTGTGTGGTCGACCAGTGGTGTCAGATGCGCAAGTGACATGCCGTGAGGAATAACTTGCGCTGAGAAGCCAAAATTGAGGACGGGAAATGAAGTTCGGTTGTCCTTAACGGTAACCACGGTGTTTGGGAGTGCAACATTGCGTGTCATGGCCACGTCGGAAATTGGGGCAGCAACATAATCACCATCGGGTACTGGAGGATAAGGGGAGAGTTGGACTTGGACTGCGGCTTGCGGCGAAAGTCTGAGGAAATCGACAGAGCGTAGACGAGGTGGGCTGGTAGAGACGGTCTCTGAGAAGGATGGTAGTTCGAGCCGAAGAACACCTTTGGAACAGTCGATGAGCGCAGCGTGTGAAGTCAGAAAGTCGAGTCCAAGGATGAGGTCATGAGGGCAATTTTCCAGTACAGCGAACAGAACTGAAGTTTAATGCTCAGAAATCGTTAATCGCGCTGTGCACATTCCAAGCACAGCAGGAGTATTCCCATCTGCTGTATTAACGGTAGGTGCAGTCGCAGGCGTCAGAAATTTTTGGAGGCGGTGGCGGAGGTCTGAGCTCATCACAGATATTTGGGCACCGGTATCAATAAGAGCAGTTACAGGTAAACCATCAACCAAAATTGTAAGAACGTTGCACCGCTGGTCGTGAGTAATCAAAGGATTTTCAGTCCGAGTCGTGTATGCAGCGTCACCTCCGGGGGCTGCACCGGCTAGTTTTCCGAGCGACGGTCATAGGGAGACTGAGAACGGCGGGGTTGGGGCAAGCGGGACTGAAGACGCACGGGCGATGGCGAGCGGCTGGTCCGACGTTCTGTATTATGCTCTGCACCTGTCTCAGCACGGTAGGACGGGGCATAAGGTGCACGTTCTGAGCGAGGCCGCCAATCTTAGAAGCTCGGTCGAGGTGATGAGGTCCAACGGCTGCGGCAATGGCGAGTGATCCTATCCGATGGCACGTGAAACATATGGGCCGATCATCATGAGTGCGCCATTCAGCCGGGTTTCGTCGTGGCGCGAACGTGTGGTTCGTAGTGGTAGCCGCAACAACTGAAGCCGAGCTGAAAGTAGCAGGGGCATTTTGATGAGATGGCGAAATGCCCATATTCGCGATCTCTTGGCGAACCACGGTATGTATCAGTGAAACAGCATCGAGGTTGTGTCCTGGCGCGCTGACGCTAGACATAGCGGGAGCCATAGCCTCGAGTTCCCGACGGACTATTCTGGTGACGTTTTCTGGCGCTGGTGGTTGATGTAGTGTAGGCAAATCTTCGCAAGAGGACGTAGCCGCCATGTTGGGAAGGCGGTCAAATCGGTGAACTATGCGCCTACATTTTGCCTGTTCGAAGCGACGACATGCTTCGATGACCGACTCCACTGTCGAGCAGTCCTTGCACGGGAGAAAATTGAAGGTGTCATCAGCAATTCCTTTCAGGATGTGTCCGACTTTGTCCTCGTCGAGCATGTCCTTGTCGACCTTGCGGCACAAAGCCAACACGTCCTCGATGTACGCGATGTATGGCTCTGTAGATGTCTGGGCACGAGTCGCAAGCTCTTTCTTTGCGGCCACTTGACGTCCGATGGGTTTCCCAAATAGATAGCGTGATTTCTGCTTACAGATGTCCCAGCTAGTCAACTCTTCTTGATGTGTCTCGTACCAGAGTTTTGCCGTGCCATGCAAGTAGAAGATGATGTTCGCCAACATAAGCGTCGGATCCCAATGGTTGCTGCTGCTGACGCGCTCATATAGAACCAGCCAGTCATCGACATCTATGCCACTTGTGCCGTTGAATGGGCCTGGGTCACGAGGTTGCACCACAGCGATCGGCTGCAGGGCTGACGGATTTCCTTCACATTGTGTAGCCTGGTCAGTCATCGTGATAGCTGCAATGCGCCGTCCGCTGCGAAGATCCAGCTCGTTGGGCTGTATAGCGAGTGGTACCCCGCAGCTCCACCAATGATGTTACGGGGAAAAACATATACACTGGCGAGCAAATGCGTACTGGCGAATATACTGGCGAGCTTATGCATACAACGCTGCTGCAGTCCGAGCACGGTCACGTTCAGCACTTCGTCGTCGTCATCCTCAGGCATCTACTTAGCCCGTGACAATATATATATATATATATATATATATATATATATATATATGGCGCATGAAGCGATGATTGGTAGAAGCCGGGAAGGAAGAAGTGCAGAATGGAATAAACATGGCGTATCTGCCAGGTCACGTCGCCCATTCATCATAGCGTCACACAAGAGTCGACAGGATGAATACCTCCCAGCCACTTCATCAGTGTCTCATCATCGACGCAGTTCTCCACAAGACGCCCTGACCATACATCGGCAACGGGATCATCTCCTGGCCGCACACAGCGACTACCCACCATCTTCGAACGTCTCAGCAAGACGCAGTGATCGAACGTGGACCACGAAAGTACATCCCTACACTGCACCAAGACCAGCATCATGACAGCACCATCAGACGACCTTGACATCCCCAAGTACATCGGATCAGCGGACGATGGACCCGTACAGGACTGGTTTAACCTGTTCGAGCTCCACGCTACCGCTGCATCGTGGTCGGAACGGGAAATGGTTACGAACTTCAGTGACTACGTCACCGGTGAGGCATTTAAATTTTACCTCACCCACATATTCGACAACGATGAGTCTTGGCAAAAGATAAAACAAGAAATGGTTGTTTGGTTTAAAAAATACGATGACGACTACGACGAAGACTTGCTTGTAACCCACCATCCACAGACAACTGCACTCAGTCGTCCATTTTACAAGCAGTCTTCAACCATTCAAACGCACAACAAGATTCGACCTCTGACAAAAGACGAAGTGGCACACGAGTTCATTAGCAGACGACAACGCGTATTTTGGGAAAAATAAAGCCATCGAGCGCGCCTCCCTTCTGCACGAAAGTCGGCATTTGCGAAGTCATCGCTTCAGCATATGACCCCAGACGTTGCCCAACCACCTGATGCCGTTCACTCTTCGTCTGGCATACGTGGTCTACCACCTGGGGTTTCATCACGCGGTTCTTCAAGCTCTCCTAACGCTCACCACTTGCCTTATAAGGACGCCTTGCTCATGGTAGACCAGCTGACGCATGAAGAAAATACCGAACAACGTCATGACTACTCGAAGAGTGAAAATCCTGGTTTTACATCACTTCGCTCTTTCGTCGCTCACAACGCCCACCTCGCGTCTCACACGCCCACTACGGTCGGGATAGAGCTTCGGAACTCCGAATATACTCAGCCAAGTACAGGGCCAACCGTCCACGTTCATGCGTCAGAACAGCTTACCTCCAAAGTTGCGGACACAGAGAAACAGCCCCAAGTAAAATCTGACCAAACCAAGCCTCTCGCAGCGTCACCGTCGAGTTCACAGCAACCCGAGAGCCCAACCAACACAGGAGGCTCGGAAGGATCAACTCCGAAGCTCTGCCCTGTGCCAGGAACGCCCATCAAGAATGGCGTTGCAACAGCCTCAGCAGATTTTTCTGCCAATTCTGGCGCACTATCTTCGTCGCCTGACTCAAATCGCGACACCCTAACAAGTATCAACTATTTGCTGGTTACGTCAACCCTTAAAGAAAAGCGGGCTCATGGTTCCAAAGGAAGTCCACCTCGTCAGACAGTGCAACATCAGCAATGCCAACAAAAGCAACAAGAGGAACCCCAACAGCTAAAACGCCCACACCAACATCGGCAACGAACAATTAAAACTACATCGCGAGGATACTTGCGACCAGAAGAGTGACGTGATCAACATACACTAAAGAAAAGATTGATTCCACATCTGAGCTATCTTCGCAGAAAGAAAAGCCAATTAACTTTTTCGCACCAGCGTTCAAGATTGCGCCTTCGGTCTTAACATCTGCGCCATCACCATAGTAAACTCCCCAAGAGCCACAAAACAACCGCTTATGCTCTGCCGGAACACAAGCAGCGCCTAATCAGCCACGATCAACGGGCGCGCAAATCGCATGCACGGCGTTTGTATGACATACGACAAAAAATGCGACGCCAACGAAATATTCCATCCTGCAAAGCGTTCCAACCTCGTTCGATATTTGCAAGAATACCGGCTGTATTCCCATATGTTTCCACGTCCGAAGCATTTTTGTGTTATCCAGGACGCAACCACCAGCCTCGCCCACCAGAACTCCTGCGTTAACCGGACTGCTACACTCTCCGCTCAAGTCTTGAAAAGTTTACGGAACTCCCCTGGAGCATAGAACCAATTGTGAATTTCGACATTTGTGACTTTTTAACCTCTCCTTGTTTACTTTTTATTGTTCATAATCCACGCTTTCTTTCGGGGGGAGGGGGAATCGTGTGACGTATGAAGCGATGATTGGTAGAAGCCGAGAAGGAAGAAGTGCAGAATGGAATAAACATGGCGTATCTGCCAGGCCACGTCGCCCATTCATCATAGCGTCATATATATATATATATATATATATATATATATATATATATATATATATATATATATATATATATATATATATATATATATATATAAGGGAAAGAAGTGTATACCTAAAGGCTCGTTTTTCCGTGTTTTAACACAATATTAATGAGATATAACAGACAGTAATGCCAAGGAGTGTACAGGGGAAGTTATTAAAACCAATGGAATGTAAATAAGAAGAAAGAAAAGTGGATGAAAAAATTACCAACTGTGAGCAGGAATCGAACCTACGACCTTCGAATTACGCGTTCGATCGCGTAATTCGAAGGTCGTAGTCGATCGCGTAATTCGAAGGGGCAGTGGGCTCACTATCCAGCGGAGGGTATACGGAGGGGTGGCTCCAGAAATGTCGCACGTTTGTGGTTCTTTGGTCGCACGAGCGGCGGAGCTGGCATCGCCATCAATGTAAGAAATTTAGGAGGGACGTTGCAGCTGAGCTGGTTGTGAGTCGGTCAAGTCCTGCAGAGCAACAGAGTTTGAGCCACGTTGTGTGGCTGTGGAGATTGTTGCACCGAGTTTTTTTCCGTCAGCTTTGCAAGATGACAGTATGCTTTACAGTGCATACTGTAACCATGCCGCGACAACAGCAAAACCACTGTTAGGCGCTTGGGTGTCTAACAGGCAACGTGTTAGTGAAGAGTAAGCAGGACCTGTCATTGTTTAGCGTCCTGACGGATGAAAACAGGCTGAAAGAAGGCGAGAAGAACCAGAACAGAGCGGACAGGCTTCTGGAAGACACCAACGCAGTTTGCGAACTCCACTTGCTACCGCCTCTGTGCATATTATTGATGGAAAAAAGTGCGCACTCATTATCCCCGCCGAGGCTGTTTTCAACTTGTTCGGGTGACCAACTTTTGTGACTGAGGTGGCCTCCTTCATCCCTCAAGTCAGCTGTACAGCTTAATGAAAAAGCTCGAGGGTATTTCCACAGCATGTTTTTTTCCAGAGTAAGCTGCACTCTGACAGCATTATGGGCATACTGGCAATTGCTCAGCGCAGACTCTCGATTGAAGTTGGTTACAGTGTGCACGCAGCTACCCTCAAAGCGAAAGTAATCACTTTTTACATTGTCACACGTCTTCATTCAATTCGAAAGGACTTAGCACTCACAATTAGGCAGGGAATCGGCAGAGGGTCAAGCAGCTGAAGATGAGCCGTCACACATGAAGTGAATAAGGTGTGTAAATCAGTGGCTAGATGGTGTACTTCAGTTCTTGCAAATAAGAGCTTCATGTCAGGAGCAGAAGCTTCGTGTGTATATTTATTTACTTTTTCACTATGTCGCTCTACATATGTCTAACATACGTGTATCTGCATGATTATGATGATGATAATAACGTATAATATGATTATAATTATGATTACAATAACGTCATTAACGCACAGTTCATTCTTTGCAATGACCTTGGATATGGCACTGCTGGTAGCATCGTGAACTTCACTGTGAGGCCATTCTTATGCATTACGACGCAACTACTTCAAGCGGACACTTTACGGCACCATGCATTCCACAGACAAGTCTGTTGGTTTGTCAAAAGGCGGGCTGTATTCTTTTTAGGCATTAACTGAATGCAGATGTGTTAAAACTCTTTCAATAACTCACGCTACATATCCAGTTCAAAGTGAAGGGCTCAGTTCTGGCATGGCTTGATGAGCGGGCGAATGCGATGAAAACTGTAAAAGAAATCGGCCACTTCCTCCCTGTGTCGGTTTTTTGGTGATTGTAGGCAGAAAGATACGTTAGAATTGTAAAATGTAGTAGAACATTCTTCAGCAAGTGCACTATAGCGCCTGTAATCTCTGGAGCGTTGTGAATAACGGTATAGAGTTTTAGTAAAATAGCGTACCTCTGTTATTGCTATATTGAATGAATATTGAGAAGTTGCTAATTGCATTTGCGCACTGCGAGCTCGAAGAATGCTACTCGGGTGTTTTTTTTCTTCTCTGCTTCCCGACCATCTGGCAGTCATGCCACTCTTCGGAAATATTGGTAATGCGAATCTTGCATAACCCGGAAGCCTGGAGACATTTTCGCTTCTGCATTTGTATTATTGCAGCAAGAAAAGTAAATGTGCAAACACCTGTGTAGCGATGCATGGCTAAGACGAGCGTGCGCCGCATGTGTAGGCTCACACAGCCCACCGAAAGCTTTCTCAATTTCCTGTTTTGTTTCTGTAGGCGCGCTGGCTGAAGCCTGTCTGTGCAGTTGTACTTTTTTGCCTCTGTGGGCGCACGCTTGATAAGTTGTTACACCGTTACCACCTTGCCACCGTGTGGCACGAAAGCTGTGATTTTTGTTATTGCCTTTACCGTTTCACACTCTCCAACTGCCCCCCCCCCTTCTTTTTTTTAAATCTCAAGAGCTTCGGCACTCACTGAGTGTTGCGTTGACAACTCTGGGGTAACTCAATTCTTCTCTTGTCTTTATTTTTTTTTACCAGGCTGTGCGGCTATTCCACGTCAAGCGACGACACCGTCCCCTTGCAGGATATTTAGCAAGAATATGTCATGCGCAGGTTCATCTGTGAACTAGAAAAACTAGTTATCTGCGTGTGATTTTTTTTTGTAAACCACAAAGCTTAGACAGGAATACTATACGCATTTTTTTCTTTTTTTTCTTAAGCTGTGCTTCACAGACAGAATTCCACGAATTCTGTGCAGATGTATAGGTGCTTTTATTCACTTTGGAGCGTGACAACCCCTGAAAGATCACTTACGATAAAGTTTCTCATTGCTGGGACAGTGACTCGCGACAGCCTGGATTTCCCTCAAGGCGCTGCACGTGACGGAGCCTTGCTCGACGTGAAGCACATCGCTTCGTAAGAAGAGAAATCGTATAAAGTGGACAGTCGGTGTAGAAGCGGTGGGAGATACACATAGCTGTATGATAAAGATATAAATGCATATATATATATATATATATATATATATATATATATATATATATATATATATATATATATATATATATATACAGAGAGAGAGAGAGAACTAAAGAGCTAATATATTCTCTGTTTAACTCGTCACTATCTATTAATACCTGTAAATAAGTGCATAAGTTCAAGGAACTACCCTTTATGCAGATCCTTGTATTAACAGTTCACGCACTAATTATCTCACACAAGCACATCCGTTAACTTGCTGTTGTGCACAAAGTACCTTAGCGTAATATAAACTGCTTTCAAACAAGAAAAAGAAAGGAGTGAAAATCTTGGATTCGATCACTTTCTTGCTTGCGCTTTCTCCAACACTGCTTATACAGTTGAACATGCATGTTATCTCGGTGTGTGTGCATATAATTGCCGATATTTGTTTTTTTTGCTTGAAACATCGTCTTGTGCAGATGACATCAGTATGACTGCTCTTTGTGGTAGCCATATGCGTGCTATCGGTATAAACAAAAAAAAACTTGAAATAGCTACGTAGTATTGTGCCGAAATGAGAAAAAAAGAATCCATGCGATCTCGGTTTTTCCATGGAATGTTACTGCTCGAATAGTTCAGTGTGTTCAGCATCTCCTGGCTGATATCTTGTCGAGCCGTTGTTCCGCCAATCATTCTTCAGGCCTCGTGAAATGATTTTGAAAATTGGCAATTGGCTCGTACAGTGAACGCGCCATCGAAGGAGAAGAAACGGATAAAGGCAATCTGTTGTTCCGCGTCGAGCACTGCGCGTTGCTTCATGCATTCTGGTGTGGCTAGCTGCCAATTTGCCAAACCATCACGACTATTTGTGAACACCAAGTAATGAAGTAATGAGTGCAGCTCTAGTAACAGGCCAATAAAGTGACCCCGATTTGTGTCGGCTAACATGTCGGTGGACTTACTTTGTTATTGTTGCAGGTAGTTATTTAACAAGACACTGTAATATTCGTACCACCGCTACTTTGCTCACCTGGTGCTGGGTGAGCATGTTTATAATTGCTGAGCGACTCACGTAGCGACGGTGACGAAACGTGGCAGAATATTATAACATCCAACCAGACACCGCAATCCTTTATTGGGACGCAGGTGTAGGATGTGCCTTTGTTTAATCTTACTTTGTTTTGTGCATTTGGGCTTCGTCAGAGCGTGCGAACGTATGTCAATCTCAATTTTCGTATTCTTATACTCTGGCTTGTAGAAGCAGGCAAGATGTTATTTGGGTCCCAGGTTTTGCTGATGGCTTTTTTATTATTATTATTCGAATGCGGCGATGGTATACACTTGCAAGGAGTGTGTAGTTTTCTTGGATTTCTTGTAGTTACGGTGTCGTTTTTGTAGGCGAATGTGAACATACGCGTGAAACAAAACAGCAAAATCTATAAGGCCCATTGTTGATTTCTGAAGGGCTCCACTGCTACGCTGTGTCAAAAGAGACTACTGCGTGGTGTCCAATGCTCCACGACAGAAGGTGTTTCTGGATTCTACCGCATGCAGCGACCAGAAAAAAGGAGACCTGTAAGGTTGGCGTACTCTTATCAAGGGGGTGTTGTTGCTGAGGTGCAGATTTGGGCATCACCTATATTGCTCGACGTCTCACACTACTTGAATCAGTCTGAGAATATTCGGCTTCTCCTGCGAAATTCGTTTACAAATCCGCTTTACAGCTTGTGAAGTATTATTTCAATATTTCATGAACAGTTTAGTGGATGCATCGTCTGAACACTCGCCTAATTTTAGTAGCAATTTAAATGCATGCATTAGAAAGGTGCTAGGTCGAGCTAGATTGAAATATAATGGCTTATGCGGCAACTAATTCGCTACCTTTAACAAGAGCAGGTCTTTTGCAAGTGTGAAAACTGTGTCTTGTAGCTTCTCGCATGACGTCGACGTTAGCTCTATTGCAGTGAACTGCATGTATATAAAGAGGTCATGTGGAGATTACGTTATCTGTTTTGGCGCGGGCGGTACATGTTCAGGAGGAGCATTTAAACAGCAATTCTTTATGCAATAAAGCAATATACTGGCACCCTGACGACAACGATAACGTTTGAAAACGGAAATATGATTTTATTTTTTTTATGCTATGAAAGGGCGCAAGATAAAAAGGCAGGGGTGCGGCTACCAAAGCGCCTCATCGCAACGTTACTATTATAGTAAATTTTGGTTGTAGCTGCTAAGTTGTTTATAACCGAAGAAATTAATATTTTAATGCTTTTAAAAAAATTTAAAAGGTGTACTTTTTTTTCTTCTGTTCAAAATTTGTTCGCACCAAAAAATCCCGTATTCAGGAAACAATTGTCAAGAAAACCTCTATCACAGACTTATTTCAGCAGATCTGCACACCGCGAACATAATAATGTCATGAAACTTTATCAATGATGCGCAATGTGGTGCTTGCAAAACTGCTGATTTGAAAATCATGTACGATGTTCATCGCATCGTACGTAGGTTAATTCGTAGGTACGTATAAAATATGAAGATTACAGGGGCTTCACGATCATGTTCATTCGGCTATCGGTTGTCACTTGAGACGTCGTGCATATATGTGTCACCAAATGACAAGTAACAGCAATTCTGTGTGATCGTGTTACTGTTGGAAATGGCAACTGTATACCTGCATATATAGTTAGAGATGTGGATATGTGTATGCAAATATATCTATGTCAGCATAATCCTGTCAATGACTGTTAGTGATTGCATATTCAAACTCTATTTATTGCAGCTTCTCGGGTACTCATAGGTGCTTTAGTGCTACCTTTAGTAGCGGCCACTTTTTGGCTGCAGCTCCTATTGTAGAGTACGATGTTACGCAGTTGTTCTGCGCATTGTTGTGTCTGACCTGTTATGCGCACAGTGACAAAACACTTCAGAAGTTGATGTTATGCCTGTTGGCAATAGCAAGAGCACGGGTGAGTGCTCACTTTATTATACTTTTTTGCTTCTTTACACTCAATCAATATCATAAATACGGGGCACGATAGCCGGTACTCACACAGAGCTTAGTTTGGCAGACCTGACATGACCGCGTTTCTGATGTATATGTGACTTCGACCACTATATCTATTCGTCGTATTATCGTAACGCTGAACTTTTTTTCTTGCTTGTACCACGGTTTTACCGTGTATGAGGTGAAATCCTCTAGCGCTCCCGTGTGGTGATTTCATGTGTATATACTTCCTAATGGTCCTTTGGCTGCTGTTTTTGTGAGTGTTGGCAGTTGGTAGTGTAAACAACCTGTGTTAACTGATCACTTTCACGAGTGTGTGTACGACATTTTTAGTTTCTTGTTTCTGGCACTAAAAGTCATTTACTTGTGCACCTGCAATGTACTCCTAATTCAGCTGTCAGCTGACTTTTTTCAGATACCACGTATTCAGCTTATAAACCGGCCAAGACGCACGCTTTAATTACTGCTTTTGGTGTGGGTTTCAGCTATGTAAATGTCGCTAAAATTTTCAGGTCTAAAAGATGGCACTATGGCTAGCAGCTTGTTGTAGGCAAGCTTTACGACTTTTGCAGAGCAAAAGCGTTGCGATCATTAAGTGAACATTTCAGAGCACACGTGGGTGTTTGGACTAACCGCATATATATGGATTACTCATAAAATAGTATTTGCAAGAACTAGAGTCATTGCGAAATCGGCACAGTAATCAGATGATGTAGGAACATCTATCTCTATGTCAATGCTGTTCGTTCTATGTTTGTTCTATTTTTTCATTTCTGCGTGTGTGTGGCTTTAGCTGTAATGTGGCCGTCTTTCTTGTTTCTTTATTTTTTTCTTTCCACCATTGCACTACTCATATGCGGCTAATTATTTATGCGTTCTTGGTCGCTAAAACTAGTCACAATAGACATGATGTAAAGGTGCAGGATTTTATTTCTCGGAATGGCTAAGAGATGAAACTGGCAGAAATCTGGCATATGATGCGGCTAAGACACTGAAAGACAAAAATCGCTTGTGAACAAAACACGCACAGTGACTCAGTTGTGCTGTTATCAACCGCAGGGAATTCATGGGAAATCATTCAGTGATTACTGCTTGCTTAAATAATGCTATAATTGTGCGAGTGCTTTATTCAACGCGATAATATTAAAATTATGAGGGCTGGGCATCAGGCCCACCAACCTGCTGCATTTAAAAAGCCTCTTATATCTTGTCTTAAATGTTTTGAAAGTGTTCAATTCACTGTTACCATTTCAACTTATTAAAGTAAACCATGTACATGGCAATAATTAATCGAACCAATGTCATCTTGCTTGTCATACTACTGACCGTCATTATTTTCACAAACTGTTAAGAAATCGAAAAAACAGCAATGTCACCACAGATTCTATAGCTTTTAAACAACACACTGCAAAGATAGTGAAAAGCTATTAAATGAAAAATAATCTGTTTTCCTTGTAAAAAACCTCTCATTTTTCACTGAATTACCTCGTCTTTGAAACAGAAAAGCAGTCATATTAGGAAGTTAGATGGCAAAAAAAATGTAGGAGGTACCCAGTCATGTTTCTGCCTTCTTGAGCGACTCTAATCTAATGGTCGTGTTGGCCTCCTGTATTGCGGTGATAAGGTTTTCCGACTGTTAGTCTAACACTGTCTGCAGTAACTAGTACCACCACGGCTGCTTACCAGGAACATTGGTTGAAAGAAAGGAGAGCAGAAGTGGGAGATGTTCTCATCGCCTTGTTATTAATACTATACTGTGAACCAACCGAGCATATTTTCTGCAAGGTGAGTGTAACGTAATAATATCCCTAATGGCATTCAGAAAAGTGTGGACCACATAGCGTAGTCTGGTCAGAAAGGTGTACTTTTTGTTAAGTGTGAGAAAAATAAAAATTCTACGGAGCAGATTATATTAGCACATCGAACGAAAGGTGTGAACTGCCTTCTTCTAACCAGTGGCATCTTTGAGAATGCAATAGGGGTGTCAATTATTGCAATATGGGCTATTCGTTCACATTACTTTTTTTGCTTTTAGGGCTCGTTTAGTGTATCTCTGTTTGTGATGACTGTGCACAAAGTTACTTTTATACATCATGCAGCCGGGCATAATGACACGTTTTTTTTATTTTAATGCACTGACTATTTGGAATACCCTGGTTCTCCAAGGTAGAAAGGTGGGCATGTTGGTACTCCATGTTTAAGAAGGGTAAGAGCGCACTGAATACGAGTACACAAACAAAACACAAAGAAAGGACACACACACATACACACTATATGTGTGTGTGTGTCCTTTCTTTGTGAATTCGTATTCAGTGCGCTCTTACCCTTCTTAAATACTCTGGTGCCATAGAAACTATTCGTTTGTTCACATTCAATGAGAAGGTTCTTCTGAGGGCTCTGCTAGATTTCTGCATGTTGGGAGAGGATCGCACATGTTTTGTCTCCATTTAAAATTGACGATGCGGCTTGCTAAATTTCAGCATACTGGATACTGTGTCAAAAAAAAACTTTTGTCGCCTTTTCTAGGCTTCTTCTTTTGTAACAGTTTATTTTATTCTTCCTTTATTTAGACATTTTTGCAGTTAAATTTTGCATATGCCGATGCACTGTCACTATTACTGCCATCGGCCGCTTGGCACGGCACTTTATAAAAAATATGGAATTATACTAAATATGTCGTTACGAAATCCAGCCCTGGGTTAATTTTTTTAGAGCCCTCCTGACACAAAATTGTCGAAGTGCCATAGCTATGTAGGAGCATTAAGGAGAGTTTGACATACGCGTGCAGAGTCCGTGATAAGATTGTTATCTGCTCGTTAACGATAATCATCGGGTTTAGGTGTGTTGTGTGTACTGAAGTGTTGCATTGCCGCTACAGTATGTCTATCTGCATCCGCGTCAACGACATGCCAGGTAGCATTGGTGATATGTAAGTTCATGACAATATGAAGTGTACTTGCTATGTGCAAAAAAAATTATGTTACGGCACCACCTTCAAATGGTTCATCTTAATTAGGCATTTCGCATTTATTGTTTTTGCTTGTTGTTCAGAAATGGGAACAAAGAAGTAAGATTTCAAGTTTGAATTACGGATCATAACCAGCACCAGTATATCAGATACATCGCTTTTGTTTCTTTGAATTTTATCAAATACTATTAGGGAACGTAAATGTTGCACTAATATATCGGTGCTAGAATTCTGCCTTTTTATGGCTGCATTTTGAGCATTGTGCTGGTTTGCACAGCTTTGTGCACTCACGTACGTTTTTGGACTTTTTGATGATGGTGAAAGTCCATTGACATTTGGGAACATATTGGCCGAAACTATACATTACTGCTGGTGTAACATGCTTTTCGCCGTGGTTTTAGCACACTAAAGTGTCAACAGTTGCCGGGAAATGTTGGCTTGAACGAGCCCCAACGACATGTTGACCAACAGTTTGGCAAGGCGGTATCACTAGAAGCAAGTTCGGCAAGACCGCCTTGGTTTCTACGCCATTGTGTTTTTTAGTGGGGTCGATAAGCGTTACCATTATCGCAATCGTTGATGAAACCCTCGCACAGATATCGACCGCGATATATCTGAAGATGATTGTTACGACTCGAATCAGAGAGTCAATACAATTCATTAACGCTTTGAAGTTCATGAAACACACGTCTAGTGGAACAGAGAAAAAAAAACATCACAAGGGTCATGTTCTCGTCATTAAGATATGTGCTACAAAAAGAGTATTACAAATTTTAATCGTCTTCCCAAGTTGTCTAGGAAGGTTCTGCGTGGTGTATGAGATGGGCAAATATACACCACCAACATAAAAAACACGGCACACTTGTTCGACAAAGTTGTTGCTAGTTTTCGTTGCCGGAGTTGTCACTGTGGTCAGTATCACCGCTGCTGCTGTCTATGCTGTTACCCAGACGAAGAGTACGTTTAACAAGACACATGTCGACGTTGACCTACTCTTGGGAAACATGTTCATTGGAAGTTCTAAAACATGTTCCGCAATGTGAATAGACTGTATACAAACTTTGTAACAACCGGCGCCTGGGACCCTGTTGTATAGAACAGTCCATGAGATATGTAGCACTGAATGGTTCTCTGTTCATCTGATAGCTGTACGCAAATGTAAATGGTGATGAAACCAGATTTATCTGCGTCACGTCATACATCGATGTTAGCAAGAAATCGTGCGTTGTGTGTGGTTTGCAAAAGAAAAAAAATGCAGAACTTAAAGCCAATAAATATCATATGAAATAAACTATTGTTTGTTACCCACGGCAGTGTTCTGTTTTCTTTCCCAATACTCTCACTGAGGCATGTATGCTTCTCTGATTTCGCACGTATACTTTGACCATACTGTCACTGAAGCTTGCTTGTAGGTAAACTTTTTTTATAGAAAGCGTACAATGTATTTAAACATTTCCACTTTAGGTCATCCTAAATACTTTTATTGTATGAATAAGTACGTGCTCAGAGGCTCTTTTTTTTCATGTTATTGAACTCGTAAAGTATGAGCTTGAAGACAGTTTTATACACCAATTTAGTTACGTATGTAACCTGTCAAGCTCAGCAGCGAGGTTTTTTTCTTTAAGCATGTGTCCTATATATATATATATATATATATATATCTATATATATGTATATATATATATATATATATATATATATATATATATATATATATATATATATATATATATATATATATATATATATATATATATATATATATATATATCCTTGTTGACAACGCTCCCGTTGCGCCCATATCCCATACCTTCATGAAGACTAACTGGCCCATTAAATTATTACTCCCAGTGTGTATATATATATATATATATATATATATATATAGTATGCAAGACAGCGGCACCCAGCAGCACAGTTAGAAAAGTCTAAAAATGCTTGAAAAGACATTTTTGCTTTAAGGAACTGTATTTTGTGTTTTTGTGTTAATTATGATAATAGACACATATGACTGTGCCTATATAGTTGTTATTTAGAAATATTTTTCACCACTGTGCTTTCCAAATTTCTGTCATACAGGAAAACGAGCAGCCGGTGCTATACGGAAGCGCCAACATCTATAGATTTCATACAACTGAAGTAAACTGCATTTGGCTGTGCAAAACAAAAACAGTCAGCTTGCTCCTATTCTGTGCATGAGAATGTCAAGTTATTGCATTTAATGATGTGGGAAGATGTGAAAAATGGGGTTCGTATCGCCCCTTATTTCTAATCTGATTTGCGTCAAGACAGTGACCCTACCGAGTGGTCTGGTGCTCTAAACAACTTTTAGTTATAGAATCAAAACATCTTTACAGATGTGGTCTTGAAAGAATGTCGGAGAACTCCTCAATTGACATCGATAGCGATGCTCACTGCAGTATTTCTAGCACTAGCATCAACTAATGAAGAATGATCACCAAAGTTACTGCACATAACTAATACAACCGTAGATGACAAGTACGTAGTGTATAATCATCCAGACCCAAGGCAGGTGCACCAGCTCACCAATGAACAGTTAACATTTTGACCGCATCGTAGAAACGACGTGATTTCTTGGAATATTATGCATATTAAAATTGTGAAAATGGCAAATATACATGTGTCGCTGGGCTGCCATGTTAAAGACTGTCAATGAAAGAATTTCAACGGAGGGGTTCTTCTTCCATTTTGTTCGAGGTATAGCGCATCCAGGATGGGACAGAGAAGAAAACACATACACGGCGCCGTGTATGTGTTTTCTTCTCTGTCCCGACCTGGATGCGCTATACCTCGAACAAAATGGATTACCAACAAGCCCGCCGTGCAACCTTAGTTCTTCTTCCCTCAGGTGAATCATTTACTACATGTTATAGGGTGTTGCCGACTCGTGACACCTCAGAATTGCGACTTCTTCCTCATGAAGCCACAAGTATTCGTGGAATTACTATACATTTTGGTGTAATATGCAATATGGTATCGAAAGCCAGAGCAGACTTCTTTGATGAAAAGTATGAATGCCAGGACGCTTCAAGGGTGCAAGTCATTCAGACATTTCGTTTCTTCATTGACTAGACGCGTGAAAGTTTGGTAACAGGCATGTAAGAGAGGATATGTAGCGCCTCCATGCGCTGCGCGTCAAGGAGGAAGAAGTTGACATTTGGGCCGCGCGGCGCGTGCAGCGCGATAATAAAAAAAATCAGTTCGAAAACCGAAAGCTGTCAGGGCTGGATCTTTCCCGTGTAAGCTCCGACAGTTAATGGTGACCCGATAACGAACACACAGCCCCAATCATCCCGCATGGATCCTGCCGGCTCTGCCACCAATCCTACCGGTCCTGACGCCCAAGAAGACGCCAGACCTAGTGGTGCTGCAGTCGCTGCTATTCAACATGTCAACCTGCCACCATTTTGGCCCAACAGCCCCAGCACATGGTTTCTGCAGGTCGAGGCGCACTTCCGTCTACGGCAAATCACCAGCCAACAGACCAGGTACTGGCATCTGGTATCCTGCTTACCTCCGGACGTAGCCGACGACTTAGCTGATATTTTAGCGTTGCCGCACCCGACCCTTCCCTACGACACGTTGAAGGCAGCTATCATTTCCCGCATGTCTGAGTCCGAACACAGCAGACTCCAACAGCTCATCACGGCTACAGAGCTCGGTGACCGTCGCCCATCACAGCTCCTGCGACGCATGCGCCAGCTTCTTGGCGGCCCCTCCGCCCCTCAAGAGGAGAAGCTGTTACGTGAGTTGTTCCTCCAGCGCTTACCGCAGAGCATGGTCCCGGTCCTCGTAGCTGCAGGAGATGTCCCACTGGACACACTCGCTGAAATGGCTGACCGAGTGGCGGACTACTCGCGGGCACATAGCCTCAACGCCGTTACTACACCGCCACCGGCCACCACTGCAGACCTGGCGCTCGCGAGCATCGAGAACCGTTTGGGCGCCCTTGTCAGGCGCCTCGATGACTTTGTACCTGCGCATCATCGACCGTCATCCAGGTTCCAGATACACAGTCACTCCTCGACACCCCCACGTTCTCCGGAACTTCGGCCACCCGACGCGCCGCGGGACGTTTCATTCTCAACCGTGTGCTGGTACCACCGCCGATTCGGTGCCTCTGCTCGCAAGTGCACTCGCCCGTGCTCCTGGTCGGGAAATGCGATGACCGGCCACTGACGGCGGCAAGTGGTACTGGTCGAAAGTCATGCCGCCTTTTCTATGTTTCTGATAAGATCACTGGCGCTTGCTTTCTAGTCGACACAGGAGCCCAGGTTAGCGTCATCCCGGCCTCGTTTGCAGATCGCTGTCGCAACGAACAGACCTCCCCACTGCAAGCGATCAAGTATTCCGCCATTCGCACATACGGCCAACGCTCTCTTACACTTGACCTTGGACTACGCCGTACGTTCCGCTGGATTTTCATCCTCGCTGACGTCTCGCAAGCTGTTCTTGGAGCTGACTTCCTCTGTTTTTTCAACCTTGCTGTGGACATGCATGCTCATCGCCTCATTGATCTCAACACCCGCCTCTCCATCAACGGCGTACTCTGTACTTCCTCTCCAACGGGACTGCGAGCTCTCACACCTGCTTCGCCATATGCAAAAATACTCGACGACTTTCCCAGCATCACGAACCCGCACACCAGAGAGTCACCGGTGAAGCATTTCATCACTCACCACATTGTGACAACTGGACCTCCCGTTTTTACACGTCCCCGTCGACTATCTGGAGAACGCCTCGCCATCGCCCGCCGTGAGTTTGAGCACATGCTTGAACTCGGCATTGTGCGGCCTTCCTCCAGCAACTGGGCGTCGCCACTCCACATTGTACCGAAGAAAGATCCTGGCGACTGGAGACCATGTGGGGATTACCGCGCTCTCAATGCCCACACCTTACCACACCGCTATCCACTTCCTCACATACAGGATTTCACATCAAACTTGGCTGGGTGCACAATCTTCTCTAAGATTGACTTAATGAAGGCTTACCATCAGATTCCTGTAGAACCCGCCGACATTCCGAAGACGGCCATCACCACCCCATTCGGTCTGTTTGAATATGTGAGGATGCCTTTTGGATTGCGCAACTCTGCACAGACCTTTCAGCGCACTATCAACGAGGTCACACGAGGTCTCGATTTCGTATTTGCCTACCTTGATGACCTCCTTGTAGCAAGCTCATCCGGCCCTGAGCATGAAGCCCACCTGCCCACCCTGTTCCACCGCCTGGATGATTACGGCTTCGTAATTAATCCCAATAAGTGCGTCTTTGGCGTCGCTACAATAGAGTTCCTAGGCCACCTTGTCACTCCAAAGGGTATCCAACCACTCGCCAGCAAATTGAAGGCTATTCAAGACTTTCCATCCCCTACTTCACTGAAGAGGCTCCGAGAATTTCTGGGCCTACTAAACTTCCATCGCCGCTTTCTTCCAAAGTGCGCCACATTCCTAAAGCCCTTGACCGACCTATTGGCTAAAAATAAAGACCCGGCTGCGCCACTGGAGTGGCCCAAGGACGCTGCATCTGCCTTCGACACTGCCAAGAAGGCTCTGGCAGACGCTACCATGCTCATACATCCCGTCCCTGATGCCCCAATTCGTCTCATCACCGATGCATCAAGCGTGGCGGTTGGCGCTGTTCTCGAGCAGCACGTATCCGGTTGGCAGCCCCTTGGGTTTTTCTCGCAAAAACTGAAGCCACCAGAGACAAAATACAGTACATTTGCCCGAGAACTCCTCGCGGTATACCTCGCCATCAAACATTTTCGTCATTTATTGGAGGGCCGGGACTTTTACGTCGTTACAGACCACAAGCCCCTGACGTTTGCCTTCCATCGCAATCACAGCAATTATACTGCACGGGAGATCCGTCAACTATGCTTTATTTCTGAATTCACTGTGGATCTCAGACATGTACATGGGCCATAAAATGCTGCTGCTGATGCACTATCCGGCATCGATGCCTTGTCGACCAAGCCACCACTAGACATGGAAGAGCTAGCAGCTGCCCAAAGAAACGATCCTGAGCTGCATCGTCTTTGCTCTTTATCCACGTCTCTATCGTTCAAGGAGTGACCGCTTCCATTTTCTACCTCATTAATAACGTGCGAAACGTCTACTGGTGTCCCTCGGCCCTTCGTGCCTTCAGCTTTTCGTCGTGCAATTTTTGATCATTTGCACAACATGAGCCATCCTGGTATTCGTGCGACCCAGAAACTAGTCACATCTCGTTTCCTTTGGCCAAGCATCAATGCTGATGTCCGACGCTGGGCGCGAACCTGCCTTGAGTGCCAGCGTGTTAAAGTTCACCGTCACACTGTCACGGCAACATCCCCGTTTCGGCCTCCAGACGCAAGGTTTTCTCATGTCCATCTCGACATCGTCGGTCCTTTTCCGTCATCGCAAGGAGCCTGTTACCTGCTGAAATGTGTGGATCGCTTCACCAGATGGCCGGAAGCGTTTCCCATTTCCGACATTAAAGCACCAACAGTTGCCAAGGCTTTCACAAACGGCTGGGTGTCGCGCTTTGGATGCCCCTCTGTCGTCACCACTGATCGCGGTCATCAGTTTCAATCGGCCCTTTTCACCGCACTTGCCAATATCCTGGGCATTCAACACATCCACACAACTGCCTACCATCCTTCCGCCAATGGCATGGTCGAACGGCTTCATCGACAACTGAAAGCTGCCCTCACTGCTCACCAGCCAAGGGAACGCTGGCTCGACCACCTCCCCTTCGTACTTCTGGGCATCCGATCAGCATTGAAAGTGGATCTCGGCTGCTCATCAGCCGAACTAGTCTATGGCGTTTCCCTGCGTCTTCCAGGAGAATTCTTCGAGCCATCATCGCCACCTTCCACTCACGATGCCTCCACGTACATTTGAGACCTGCGCACCACGTTTCGGGACCTTGCTCCTGTGATTCCTGCCGACCGACACCCCCAGTCTGTCTTCGTCAGTCAGGATCTGCATGACTGCAGTCACGTCTTCGTTCGGCGTGACCAAATACGGCCTCCACTAACACCAGCCTATGATGGCCCATTCCGCGTACTCCATCGTACACCTAAGACGTTCACGATGGACATCAATGGCCGTGAAGACGTCGTGGCTGCTGATCGACTGAAACCTGCATATATCGCCGCTCTCGCGGCCGAGGGGTTTCAATCTAAAGTCTGGATGCCAACATCCAAGCATGTCCACTGGGCGACTCCTCTGGTGATTCCTACGGCTCTCACTCTACGGGGAGAGCCCTGTAGCGCCTCCATGCGCTGCGCGTCAAGGAGGAAGAAGTTGGCATTTGCGCCGCACGGCACGTGCAGCGCGATAATAAAAAAATCAGTTCGAAAACCGAAAGCTGTCAGGGCTGGATCTTTCCCGTGTAAGCTCCGACAGATATATGTATACTTTGTATTTTATGATAAAACAAATAATTGAAGCTGATGCAGTATTGTACAAGATAAATCGTGGGCATTCACTCGAGAACTCTTGTTTAGCTATTATTGATTATCCTTAAACGCTGAGCTAGTCTAGTTACTCACCGACAGTGCGTGTCACACGGTTATATGTAGCTATAAACGTCTTATCATCGGCGATGCAGATCACTTCTGGCTCTACTACGGCAAACATATAAATGGTTAAGAAAAAAAACAAGCGCAGAAAAAGAGTATTCATTTGTTTCTGTAAAAGTATGTGTTGATCCAATTTTTCTATTTCTTGTTTTTTAAAGTCTACTCTTCTCCCTAGTAAACGATCCAATCTACCTGCAGGCGCTTTCTTGAGTGTTGAATGTGTACATCGTTAAAACAAGTTAAAGAAAAAACAACGACATTTAGCAAATGGTTGCTGTAAATATGTTTTTATCGTCACACAAAAGCGACCGCTGGTGAAATTATCCCGGATATGATAACATATTCACAAAACTCGCAAATGGAGAACTGCAGAAATCTGGCTAATTTTTATCACTTCCATATTTCATCTATTTTCTCAGATGCGCATGCATCTTGCGACAGGCTTCTTTGTATTATTTTTAATGCAGCACCACTGTCGCCGAGCCAAGCTGCCAGTGAGGTTGCAGATGAGCTGACGAATAAGCGTCGTCTCGACCGTTCTGTTAGTGCTGATTTTTGGGCGACAGGGATGCATAGAAGGTCCTGATGCGGCCATCCGACAGCTGCACCGAGTAGTTGTCTTTTTCGCGAACGACGCCGGAGCCGCCAGTGGTCCCCAATAGGCCGCTCGACGTCTGAGTCTGGCGCCACTGCAGTCGCTGCATCTCGTCCAGCAGCATGTTTCCCGACAGGCTGGCCTCGTGCACGCCCTCCGAATGGTGGCTCCTGAGCAGATGCTGCATGTGTCCACGCACAAGCAGTCAGTGAAATAACCATTTTGCTCATTTCTCTGTCATCACGACGGTACTTAGAGCTAGGGTTAATGCTTGATTGTTCAATCCTTCATAGAAGGCAAGGTGGTGCATGTACACCGTTTTCATTTGTCTCTATGCGCTCATGGACGTCCTAAACGTAAAGGAGTGACCGTGCCAGAGGCTATAAGTCTTCGGCTTCAAATAACGAAAAGAAAAAGGCAGGTCGACCAGAGCATGCGACGGACCACGGAGATTCATTAACTGTGTATTTCTAACAGTACATTGGCATTCCTACACGTAAATTTAAAATTTTCAAATCCGACACTTCCAGTCATGAGACGCAATGAGCTAGCTCACTTTCCATTTTTTGGGAACTGAATAAAGACGAGGTTAACTTGCCTTCATACTAATTCAATAGTCTGTAGCAGGTTTCTCAGAGCATCCAGTGAGCACCAGCACCGCGCAGAAAGTAAAACACGATTTTCCAAGGTACAAATGTTATCGGCAGCGATCGACGATAGCACGCCTCAGATTCTGAGAACGCGTCTGCTTTGAGAGCTCAACAGGGCCGACACGTTTTAACACTGTGCTTCTCCTGAGTGTCGTGGTGGAGAGTATCCAGGCGGCCTTCGCTTCGTCACTTCTTGTTGAACCGTTCAAATATAATGAATTTTCATTTTTGTTAGAATACTGCCGTCGAGACGCAATAGGACCCGCATAGTGTAACAGTTTCGCTCTTGCTCGGCTGCTGACCCGAAGGTGGCGGGTTGGATCCCCGGCAGTGGCGGTCACATTTCGATGCAGGTGAAATGGCAGGGGCCCTCGTACTGTGCGATGGTAGTGCACTTTAAAAAACACCAGATGGTCGAAATTTTCGGCGCTATAACCAACGACCCTGAAGTAATTTCGAATATTTTCAACTCATACTTCCAATCTGTTTTCACCCTCGATAACCATGCAGTTCCGGAGTTTAGGTAAATTGCTCAGAATAATAAACTAGAAAATATCGCAATTAGTTGTGATGGTGTCTTAAACCTTATCCTGAAACTTGATACTAAAAAATGTACCGGTTCCGATGGCATTGTAATTCTTTTCTCTCACGATACTCTTTATGGACAGCAAAATACCTTACATTAATTTTTCAGAAATCCTTGGACGCTGGTGTAGTACCACGATCATGAAAATCTGCCAAAGTACTTCCCTTGCATAAATCAGGCGATAAACAACTTCTTTCTAATTACAGACCAATATCTCTTACACCTTATTCTTGCAAGATGTTAGAACACATCATTCACAAACATATAATCGAATTCCTTGACTCTAATAATATCCTATCATCAGCTCAACATGGTTTCCGTCACGGATACAGTACTGTAACACAATCAGTCGATTTCATGCATGACATTGCTTATAACTTAGACCTAGGTAACCAAATAGATGCCATTTTCATTGATTTCTCCAAAGCTTTTGATACCGTCATTCATTCTAAGTTATTGTTAAAACTAAACCTCCGTCTCGATAACCCTCGCATTGTTTCTTGGATAGCTAGTTTTCTTCATTCGCGCTCACAATTCGTTTCTTTCAGCTCGACAGATTCACCTCCTATTGACGTCACATCCGGTGTTCCTCAGGGATCCGTTCTAGGCCTTTTATTATTTTTACTTTTCATTAATGATTTACCTCATAGCATCTCAACTAGAATAAGACTCTACGCAGATGATTGCGTCCTCTATGAAACTATCAACTCCATTGGCGATCATTACCATCTCGCGCAATCACTCACGTCTTTTAGCAACTGGTGTGACACGTGGCAAATGAACGTTAACTGCACTAAAACAGTCGTAATGTATTTTACCAATAGGCGCAACCCCTTCTCTTTTGACTATTTTCTAGGTGGCTACCAGCTCAATACAGTTTCACAGTACAAATATATAGGAGTAATTCTAACCGAACACCTTTCATGGACTAGCCACATTGATCGTGTATGTCGTAAAGCTAAAAAAAATAGGTTATTTGCTCCGCACTTTACCTAACACCCCTCGAGATACTAAAGTGCTTTTATATAAATCACTCATTCGCCCTGTTCTCGAATATGCATCCGTAGTTTGGTTCCCTTACAAACACTGTGAAATAAGCTTGCTAGATAACATTCAGCGAAAATCTATCCGTTTCATTTTTCATAAATATAGCCGCAACTTCTCGCCGACCACAGCCCTTCAATCATTAAACATCACATCACAACTCTCGCGATACCAAAACTAAGCTTTAAAATTTTTATACGGAATTATTAACTCCTCCTCCGGTCCTCCGGCCTTGGTCATGGTAACCTCATCACATTTACTGATGATAGTTGTACCCGCAGTTCCCACGCTTTTAATGTAACACCTTTCTTTGCTCGTACTAATACCTTTAAATACAGTTTTTTTCCGCGTGCAATAGAACTGTGGAATTCCCTGCCTTGTAGCATTCGCTCCTTACCACTAACCGACTTCATAGCTGCTGTCGATGACTATCTTACTGACGCGTAATTAACTTCATTTTTACTTTTGCTTTGTTACGAGTGTACTTGCTTCACAATTTGTATTGTTTGTTTGTACTTTTTCTCTGTTGCCTAGTATTATATAACGTCCCATTCCTGCGATAGCCCTGAATAGGGCTGCAGTATGTATAAATAAATAAATAAAATAAATAAATGATCATATCGTGTATTTTAGACGTCAATCTCTGAATATTATTACATTGCACTTCATTCTTATAACTCCTTATCTGTCGTCAACTTTTATGACGCTAAATACAGAGAACGCTGTACAAATTCAGTGATAATGACCAAATCTATATGAAGGCAGAACCACTACTGTATTGAAATTTTTTCATGTACTGTCACCAAGTTCAGCTTCATACTTGTTGCGTTCTCTTTTTTTTTAAAGAGCCATGTCCAATTTTGGTGAAACAGAAAAACACGTTTGCTACCGCTCCAACAACTTTTTGCCAGTGTGTCCCGGTCGTCAAAATACTTCCATCGAAACATATGTGGCAGTCACAATCTATATAGCCTACCATCACCGGTATTTCAGAGTAAAATTTTAATTTGGCCGCTAAATTAGATTGACCTATTTCATTTGGTCTTCAAATGGTTACTCAAAAGGAGTCTAAATGGCAGATTATAAACTGTATCGCAAATTTTTGTTAAAATATTAATACGTCTTTTGCTTTGGTCGGTCCCGTTCTCTATGTCATTGGCTTAGTGGTGATGACAATACTTGAAGAGCAAGTGATCCTTCCTGCGAAAAGGGGCATTGTCATAGACTGTTGGTCGTGTTTTTTTATTCTTGACGTCTATTACAGGCCTCCAGAAATTGCTTCAGCTCTGCATCTTGTTCTCAATTTCCTTGCTGGTTTTATGCCACACCGATGATGATGATGATGATGATGATGATGAAGCCTCTACCATGGCTCATACTGCATTCGGGAGGCTTGGCCACAAAAATATTGTATGAATTTTTAAATGACAATTTTGAAAGTATTAGCTATCAAAAACAAAAAAGGAAAAAAATTGCCCGCAGCTTCCCTCGGGGGAACACTGAGGAGGATGCGGAGCATATAATTGGTTAACGGGGTGTTAAAGTGCGACTTACTTGGGTCGATGGCTGAATTGGTTAACGTGGTTGTGAAATGGGGTGTTAAATTGCGACTTACTTGGGTCGATGGCTAAATTGGTTAACGTGGTTGTAGGAGGGGGTGTTAAATGAGTGAACACGTACACACGTATGCGAAAGGGCGGCGCTGGTCGAAGGGACGTCGATCATTGTGTTTGTGGATTCGTTGGCATTCATTTCACGGCGACTTCGGACGTCGACGCGCCGTACAAACCAACGGACGAGCGGCAACTGAGCGAGCGAGCGCCGACCTTGAGTATATATACAGCGCGATGGCGCATGCGTTGTCAGCTGTCGAATGTTCTCGAAGGAGAAGCGCGCGCGCGGCACAGATGGCGACGGCGCGACGGCGCATGCGCTGTCAGCTGTCGAATGTTCTCGAAGGAGAAGCGCGCGCGGCACAGATGGTGGGCGACGGCGCGACGGCGCATGCGCGCGCGTCAGCTGTCGAATGTTCGAGAAGCGGCGCGGACGGCGCACTACAAGGCGCGAGTATAAGATGCTTCCGCATCTAAAACGCCGTCTAGGATCACTTCTTCTCCAAATAATAAGTGAGATGGAATAACTTCATTTCCGCATTCTTTCAATTCAGCTGTATAACCGTCTCGGAGCAATACAAGGATATGATACTGTTGTATCGTCTGCTATGTCACAGACTTGCTGTCCACTGCCCACGCGTGAAGTTCTTCGCTCTGTTCCCTTAATTTCTCCTTTCCCACTCACCCCGATCTTATAATAACACTACTGCAAAAAATAATGAACGTCATTCTTTGCCTATTCTCAACGTGTGTGAACGTGCGTTCTTTTCGGGCTGTGGAAAGTAGGGCGTGGCAACTTCAATGAGTCGCGTCGACACCCACGAAGTTAAAACTGAGCCTGAGACTCCATCGGACTTTGCAGACAGCCGTGCCAACGACTTCCAAGGCTTTCCAAATGCTTCCGAGATTTGAAAAAAAATAAAGATAAGTATGTGTAACCCGTATTTGATCAAAGTAACGCGTTCTTTGAAGCAAACGGCATTGCAGAATCAAGCAAGAAGAGAGAAGTTCTTGTGGCTGCTTTGAGCACGCAGACCATTCAAAATTTTGCAGGAATAGTAGCTCCCCGAAAGCTAAATTCCTTGACTTAGGACTCAGGTACGAAGACCATGAATGAGTACTATGACCTAACACACAAGGAAGCTGCGGAGAGCTACGTATTGTCTTCCGCCGCTCTCAAATGAACAGTGCATGAATCTCATCGAGATTCGCTGCATTGCAGACAACTGTAACTCTGGCAGCCCCCCATGACAGAATGACCCGGGACAAGATTGTTCGCGGTTTCCTCTCAAATGAAGCAAGAAAAGAACGCTAGCGAAGAAGGAGCTAACGCTAGAAGAAACTGGAGTGATAGAAATCTACCGAAGCCACGGAATACAATGTGCAAAGCATTTTAGCTGAAGCAAACCACTATTGAAAATGCAGGCGCGTCGACGAAGACCTCTCGGAGAAAGCGCTGAAGTCGCAAAAGGCTGGAAATGCTGAAGGTGTGCATCTTTTAAACACGATGTCAACAGCTGCAGCTGGAACAAGGCGCATGGTTATCAGTGGGGTCAACGTGTACTGCAAGAATGTGTCCCAACCACCTAGGCAGAGAAGCAGGGCCCGATGCGCTGCACCAGCACGGCAAAGCATTAACAGTGCAAGAGACAAAGTCGCAAGATTGCAATGAGAATTTTCATCTTTGGATGGACGTTGCTGAATAGGCTCGAGCCACTGATTCACTATATTTGCTCGATTGGGCTGGTCTGGAGATGACAATGAAGAAAGAGAGAGGGAGAGAGAGAAACTAATTTTTGAAACGCAAGTGGGGATCTGAGCTCCAGTGAGAGGCTTTACTGACCTCCCTAAGATATTAATTAAGGAGGATTGTCCACGATGAGGTGGTTTTGCCCAGATTTCAAACCCAGGCCTCCCAAGTATGTTGATGATGATGACGATTGATATTTATTTATTTATTTTATTTGCAATACCCTCAGGGCCAAACGGCATTACAGAGGAGAGTGGTTGCGAAAGAAAAGACAAACATTTTTACAAATGCAGCGGCGAATCTTACATCGAGCAGAAGACCTTAATTATACAGGTTAGCTAACAGGCTTTATAGCTAACAAAAACGCGGGAATGATGAGAATTACATCAAGACAGAAAAAACGACAAGAAAATAACTACTGTACAGAAACAACACAGCATCGGGTAATACAATACTTTGTTGGCTGTAATTACACATAATTAGCTAAGACACTTTTGAAATGAAGGTGATTTGCAATGGTTGCCACTGATGCGGGAAGCCGGTTCCAGTCCTCGGAGGTGCGAGGTATGAAAGACTGAGAAAAGGCGCGAGTCCTGCAAGAAGGCAACCCGACCTTATGGGAATGATCCAGCCGGGGTGAGATATAACTAGGAGGCAAGATAAGACCGTCCCGCAGCGATGTGTGATAAAACAGCTTGTGAAACAAGTGGAGACGAAACATTTTACGACGGGATGAAAGTGAAGGTAAGTTGAGGCTAGATTTCATGGCTGTTATGCTAGCTGTCCTGTTGTAATTAGAAAGTATAAAACGAATTGAGTTATTCTGTACCATTTCAAGAGAGTGTATTAGGTTGGCATGACTAGGATCCCATACTGCAGCGGAATATTCAAGTTTAGGTCGTATTAGTGCAGTGTAAAGAAGAAGTTTCAAGAAAGAAAGAAGGGGTTTAACGTCCCAAAACCACCATATGATTATGAGAGACGCCGTAGTGGAGGTCTCTGGAAATTTCGACCACATGGGGTTCTTTAACGCGCACCCAAATCTGAGCACATAGGCCTAAAACATTTCCGCCTCCATCGGAAATGCAGCCGCCGCAGCCGGGATTCTATCCCGCAAACTGCGGGTCAGCAGCCTAGTATATACCACCGCGGCGGGGCTCGCAAGTATGTTCAAGCGGAACGGTTGGCGTTGAGGCGTAATGACTCTTGGGCAGTGCCAGTATGCGCGGGATAGTCGGTGTAGAACCGCAGACTTGGCAATTTGTTGTATTTAGGGTTTGTTGTGTTCTGTGCAGTGTAAAGCCATTAGGTGGGGAGTGTGTTAGTGCTTGCCTCAAGAGCGTGGTTTCTTATATAGAATAAGCTTCAGGTGGTCTCGGAAGCTCTCTTCGGGCTATTCGGGGGATTTCAGACGGGCCCTTCGTTCCTTATGGCGTTCTGCGTGGTTCACTGTCGGCAGATATATTTCAGGCCAACGCTGGGAAGTACAGTACCCACGGATTGAAATAGCACACTCGGAACGCGTGGCCGGTGACACAGATAGTGCAGCTTGTGGTTGCTCGGGGAGCCAAAGTGTTGCATTGTGGTATAGAACGAGGGGGAGAGCATCTGCAGAGCAGTATTGATGCTTCCGGTCACCAACGAGTCGGCCTGTAGTGTGGCGCTGCTAGGCCTGTGGCTGCTGCTTTTTAACGCAATAGCGTTAGAGAGTTACACATTAAAATTTACATATTGTGAAGAGGTTTATTAGCCGTTAAAGACAGCGTTAATCCCCATTGCTACACCCTGGAGCTGCGAAGCCGCACGGTACAGCCTGTCATGACTGACAACGCCACTACATCGGCGCCTTCGCCCCAGTTCAACTGCCCTGGCCATCCTAGGCTACGGGACCCGAAGGTGTTCAGCGGTGTGGATGGGACCGACGTCGAAAACTGGCTCGAGCACTACGAACTGGTGAGCGCCAACAATAAGAGGGGCGAGGCCGACAAGCTGGGCCACGTCATATTTTATCTCACTGGCGTCGCCGAATGGTGGTTTAACAACCACAAACACAACACCGCCACATGGAGCGTCTTTAAGACGTCATGTGCTGAAGTTTTCGGTCGGCCGGCTGTCCGCAAGCAGCGAGCAGAACAGCGCTTGCGCGTCCGCTCTCAGCAGACTGGCGAGACCTTTACCAGCTATATTGAGGACGTCGTCGACCTCTGTCGAAGTGCGAATGACACCATGCCCGAATCTGACAAGGTCAAACACATCCTGAAAGGCATCGACGACGGCGCATTAAATGCTCTTGGCAAGAAATCCGAGCACAGTTTCCGAATTCGTCAGCTTGTGTCAGAGCTACGACGAGTTGAAGAAGCAACGCACTCTGACTCGGCAGCCTCAACGTGGTGGTGAGTGACTGTCCAGTTTCGACACCCTGCCTGACAATTCACCGTTGCTTCAGCAAGTTCGAGCCTTCGTCCGTGAGGAAGTCGCCCGCCAACTTTCCCTAGTGCCCTTCACTCACGAGACCACCACCCGTCTACCTACACCGCACCTCCACCCAATGTGAACAGGTTTATTAGCCGTTAAAGACAGCGACGAGACAGCGTGAAGAACCGTCCAGCGATCGGCACAGCAACGTACCGAAGCACGGGCCGAGAGAGCCGGGCGTTGGCGATGCTGCTTGCTGCAGGCACATCTTCTTCTTCACAATATTAATAAGTGTGCACTTAGCGGTTGAATGGCGCTCTAGGGGCCGGATTTTGATATCGCATTCAACTCTTAAAGGCGAAGCTTAAGGGTCCCCCAAGCACTAAACCAACTGGCTATGCTTTTGTGCAGATGTTCATGTTTATCATGTCCGCAAACGCATATGTAAGGCAAAGTCTTACCCGAATCGTGTATCTTATATATATTTACATAGCATGCGTGCCACATAGAACTAGAGCGTCGTCTCCTCGCGCCGCTATTTAAGTAGTGTTCACCAGCGATAGAGTGGCTACCGGCGAGCCATTTCTTTCGGAATGCGAGAGCGTGCTGGCCTAGCAGTGCCATGCACGCCCGTAGTGAATTTGCACATGGTTAACTACAGGCCGACTCGTTGGCGACCAGAAGCAGCAATCCTGCCCACAGATGTTCTTCCCCTCGCTCACAATGCAACAAATTGGTTCCTCGAGCACCCAAAAGCTGTGCTATCTGGGCTGGCGGCCACGCATTCCGAGTGTTTTATTTCAATCTGTAAGTACTGTACGTGTACACCAAGGTATCGAGGCCTCAGCTTGGGTCCGGGAGTTGCCCAATGAAGAAAGGTGACCTGGCGTTCCCTCCAGGTGGACTAATATGGCGACTATATGATGTCCAAAATCAGTGAGCTCCGCCAGTACATTTGGCGGGAGTTGGTTCTGGATGAAGGCCCGTGCTGCCTGTGAATCTGTCCCGACCGTAATTTCTTGAGAGGTGCGCTCAAGTAGACACAAGATCAACGGTGTGTGTCATAGCCTTGAAGCTTTTCGAAAAACATTGTAAGCACTGGCCAACATTGAAACTTTCACTGCTTAGCCTGTCGTGCTACACGAAAAGACTGCCGGTACATGAACTACCAATATGGATAGGATAGTTAAAATAGCGGAGGATTTACAGAGATCTGTACAGTAGCCGGGACAATCACGACTTTAATACTATAAGAACTAGCAGTAACCCAGATGACACCCCACCAGTAGTGATAGAAGAAGTCAGAAAAGCTTTGGAGAGCATGCAAAGAGGCAAAGCTGCTGGTGAGGATCAGGTAACATCAAATCTGCTGAAAGATGGAAGACAGATTGTGTTAGAAAAACTAGCCACCCTGTTTATGAGGTGTCTCCTGACCGTAAAAGTATCAGAGTCTTGGAAGAACGCTAACATCATCTTAATACATAAGAAAGGAGATGACAAAGTCTTGAAGAATTACAGGCCGATCAGCTTGCTCTCTGCAGTATTCAAGCTACTTACAAAGGTAATTGCTAACAGAGTAAAGAAAACATTAGAATTCAATCAACCAAAGGAACAAGCAGGATTTCGATCAGGCTACTCAACAATCGACCACATTCATAATATCAATCAGGTAATAGAGAAATGCTCAAAATATAACCAACCACTATACATAGCCTTCATAGATTGAGAGAAGGCGTTTGATTCAGTAGAAATATCAGCCGTCATGCAGACACTGCGGAATCAGGGCGTCGATGAAGTATATATAAACATCCTCGAAGAAATCTACAGGGGATCAACTGCTACCATAGTACTTCATAAAGAAAGCAACAGAATACCAATCAGGAATGGTGTAAGGCAGGGGAACACAATCTCCCCAATGATATTTAACGCGTGCTTACAGAAGGTTTTCAGAAGCCTAGAATGGGAACAGTTAGGGATAAGAGTTAATGGAGAGTACCTTAGTAACCTGCGCTTCGCCGATGACATTGCATTGCTGACTAACTCAGGGGACGAATCGCAACTCATGATTATGGAGTAAAACAAGGACACCAGAAAGGTGGGTCTTAAAATGAATCTGCAGAAAACGAAAGTAATGTACAACATCCTCCGAAAAGAGCAGCGCTTCGAGATAGGTAATAGTGCACTTCAAGTTGTAAAAGACTATGTCTACTTAGGGCAGGTAATAACCGCGGAGCCGAACCACGAGATTGAAGTAAGTAGAAGAATAAGAATGGGGTGGAGCACATTTGGCAAGCACTCTCAAATTATGACAGGTAGATTGCCACTATCCCTCAAGAGGAAGGTATATAACAGCTGTATCTTGCCGGTACTTAGCTACGGAGCAGAAACCTGAAGACTTACAAAGAGGGTTCAGCTTTAATTGAGGACGACGCAGCGAGCAATAGAAAGAAAAATGGTAGGTGTAACCTTAAAAGACAAGAAGAGAGCAGAGTTGATTAGGGAACAAACGGGGGTTAAGGATATCATTGCTGATAACAAAAAGAAGAAATGGACATGGGCCGGGCATGCAGCGCGTAGACAGAATAACCGCTGGTCGTTAAGGGTAACTAACTGGATTCCCAGAGAAGGCAAGCGGGTTATGGGGAGACAGAAAGTTAGGTGGGGAGATGAGATTAACAAGTTTGCGGGTATAAATTGGCAGCAGCAAGCACAGGACCGGGTTAACTGGCGGAACATGGGAGAGGCCTTTGTCCTGCAGTGGACGTAGTCAGGCTGATGATTATGATGACATGAACTAATGGTTACGTACCAAGGCATGTCGGTGAAATATACGCTCGTAGTCCTAGACTGCACTGGACAAAGCCTGTGCAACCGAGACCTCATATATATCCCGAACAAGGCTGGAGTTTCGGTACTTCAAGTTAGAAGAGCGGTGGCACCAGGCACAGTGCAAGCCATCAGCCACGACAACACCCCCGCTCAATACACACATGTCTTCTCAGAATTGGGACTGATCAAAGGGGCTCCAGCTGGCTTTTCGCTGAATGATAGTGCCGTTCCCAAGTTTTGCAGAGCGATATCACTTCTATATGCCCTCCAGGACAAAGTGGCTCAAGAGTTGTAACGGTTGGTGTCCCTAGGTGTTATATAGCCCATGGAATATTCGGACTGGGTGACATCCATAATACCGCCCCGCCGCGGTGGTCTAGTGGCTAAGGTACTCGGCTGCTGACCCGCAGGGCGCGGGTTCGAATCCCGGCTGCGGCGGCTGCATTTCCGATGGAGGCGGAAATGTTGTAGGCCCGTGTGCTCAGATTTGGGTGCACGTTAAAGAACCCCAGGTAGTCTAAATTTCCGGAGCCCTCCACTACGGCGTCTCTCATATTCATATAGTGGTTTTGGGACGTTAAACCCCACATATCAATCAATCAATCAACACCCATAGTACCCGTGTTCAGAAGGACGGTACAGTTGGTATGTGCGAGGATTTTGAAGCCGTGTTTAACCAAGCTTGTGAAACGGAGCAATATCATCTCCCCGTGATCCAGGGCATGTTTGCGTCAGGCGGTGGAGAAGTGTTTGAAAGACTCCTGCAACCAGGTGCCATTGGACGAAGGTGCACGCCAGCTGTGGCTAATTAATACTCATCTAATACTCTTCTGTAACAAGAGACTGCCATTCGACATTCAATCAGCGTCTACCATATTTCATAAGAAAATGAATACTATGATGGCAGGTCTTCCTGGAGTGCAAGCGTACTTGAACGATGTACTTGTATGAAAATTCGGCAGAACACGGAGCATGGCTAAAATCAGTTTTGAAGCGCTTTCGCGAACATGGAGTAAAACTGAGATACGACAAATGCATTTTCAGTCAACAATCCATAACTTATAAGGAACATCGAATAGAAAGACATGGCCTGCCTCCCACCAATAGGAACGTGGAAGTGCCGAGCCTTAGCGATGTGAGTGAGTTGCGGCCCTTTGTCGGCATGTTAACATTCTATATTCCAGATTCTTACCACACATGTCAACAACGTTATCGCAGTTGTATCAGTTGCTGGAAAAAACGCATGGTGGGAGTAAAAGCGCCCACAGGAAACAGCATATTTCAAAGCCAAACATTTTCTAAATGGTGTAGAAGTACTTGCTTATTTTGATTCATTGAAAGAACTAAAATTGGAATGTGACGCACTATCACACGGCATTGGTGCAGTCTTGTACCACACAGAAGGCACCGCTGATCTACCAATCGAATTTCATTGAAGAACTTTTACAAAAGCTGAACAAAATTACTGGCAATTAGAGCGTGAGGCGCTGGCACTAGTTCTTGGCGTCGCGAAGATCGGAAACTACCTCTTCGACCGTGAATTCAAGCTAGTTACAGACCACGAACCCCTTGTGAGATTGCTCAAATCCGACCGCCCAATGGCTGCTATGGCAGTAGCCCACATTCAAAGGTGGGCACTTCACCTCGGCGGATATCTATACAAGCTTCAGTACACTCCTGGAAGGCAACTTCTTAATTCAGACGCCCTCAGCAGGTTCCCACTACCGTTTTCATGCCACGCTGTCGAGCAACAAGAGGGCGTCTTTTGTTTGGAAAGCCTTGATGAAGGCACAGCAACGGCGCGTGAACAACACCTGACAGACCGCAACTTGACACTCGCACGCATCAAGCATTAACGTACCGCGTGCAGGGTAGGCCTAGAATATCCAAAAGTATGGAACCGCACATGGTTACATTTTTTTAACCGCCGGCCGGAATTCTTCTTGGCACATAAGTTCGTTATTTGGGCCACCGAAGTTTTGTGCCCGCTGGTACGCGGAAACGTTCACTGCAGCTCCTGCATGAAAACCACCAAGGGTGGCCAGGCCTGGACCGAGAAGTCGAGGCTGTCGGTGACATGCAAGAACTGCATCGAGAATTTACCCATGCCACTGATCACAACACCGGCAAGCTAGCCACAAACACTTGAGAAGTGGTCACCTATTCATGTGAATTTTCCAGGCCAATAGAAGACATGGTGATTCTGGTTGTAAATGATTCCCTCACAAAGTAGATAGAAGAAATTCATCTCAAGTAAGGCACTGCGATGGCTAAAATCAGCTGTTTAAGGGACATATTTTTGGCGTGCCCCGAATAATTGTTTCCAATAACGGGGTGCAATTTACTAGCTGTGACTTTGCAACGTTCTTCGAGTAAAACATCATCTCGCACGTCAGGACAACTCCTTTCCACCCACAATCTAATGGGGCTGCTGAACGACCCATACGAACGCTGAAAGATGTGATCGGAAAATGTAGGGAGGAAAATTGGAGCACGAACTGATGCTGATGTTATCAAGCTACGGAAGAACGCTCCCAAAATGTTGGAAGTCTCCATCAGAAATATCTATAGGCTTCCAGATCAGATCGCTTCTCGATACCTGTTTTTGCAAACTACAGTGGTGGAGCACCGTGTGCAATCCAGAGACGCGTGCTCCATGTAAATAGCCTCGTGCACGTGCGCAAATAAGGTACCGGAAGCAAATAATCACCAGGGCAGGTTATATTCACATCTGGGAGTCGAATGGTAACCGTTCAAACACTTGAAGCGACCTGTCGACGGTATGTCGATGAAATCCGCCTGCGGAAACGCAATCGCAGGTCCCGGCGGAAGACGTGTGCATGACGAGTTACCAGTCAGCCCAGCAAGATCATTGGTGCCGCATCCTGATACAATCCTGAGAACATGCTCGAGTTTTTCAACTTTAGACCCAGATTATCCTGCCCCTGAGTTAATTCCAGTGCGTAAGCTCTCAAAAGCTGAAGTCTCCAGTGAACCAGCTGAAGTACTACAACGCTCCACGCGAACACGGAAGCCAGTTGATCTCTTTCATGTTTAGAAGGAAGTGCTGGATATGGCTGTTATGTCACAGGCTTGCTGTCCACTGTGCATGCGTGAAGTTCTTTGCTCTTTTTTCTTCCCCCCTCGCTACGTTTTTATATTAGCACACTACTGCAGATGGTAAACGTCATTCTTCGTCTGTTCTCATAGCTTGTGAACGTCCGTTCCTTTCGGGCAGTGGCCAATATAGGCAGTGGCGACTTAACAGATACTGCAGCGCAACACTCGAAAATAAGCAGTAATATAGACACGCAGACACACGGTATCTTACTCTTTCTATTCTTGTGTGCTGTGCGATGTAAGCGCAGATCAAAGAACAACACATGGTCAAAACCTTTTCGGGGCCCTCAACTACGGCGTCTATCATAATCATATCGTGGTTTTAAGACGTAAGACCCCAGATATTATTATAAACAATCCTCTCTTCATTCGTACTTCACCATAAATATCGCGTCCTTCAATAAGGAACGTCACGACCCTAGGAAAGGGGGCTCTGGAATGAAAGCACAATAACGAAGCAGCATGCATCTCAAATGAACTTGATTGTATGCGGCCACGTTGGTTCTTTGCATGGTCATGGTCGAGGAGGCAGCGCTGGTTTAAATAATCTGGCTCATTCCAAAAGACGGGGCTTGCAAACGCGGACACATGAACGAAGTCCAGACACCCTAAACGCCGACTAAAGACCTAAAGGCCCCGCCGCGGTGGTCTAGTGGCTAAGGTATTCGGCTGCTGACCCGCAGGTCGCGGGTTCAATTCCCGGCTGCGGCGGCTGCATTTCCGATGGAGGCGGAAATGTTGTAGGCCCATGTACTCAGATTTCGGTGCACGTTAAAGACCCCAGGTGGTCAAAATTTCTGGAGCCCTCCACTACGGCGTCTCTCACAATCAAATGGTGGTTTTGGGACGTTAAACCCTACAAATCAAATCAAAGAACAACACATGGTCAAAAACTTTTCGGGGCCCTCAACTACGGCGTCTATCATAATCATATCGTGGTTCTAAGACGTAAGACCCCAGATAATATTATATACATTCCTCTCTTCATGTTTATGATAACGAATTCACTCCCCCAAATTTTTATGTTTATCGTCGTGATCGAAACTCTCGTGGTGGGGGAGTTGCCCTTCTCTTCAAGAAAAATTTGAACATGGCCCGAATGTCTGATGCTGTAGACGTTGAAGCACTCTTCTGTAAGTTGTTTCATGAGGGCCAAAATGTGATTGTTGGTGTTGTATACCGACCACCAGCGAGTGATTTAGAAGTACTAGAGAATCTTAGAAAGTACATTGATTGCAATACAACTGATAACAATAAATTTATTTTGTGTGGTGATTTTAACCTCCCCGGCATTAACTGGAACACTCTTTCGACTGACAGAAGCGACGCAAATAATAATGAAGCATTAATTGATATTGAATTTCAATTTGGTTTAACCCAACTAGTTAAAGACTTCACACTTGTTCACGGAACTAGTAAATCTGTGCTTGACCTTGTTTTTGTTAGCTCAAGTATTCGTGGTGATTCGAAATGTGAAATAGTTGAGGGAATTTCCGACCATAAATGTGTTTTAATAGAGTTCTCTTCATTACTGCAGAAACCCATCTTTAACGTTTCTCATTTTCCTGACTTCTCAGCTGCTGATGATACGTCGATATTAGACAGACTGGAAATAGCCTACGATGAACTTGGCAGTAGTATGATCACTGAAGAGTATGACGTCAATTCATTATGGCTGAAATTCAAAAATACAATTCACGCCTGCATTCAGCTCTTTGTACCAGTCAAGTATCGAAAAATCAATTCTGCGAATCCTTGGATAACGCGTGATAGCATTCACATTAAAAGAAAACTAAACCGTGCCAGGAAACAAATTAAGAAGAACAGTAGTCAAAAACGTATCGCTGAAGTGGCAATGCTCTCTCGTGAACTTAAGAAAAAGATGAAGCAGGAACGTTTCAACTTCTATACCATTCGTTTGAGCACGCTGGTAAAGGAGGCACCAGCTAAGTTTTGGAGGACCATTACACCGAAGTTCTCAAGTACTAATACATTTAACATAGGCAATGATTTCACATCCGATGCTGCTAAGATTTCTGATGCGTTCAACACCCACTTTGAATCCGTTTTTTCCAAAGATAATGGTAGCATACCCTTATTTGACAAATTCCAGACATTACCTCCGATTGAAGATTTGGAAATAACAGAAAGTGGAATATTTAACCTCTTGCTTAATTTAGATGTGAAAAAGTCATATGGACCCGATAATATACCTAATGCATTCCTTAAACGATACGCTGAGTGGTCATCTAAATTTTTGTTAATTATTTACCGTACATCCCTTTCGACGGGTACTTTGCCTGATGACTGGAGAATTTCCAAGATAAAACCACTGTTTAAAAATGGCGATAAGCAGCTTATTTCTAACTATCGACCTATAGCTTTAACATGCACGTGTTGTAAAATTCTCGAGCATCTTATTCATAAGCATATTACGCTTTTCTTGGAAAATTACTCAATATTAACACCAATGCAACATGGATTCCGTCACGGCTTTTCTACTGTAACTCAACTGGTTGAAATGACACATGACTTCGCCGCAGTTATTATTGAGAGAAAACAGATAGACGTAATTTTTTTAGATTTTGCTAAAGCATTTGACAACATTTCCCATTCTAAATTGCTCATTAAACTGAACACATTATTAAAAAACAGGAAACTGTGTAGCTGGATTAAATCGTATCTAACATCCCGGCAGCAATACGTTGTTTTTAAAGACACTCCATCAAACATGTTACCTGTTGGCCCAGGGGTTCCCCAGGGCTCCGTGCTTGGCCCGTTGTTGTTTCTGGTGTTCATAAATGATATTGTTGATAATTGCAGGGTTAAAATACGATTATATGCAGATGATTGTGCGTTGTATTCACTTATTCACACAGTTGAAGACCAAGTTAAGCTTAACACAGAAATTGAGAAACTCATGAAGTGGTGTAATTCTTGGCAAATGTGTGTAAACTGTCAAAAAAGTGTGGCCATGTCGATAACAAATAAGAAGTGTCCCCTTGTTTACAGTTATACAGCTGATGGAAACATCTTAAATCGAGTAACAAAGTACAAGTATCTAGGCTTGCATATATGTAGCAACCTCCACTGGGATCGACATATCGACTACATATCTAATAATGCAATGATGAAATTACATTTTTTGAGACGTTCTCTTCGTTATTCATCATACGACACTAAAATTCTGGCGTACAAATCTCTTATTCAACCCATTTTGGATTATGGAAACATTATCTGGGATCCTTACACCAATGTCAATATCCATAAACTAGATAGAATCCAAAACAAGGCTGTCCGATTTATTTTCAAGAAATATGGCCCAACGTCAGTCTCTGAATTAGTTGCCAAAGCGGGATTCAAACGGACTTCAGAAAGAAATAGAATTTCTCGTTTGTTGTTCTTCTTTAAGATAGCTAATGGTCAAATAAATAGTAACACAGGTGAATACTTAAAGTTCTCTTCCGGTTACTCTACCAGACAACGTCATAAACACACTGTCGTTCCTTTCCAGCCCAATAATAATACTTTCAAGTATTCCTTTTTTCCGCGCACTACCAAAGAATGGAATGAGCTTGACTGCAAAATTATTGAAACAGACAGTATCGAGGCATTTGAAAAATTTATATCTGACTAGTGTTTTTTTTTTCTTCGTGAAACATTTTTTATGTTGTTTGAAGTGCTTTTTTCTGTGTTGACTGCAGTATTGTACTGTTGATTTTGTTGTACTATGTACACCCACTCTGCTATGGCCCCATGTTGGGGCTAGCAGTATTGCTAAATAAAATAAAAAAAAATAAATTCGATCTTCGCCATAAATATCGCGTCCTTCAATAAGGAACGTCACAACCCTAGAAAAAGGGGCTGTGGAATGAAAGCACAATAACGAAGCAGCATGCATCTCAAATGAACTTGATTGTATGCGGCCACGTTGGTTCTTTGCATGGTCATGGTCGAGGACGCAGCGCTGGTTTAAATAATCTGGCTCATTCCAAAAGACGGGGCTTGCAAACACGAACACATGAGAGAAGTCCAGACACCCCAAACGCCGACTAAACACCTAAAGGGCGCACAATAGTCGAAAATAAAAAATGCACAAAAACATCTGTGCGCATTCCCATGCAATGGGCGTATACCTATCACTCCGGCACACGTGGTGGTCTACGTGAGAGAAGTGTTAAGGCATTTAATGTCTTCTTTTTTTAAACTAATCAACGGTCGACTCACGCATGCGCTATCTCTATTACTGATATGTCATGCCTCTATCATTAGACGTGTTTCTTCATTCCTATGCTGGTTCAGAACTGCGCATTCATCGAATTTAATCAAGCATTTATGCAATCCCAGCAGTGTGAAGAAATACAAGCAGGTGAGCCTCCCATTAGTATTATGTTATGTTACAGTAATATCTGGTTATCACCGCGGCCCGTCTGTTGTATACGTAGAAGCTGCTGCAGCTGAAAGGAACCTTATGAACCACACCTGCACGGTGATCGGTGAATTGGTTGGGGTGCTTTACAAAAGAGCTGTCAGTCCGTGCCTTGTCTATTACTCCCTCACTCCTTCTCTGCACGTTGACACAAATATTACCTGGCTCATCGGCAGCCGTAAAAAAACATTAACAGCTTACCTACTTCCCACGTTTCTTAGCCTTTCAGATATACGCAATGAATCTAAGGAATACCGCATCTGGACTTCTTGTGTTCGTGTTTGCATGCCCTATCTTTTAAAATGAATACTTACCAACTAGTGCAGTTCTTTTATTCTAAGGGTCTGACTCAGTTTGATTGAAACAAGTGCAGCATTTGGCTCAGTTCCGACTCGAAAAGTTAGATTTACGAATTGTCCCAATTGTGATTACGAACGTTTTAAACTTGAAAGACACTTGGTCATGCTTTACGTTCTCATGAAAGTTAGCTCAGTTCCGGCTTTTGAATATGGCTCTTCTAGAACGAAAAAAAACGCCACATTTTTCATCTGCATGCAGTCACTCCTTCGTTTCCTAAACATCTCGTTTTCTCTCTCAAACACGCTTGCTGCTTTTTATGGAATTCTTCATTTACACTGTCACTTAGTTTTGTTTTGTTCTTTTCACGAGAACGAGGTTTTCACTATTACTTATCCTTCAAAAGCCCTGCCCTGCATGAGCGTTAACAGGGCATTACATTTTGGAGGCACCGCACACCTAATGCCATTTTGACCATTGCTTTCAAAAGGCAACAAGTATAAATGTAAAGTTAAGCTCATGAGATCGCGAATAGGTCAGTTTCGCAGTGAGCAGAATCTCCCTGAAAAACTGAGCTATTTAAACTCAGCCGGGTGAGTAAGCTGGCAAAGGAAATGTACAGAATAAATAGCAGAGCAATAGAATAAATGCAGTTGTTTCGTGAGCGAAATGCACTATTTATTCGGCCTTTATTTTCTCATCTAACAAGCAATTTTTTTACCAATAAAAATGTGAAGATCGCTTAGGAAGAAAGCGTGTCAATCTGCACAATAACTTAGTGCTTACTCAATTACAACATGATACTTACTACAACTAATCTGTTTATTTCTCACTGGAAAACAGTTTATCGAAAACTATCTGCTGGAGTCTGTCCGTTTAATGTGGGGGACAATAGTCACCTCATTATACTTGCGCAAACGCACTCGTACCGTGATAGAGATGAGCTTGTCATTGGCATCCTTGTAGTCCTTGTCAATGTTGATGTGCTCGAGCCTGATCAGTAGCTGCGACGCTGAGATGGCCTCCAGTGTCAGCAAGTGAGCGTTGTCGGGCAGTTGTACCCGCAACCCTGAGAACTGCCGAGACAAAACAGATAATTTGCAGTGGTGAGTACCCAAGCACCGGGCAGAAAATTGGAGACTTCCTCCGTTTGACAGCCCTGCCATTCCTTTGTCACTCTAATTCTTGATGCGTATAGAGAATACAGCATTATAGACACCCACTTCACCAACAGTACTGAGTGTACTTGATGTGAAGGAATACCTCCGTTGATACCGGGGCTTTAATAACTGAAGCACGTTTAATGAGATTTTCCTAAGCCGGTAACCTAAAAGAAGAGGTCAATTAAAACAGCGCACAGTCGTGATTCTGAGTCGAAGTGCGAGGCTCACAGCTAGCCAGCCGCGTATACTCCGCGTCATTAACAAACAAAAAAAACACTGCACCAAAGTAACCGTGACTCATGACACCGTAAAAGCACACCAAGCGTGTATATATTGCCACGTTCCTGCCCCCCCCGCCCCGCCGCGGTGGTCTAGTGGCTAAGGTACTCGGCCACTGACCCGCAGGTCGCGGGTTCGAATCCCGGCGGCGGCGGCTGCCTTTCCGATGGAGGCGGAAATGTTGTAGGCCCGTGTGCTCAGATTTGGGTGCACGTTAAAGAACCCCAGGTGGTCGAAATTTCCGGAGCCCTCCACTACGGCGTCTCTCATGATCATATGGTGGTTTTGGGACGTTAAACCCCACAAATCAATCAATCAATCAATCAAGCAGTACGGCACGTCTAATTACCTAGTACGCAGATCGATAGTAATTTCAGCGAAGTGCCCCGCCGCGGTGGTCTAGTGGCTAAGGTACTCGGCTGCTGACCCGCAGGGCGCGGGTTCGAATCCCGGCTGTGGCGGCTGCATTTCCGATGGAGGCGGAAATGTTGTAGGCCCGTGTACTCAGATTTGGGTGCACGTTAAAGAACCCCAGGTGGTCTAAATTTCCGGAGCCCTCCACTACGGCGTCTCTCATAATCATATAGTGGTTTTGGGACGTTAAACCCCACATATCAATCAATTTCAGCGAAGTGTATTTAAAACCCCTCCACAACCATATCAGGTCTTAAGCAATAGTGTACCATGGTTGATGCAGTAAAAGCTAGCAACAAAGTCTACTATATCTAATACAACCATTTCGGTAATCTCAGTGCTTTAAATAAATTATTTTTAGTATAAGAAGTGCCACTTGCTTGCAAACGCATAACGCAAACCCACATTTACGACGACAGGCCCATTTTGGTGGCGCGAACAGAGCCGCACATGCATGCATGGAACTTTTCAGGCACGGACACGCACACAGAAGGAGTCACCTGGCAGCTGCTGTGCGCCCACGTGCGAAAAAAACCTCGGCGGTCGACTCACAATCTGCATAAAACTGCGTAACGATACCCCCCCCCCCCCGAGGCATTTTACGAAGCTCAAGATGCTTATATTTCCACGCGCGCTAAGTTACTTCACATTCGATGTCATGGGGGCTCACCCGTAAAAACAGTTACCCTGCAGCGCTCGTCGAAGGCTGCACCGCAATGTTTAAGAACGTCGCGACTGTTTCAGAATGTTTTTAAAATTACGTGGAGCACGCAAGCAGACGAGTTTATTCTATTGTATAGCTAACGTTATAACAGGCAACAACGTTGAAAAGTTGGGTAAGACATTTGTAAACACCGATGATGCATTTCACGGACGAGTGGATTACCGACGACTATGATCGCTGCTGTCAATGTGGCTTACTTGCACTTTGACTGTGTGTTTGCTGGGTGCATTCACGCCCACGAAAGAGTTTTGTCTTTAACAGTCCGACTGTTGCCTTCTTCACCGTCAAGATCAATATGTATAGCCTTTTACTCTTTAATTCTCCGTTTGGTGCAGTGTGCACGGGTGGCGAAGGAAAGTAATAATAATGGCTCGAAAAATTGCGAAACCGTTACTTCACGAACATAACACATGACCTCAAGTACTGCGTGATTTTCGACCAAAGCAACCATATAAGCGTGCACAGGGTTGGCCATTAAGAGGTGTCTATAGATATACGCCTCTGCCACAATCCTATAGCAGGAATAAGTAACCCATGCGCAGCCAGATTCAGAGGGCATCAGGCGGCGTCATTTGGATCCTGTAGCAGCTTTTAATGCATTGATTGATTGATATGTGGGATTTAATGTCCCAAAACCACCATATGATTATGAGAGACGCCGTAGTGGAGGGCTCCGGAAATTTCGACCACCTGGGGTTCTTTAACGTGCACCCAAATCTGAGCACACGTGCCTACAGCATTTCCGCCTCCATCGAAAATGCAGGCGCCAAAGCAGGGATTGTATCGCGCAACCTGCGTGTCAGCAGCCGAGTACCTTAGCCATTGAGACCACCGCGGCAGGGCGCAGATTTGAATACACTGCAGTGTTTACTAGGGCCTCTTAGTATACGGGGTGATTCCACGAGAGATTGACAGGGGTCCAAAAGTTGATATTTTAGATTTCATTGAGTATTTTATATTTCTTGCACCTCTCACCAGGTAGCCCGAAAGTCAACTTCGTTTTATGATTAACGGCATAACTTACGAGAAAAAAAATATAAGGCTTCACCAACACGGCGGCACCAATTTCGTCACCTGTCATTTTTGAAAATTGCAGATGCTATAAAAAGACAAATATTTTTGTTTCAAGGAAGATAATTTTTACCTGAATTGTATGTCTAATGAAGAAAAAAATTCATACGGTTTCAAGTTTTCAGACCTTCAGGAAATAGCTTTTAAAAATGTCTAATTTTGCGACAGTTTAAAATAAGTTACGTATTCCCCATTTTTTTCTCCGAAATTAATGCAAGCAGCGTTTTCAAACTTGGCACATTTTAAGGATGTAGTGTGTTCATTAGGTACATAAATTATTGCTGCCGTAGGGCAAATGTAAATTTTTGTACATTGCCTCGAAATTCTCATATTGACAAAAGCGTACTCCACTGAAATTTGAATAATAAAAAAACCCCATCTTCGATTTTTTTAAATCTCTTAAATAGTCAACCGAAGGCCATCATACTGTAATATAGAAAAACATGTTGCATTATTTTGTTTTTAGCGACAATATTCGTGGTACAAATCAGAGCTTTTCGAGAATGCGCTGATAAGTTGAGAAACCTAAAAATCGGAACGGAATGGCGCAATAAGCTTAAAACGCGTTTAAACGTGACCCCATTTGATGAAGAAAGGCTGTTTTAGCACTGTGACAAATACGTACCCATGAAGGCGCATTTATGCTCCTGATAACACAGCTATAATGGAGGAAATCTTCGACACTGTAACTCAGTTGCAAAACATTTGTCTATATTTGCAGATAAACTCAAACATGAAAATGTTCCAATGCAAGTGTTTTGTCTCGCTAGAAAAAGCATATGCGCTTGAAGTACCCTCACTGGTATTTTGGTGGTGACTTCGTGAAACAAGAGATGCACTCAAAATGGCTGTATCTTTTGCAGATCACATTTAGCAGTACGTGACGCTAACAAAACACGACCACGATCGGCGCCCTGAGGTGTGCTTAGCCAAACATGCCAAGAACGTATGCCTGGAACACGTGGCAACGATTTCCACTGGTTGTTCTTAAACTGACGGAATGTTTCTAGCTCGTCTGCATTTGCACACAGCAGCTTGACATTCTATTATTTCTGCCAAACTTATCCGCACGGGTGTAATTTCTGCGATTCCACCTTTTGTACACCCATTTGTCATTTTTAGGTGTACTATACGTGTATGTTCGCAAATTACACCCAAGGTTGTTTCCTTGAATGTTACACCTCTCATATATGCATATAGTTCAGAGCATCAATACACATCACATCTCAACGGATGCAATCGAACCGCATGCCAAAGTTCTGGTGAAAATGTCGATGTTTCAGCCTTTGTTTTAATTTCCCGTATCATTCGCCAAAATATATCGTGCTATGTATTATATTTATTATACCACCCCCTATTTACATTATTCAGAACATTTCTCACATGTTCAACGACTTAATTGATGGGTTACGTTTTTGGGATTCTCACTAAAATATTTTGCTGCCGCTCATATCCATTCTTCCCTAATTCTCACAGAGACATCGGTAAAAGAGATTATGTTGCGCTTAAACGTACATAACATGAAACGATTACACACGGTTTACGACAGGCTATCGTGCGCACTATCTGATTTGAAATCACATTAAGTTTTTCGTACCAGAGCTTCTGGTTTCTTAAAAAATGATAGTCTTTCTTGCGGACGTTCCACGCAAAAAGTTCGGTCTGTTTGTCTGTCCGCCTGCACATTTGTCTGTTTGTCCACTCTATACGGCATATGGTACTTGAAACCACCGACCCCATCCGCAGCGCCCACCAATGTTGCTGAAGATTGAGCGTTCATGCTTGCGCAATCGTCAATTAAAAAGCAATTATTGCGCATGTCTGCCGCACCATAACAACACGTATATATTCTGCATGTGCGTATTTTACTAGAAAAAGCATACATAAGTAATTTTTAGAACCGTAGCGCTTATCACGCTGCGCTGTCCATGCAATGGTTGCACGGAACGGGGAGTGTTTCCAACGCTTTGCTAAGACGAGACGGTGGTGGCACCTACCGTCGCCTTGCGTTCTACACCTCATCACCTCTGAGATGGGCGCGCACACCCGTGTCAGAGCCATGCGCTTTGTTTTTTTTTTCAGAAAGCTGCCAGATGACGCTCATGTCTCATGTGTGACGAGACTTCATGCGCTCGTTAGCCTCCGCTGCACGCTCGAGGCACTCAAACGCAGTGCCTCCAAAATACCACTCACTATTTTTCTTGCGCAGAACACCAAATAAATGTCCTGTTCACTCTCTCTACACGCAAAACTATCGTCTTTTGACGACATTTGCAGAAACATGCAGATACGGGGCCATTTTTTTCAATGGGTTCCACATATTTCCTCACACTGAAGTATTTCACATCAATACACAACTCCTTGATTTATTCAGTGAGTTATATTTAGATCTATGAACATGGATGAGTTCAAATTGAATGCTTGCAGCATTCGCATTGCCGTGGAACTAGGCATGTTTACAAATAACAGGCTAATCTTACTCTAATGCAGCTGCTGTGCACGCATGCCGCGCCGCAGGACAAGCTTAGCGCACATCCGTTAAGACCGGCTGAACTCGTCCAATGGTATGCACCACTCTGTGGGCACTTACTGTTGTTTTTTACATCCTTGATATGAACGCTTGCGCGTCACTTAATATACACGTGAACGATCGTAGACAACACTAGCGCAATGTACCTGTGCCACAAGAATGGAGAATAGTTGACTAGTTGCAGCGTTGTAATTGATAGTTGTTACTGTGGCGTTACAATGCACTGATAACCACGCATTGCTATGCTCACACACAATTTAGGACTTGAAATAAAAGCAAGCGTCATTCACACTTTGTCAGTAAAAAAAGCATAGTGCCCAGGTTCTTGCTGAATGTCAGAGTGTTATTTAAAAGAAGCTAATAGCACAGCGGGGGTGTTGCTGGGATTTATGCATGCAGGGGGATAGAAAGAGAAAAAAAAGGGGGGGCCTGACCCATTTGCATGTACATTTTTGCCTGTGGTTGCATACTTGAGAAACCAAATCAGGAGCTTTCATTTTTTTTTGTGCGAAATGGGCCAAATCCTTACCCGAAAGTAGCTCTAATGACACTCAATTGGCTCATACATACGTTCACCTTTCCTCTAAAACAGTAGTATTAAAACATTATTTATACTTATCACTGTTCTAGAAACACGTTGATAGCATGTGTATGCCAAGTCAGCGTTAATTGAGCTTTTTTTGGTTCTATATTTGCCCCATTTTGAATAAAAAAAGCTCCTCAAACAAACATAAGAAGGGGTGGAGATGTGTCAAATATGGAACAACCTCCTCGCCGCCCTTCACTAACTTTTCATGTATATCTCTAATGTACAAGTAACAAATTTCAACTCCAAAATGTCGAAACAACGCCGTAATCATGCCTCACTCGGGAAAAGAAAAATGTGCATTATGAAGGCTACGCCTTTGCCGCCTGCACACGTCAGTGGCAAAAAAAGCGACCTTGAAGCTCTGCTAGCAAATAAATATGTTGTCAAGCATAAAATTTACACTATATATGGAGGCATGACATAGCTTGAAAATTATATCATAAAACGGTGCTGCTACGAATTTCGGTTTCGTTTTGAGGTCTCGGGGCAACTGCGCATCGCCATCGTCAACAGGCAGACTTTGATTTGGGTGGTAACATGTCGTATGCGTGTTTGCTGCAGGCTGACGATGGTTTATTATTCTACTATTCACTTGCTTTGTCCCGGATGTGTACTTATACGGCTTGCACGGTTCAACTCGCGTTTACAGTAGATACAGTACGAGTCACTGCAATCTGTGGCGCGTCGGCAAGTACAGAACAACTTTGGTGCGGCGGAGTGTGTGTCCTCTGTCAACGGCTTTCGTTGAAGTTTGTGCACGCCGCAAACAGAGTGTTTCCGATCAAGCAATCAACGGAGTGTACGCTGGGAGCTACATATGGAGAACGCTTTTGGATTTCGTGCTATTTCTGAATAGGTAAGCTTTCGTGCATGCGAACAACGTAGTGCAGAAGTGCGTGCCTGCCTGCCAACGCCCGATTTGGCCGCGATACTCGTAATTGCTAGAAGCGACCGCCTCTTGGCGGCGGTAGCTTCGTGACCTTCGCTCTCTGTGTGCCTATCAGCTGCGATGTCTCAACAGTCGCAGTGTTCGTGAACCTCGCTGTGGCGCATGGAAAAAATGGGGGATGTGCCGCGCGCAGATAGACCTTACGGTATGCGGCAGCGGGTAAGAAAAAAAAAAGGGGGGGGGGGGGTGAGCGAGCCGAGGTGGGCGAAAGGAATGGCATAATAAGAATAAGAAGAAAAACGAAGCAGATCAACGGTAAAGGAGGCGCCAGTTGTCAATTAGCGGGACTGCAGTGGACAAATGGGGCGCGTTTATTACTCGGGCGAAAAAATCCAGATTTCAATCACTGAAGATAGGGGTGCGTTTTTAATGCGAGTAAATACGCTATTTAAAGCAACAATTCAAAAATACTTAAAGTTTGTATCAGTACCCCTTTTATGCCTGCGCTTTGCAGAGGCCTGACATGTGTTTTGTTAAAAATCGTGCAGCTAACCAAAAAATTTATATGTACCTTGTTTGGCCAGCGATTTGCGCTTTTTATGCCTTGTTAGGTTTGTTTATATTTATACTAGCATATCGTAGATAATCAGGATATAGAAATATTGATGTGCTTTAATAAAGGATTGAACAGCCACACTCAATTGCACACATCTTTTTGCATTTTTACACCATTGTAGTGCAGCACATAAAATATTGTTGAATAGAATATTTCTGTATATTTTGGTGTAAGGTTTTGGTGCTGTGGTTACATATGATAGCTTAGCCAAAGTGTACCAACAAACACCCACACAAAGCTTTTAGTTAAGCTGATACAGCACATATTATAATGGTGTAGGCATAGTTAGCCACTAAAGAACACACTCGTGAAAAACGAAATGAGGATGGCGACACAGGTGGCTGTATATGAAAGCAGGCAGACCTAAGAGTTCTTGTCTGTTTCATGCATTTTGTCTGTGCAGGTTTCATCCTTACAAGTGCAAACACACTGATCCAACTAATAAGCCCTCCATGCATATAATCCTGTTAGCTACTTCTCCAATAAGTCGTGCATTTTTTTCAAATATACATATTTATAGTCCAGCAGTTCAGAGCTTATTGAGCATATATTTAACTCGCTTGTGATACATTATCTGTTGTTTTTATGAATTAAAAAAAATTCAACTGCGAATGAGCTGCTTACACATGCACTCGAAGAATAAGATTAGCAGGTCTTATTGATTTTTTAGAGTTGTCAGTTTTACTCAAGACCAATAAGCAACCCGTGAAAGACATATTATAAAATTATCCAGTACACCAAATTTATGTAACTGGAAAAGAAATTTAGAGGTGAGCTTCCACAAATACACAGTGCTGTGTTTCCAGCAGCAGTTGTTATTTAATAAGTGCTGTTGATCCTTTCAAATTGGGGCTTGCTCGATGTTTTACACTAGTTTCACGCAGTGCATCGTACATCTGTGATGTGTACATGTCTACAAAACGATCCTTCAAAGTAAATGATAAATATTGCTACTTTTCTGTCTGAATGAGTTTATATAATCTTTTGTATCACCCATTGTAGTGGCCTGTTGGTTAGGGTATTCTAGCTAATCAAGCAAACTTGGTAAAAAGGCTGAAATTTGAGCATCCCAATACATTTCAAATTTCTTGGTAGGTGCATGATTCAAAAGAGAAGCACTTTTTCACCACCATCATGATGTGGACTCAAACATGGCACTTGCATTCGTACACTAAAATGCACGGATGCTTGTAAACGTAATCGTGAATAGTGGTAAAGCTGGAAGTGGGGAAGTTGGAGCTTTTTATTCTATGACACATCATAATGAGGTTCTGATTGTTCCCAGTATTTCCTAAATGCTGAGTTGAATGTAGTGCATCTCTTACATGCAGAATGTTGAAAGGAAAGCACACTACGTCTTCTACGATGGACTGGGTGCTGACGATGCAGTGCACTGTTCATCACAACATGAAAGCAGCTGTTCCGGGCTCACGACCTCACTCAAAGGGTTGCAGCAGTGGTGGACACTTCTCATAGGGTGCACCAAATATCTCGTACATCTTAGGAACATTCCTCTGATGGGAAGGCTTCATCTCAAGCTATGTGTCCTAAATACCTACTTTTTTCCAATATGAGTATCAGTTTGCCATCAGATGAACAGCAGTGCGTGTAGAAAACTGTCCACAATGCATAATGTTAGAGTTGTATGATAAACTGGAGGCGGCCTAGATGTCTCCAGCTCAAAAGGTTGATTCACTAATGGGTCATTCCACGCCAAACATCCCAGCTATTTTAGCGACCATCTCAAATGTATTCTAAAAATGTGATGATTTACTGCATTGAAAACAGTGAAACAGTAAAATATTTCTGAAAGAAAAAATTTTTGGTCATGTGGTTGCCTTATGAACTTACCGGATTGTCGTTTTATTCTTGTTTGTGCAAAATTTTATTTTAAAAGTACTGCTGCTTGCTTCTATACCAAAATTTGTCTACATGTTAATTACAAGTTCATGTGTAAAGTGTTTGAAGCACAGTAATATTAATGCAATTTCACTGGCACATACGCCTCCAAGACTAACAAAGTGCTTGATACGGCTGGTTGGTGCTGTATGGTAGACAAAGAAAGTGCTCAACAGTGCAAACAACAAGAAGGGAAAGAAGAGACGAGCTTAGCCCTGAACAAACAACCAAAGTTCATTGCAAACCAACTGCAATATATAGAAAACAGAATCTGCGCATAACCACGCACCATAAGCATAATCGCACATACATGCACCATACAGCCTACCTTATCAACAACCGGTCCTATAAGTGAACCCCAGATAACTAACTTCATAGCAGTTAAGAAAACTTGAGGGTACGCTAACACAGTACGCACAAGTTGTTGAATGTGGAAGGCTTCACTAATCTCGTGATCGCGCCGATTTTTATATCTCCCCATAATCAAACACTTTTCAAGAATTGGCTGACTACAAGACTTATTACAATGGTCTGCCAAGTGGCTAGGAAGAGAACCTTTCAGAGAGTTAGCATGCTCCCTCAACCGACCATTTATGCATCGTCCTGTTTGGCCAATGTAACCGGGCCCAAAAGTAAAAAAAAAATATTTTGTAGAGAATCGCTAAAACACATTCAACATGGCACGTAGCGTGTTTCTTAGTGCATGCTTCTTTCTTAGGTCCTTCGCTGTTGACCCTGCGATATAGCCCAGCGAGTTTATCGCGTGCGCAGAACACAACTCTTACACCTATTTTGCCAGTGACCTTCTTTAGCCTTTCGGAAACTTCGTGTACGTAGGGAATAACAGCCTTGCTAGAATGAGGCTTACTGAGTTAGTTGTTGCTTTGTCTCTTATCAGGCACTCTTAGTGACATTAGGAGAGTCTCGGCAATGGAAGTTAGCTCGGGATTAGAAAAGCCTGCTTGTTGAAGGCGGTGAACTTGGAGCGAGAAACTGCACTCTATCTGGCGGTCACAAGAGCCAGTTAGAATTGCCTTTAGGCAGGAAAAAGCGATGCTTCACTTGACTAGCTTAGAATGGGCGGACGTAAAAAGGGGGTTCTTTCTTTAGCATGGCTCGTACCGCCAATTTACATGATCAACAAAAAAAAGCATTTCTAATTTCAGACATCATAGGTTGTCGTCAGAAATAAACTCCGACGTTATTTCTAGTTTCTTCATTTCACGCCCGAAAACGTCAAATATCTCATCGGTGGTTCGGCGAGGGTCAGATTGATCTATGCGGTAAAACACTAGAAAGTCGTCAACGTAGCCGAACACTTTAACTGTACTCATGTAATCAAAGTTAGCCATGAGACTTCTTTCATACCACGCGAGTGAAAGGTCACAAAGAACCGGTGCTAAACATGAGGCAATGCACACATCTGCACCGGTGAGATATTTGACGTTTTTCGGCGTGAAATGAAGCAAGTGAAATTAATGTCGGAGTTCAATTCATGATGACAAGTTACGATGTCCCGACTTGGAAATGCTTTTTTTAGTGGACCATGTATATTGGCGGTACGAACCTTGCTCAAGAAGAAGCCTTTTTCTTTTTACGTCCACCCATTCTAAGCTAGTGAAGTGAAGCATCGCTTTTTCCTGCCTAAAGGCGATTCTAACTGGCTCTTGTCACCGCCAGATAGAGTGCAGTTTCTCGCTCTAAGTTCACCGCCTTCAACAAGCAGGCTTTTCTAATCCCCTGCTAACTTCCATTGCCTAGACTCTCCTAACGTCACTAAGATTGCCTGATAAGACAGAAAGCAACAGCTAACTCAAAGAGCCTCATTCTAGCAAGGCTGTTATTCCCTACGTACAGGAAGTTTCCCATAGGCTAAAGAAGGTTGCTGAAAAAGGTGGCGGCTCTGATGCGTGACACCACTGATCGTCTGCGCAGTGCATCGAATTGCGCGCACTCCGGGGGCGAGCCGCGCGCGGCGGCGGCAGAGTATCCTTGTGCATGCGCAGACCAGTGTCGCGCGAAATCGGCTCAGCGAGGCCAGTGTTGCTAACGCTACAAAATAGTGTAAGAGTTGCGTTCTGCGCACGTAACAAGCTCGCTGGCCTATGTTGCAAGGTCAACAGTGAAGGACCTGAGAAAGAAGCAGGCACTAAGAAACACGCTATGTGCAATGTTGAATGTGTTTTAGCGATTTTCTACAATATAATATATAATATTTACTTGTGGACATTGGCCAAACACTGCGATGCATGAATGATCGATTGAGAGAGCACACTAACTCTCTAAAAGGTTTCCTTTCCAGCCACTTGGCAGACCATTGTATTAAGTCTTGTTGTCAGCCAATTCTTGACAAGTGTTTGATCACGGGGGATATAAAAATCGGCGCTAGCACGAGATTAGTGAAGCCTTCTATATTCAACAACTTGGTGCTTCCTGTGTTAGCGCACCCTCCATTTTTCTTAACTGCTGTGAAGTTAGTTATCTGGGGTCCACTTATATGACCGGTTCTTGATAAGGTAGGCCGTATGGTGCATGTATGTGCAATTCTGTTTATGGTACGTGGTTATGCGCAGATTCTGTTTTCTAATAATTGCAGTTGGTTTGCAATAAACTTTGGTTTTTTGTTCAGGGCTCTGTTCTCGTCTCTTCTTTCCCTTCTTGTCGTTTGTGCTCTTAAGCACTTTCTTCTTCTACCACGCCTTTAAGACCTTAGCCAAAATGTCTTATATTGGCATTTTTTCTATTGTAATACTTTACTTTCTATGAATGTCTGAGTAATGAATACTAACTACACAAAAGGTATGTTTTGAGGAAATAATATTATGAGACCTCTTAAGCTGCTAAACATTACAAGAAAAAATTACAAATTTCGCAGAATCGTCATTTTCGTCTATGTTGAGACCCGATTTGCACTGTCGAGTGGTCCGAATAAATATGACCTTCAAACCTAAATCGAAAGGAAATAAAAGGTATTTCCATATGCCAATTCTTATCATTACATATTTTGTTTTAAGGAAAAAAATAAGTTTTAAACTTTCATATTAATGAAAATGGGGAATTTCAAGGCGGCAGCTGTCGTATGACCAAATGGGAAGATAGGCGCCAATGGGAATGCTAAAAAATATTTTCTTTCTTAAAACGAAAAATGTAATGATGGTATATGAAAAGAACTGTTTATTTGCTTTCAATTTATGTACAAAGGTAATTTTTAGTTGAGCCACCACATGGCATAAATCGCCTCTCAATATGGACAAAAATTACAATTTTGTAGAATTTATGATTTTTTCTCATAAAGTTTGCCAGCTTGAGAGGTCTCAAATATTTTTTTCTCAAAAAATACCTTGCGTGGAGTAAGTATTTACTACTCAGATATTCATACAAACTGCAGTATTGCAATAAAAAAATATCAAACAACACATTTTGGATAAATTCTTTGAAGCATATGTGCCAGTATAATTGCAATATGACTGAGTTTCAAACACCTTACACAAGAACCTTTACTCAACATGTAGACCAAGTTTGGTATAGAACGTACTTTTAAAATAAATTTTTTCACAAACAACACCCAAACAATATTCCGGAAAGTTGAGAAGGCAACCACGTGACCAAACATTTTTTCTCTGCGAAATATCCTACCATTTCACTGCTTTCAATACAGTTAATCAGCACAATATTTTTTGAATGCATTTGAGATGGTCGCCAAAATGGCTGGGCGTTTGGCATGAAATCACCCTAACAGCTTGTCATGAACACAGAAAAAGGTCCTGTGCTTATTAAGCCCTTTATTTACCAAGAAATAAATTGAAAGTGCCTCCTCTGAGGCACTGTATAACTCTGCTTTTTTTCACAGTTCCAAGGCGGCTGCACGTGCTATTGTTGTTTACATGTGCAGCAGCGGCATTAATATCTAGTAGAACTCACTGTTGGGATAGTTGGTGCATGTTCGCATTAAATATTAGTCAATTTTGCGCCAAAATAATGACCACACAAACAAAGAAAACACATAAACGCGATGGGCACTCATTTGCAATTGTTTATTTCTTGAGGAAACGGGCTGATATATACCCACTTTTCGTCAACGCATGTGCAACCTACTCGGGCTGTCCCTTACCTAATCACTCTATAGGACTCATAATCGCTAGATACCGTGCTTCCAGCTCATACATGATGAGTGAAGTTTTGCTAACGCAATTGATACCCCGTTTCTTTTGTGAAAGCCCTTCAAAATCGCTCTTGGTGTGAATCCACATGAAGTGACATGCGCCCTTGAACGGGCACCATCGTTATTCTTTGCCGTAAGGGTGTGTTCCCTCGCTCGATCATTGACGCAGCGCCTCGTCGTCTGGCTAAAATGTCTCTTTCTGCACGTTAGGGGTATTTTGTAAACCACTTCTGTGGCAGACTTCGTGAATGGCCACGCGTGCTTCTTTTTACAGCCTTTCAGCTGCTCAGCATGATTTCCAGCGATGCACCGGCGCAACTTTTCTAGTTACTTATGGGCACAAACTCCTTCAGTACTTCATGCCGACTCGCCACCTTTTTAAGGTTGTGTGTATGAATATATGCTATAATATGAATATATGGTACAAACAGCTGCTAGTGAGCACCCGTTCTGTCCATGTGTTTTCTTTGTGCGGTCGTTGTTTCGTCGCGAAATCGATTATTCAATTCAGGCATTCATGTCTTTTTAGAGCACATGTTTAATGTGTGTAGCACAATATTACATGCTATTTTCGTATTCATATTTGCATGTTCAAGAGAACAGCAGCCACACCAATTGTGTCAATGGGATACAATTTCCTAATTTTGCACAAAACCATTATGAAATGCCCAACCAGCCTCAATTATTTCTCTGTATTGTTAACTTTATCAAGAAACATAAAATCTATTATTCAACATAAGTTTGTGCATCACCTTCTAATTGATTGATGTGTGCAGTTTAATGTCCTAAAGCCACCATTTGATTATGAAACCCTTAGGGGAGGGCTCCAAAAATTTTGGCCACCTGGGGTTCTTGCGCACCCAAATCTAAGCAAATGGGCCTACAGTATTTTCGCCTGCATCAAAAATGCAGCTGAGCATTTTGGCGACTAAATTATCAAGGCGGGGTCATTATCATTCAATCTAATACAGATGCGCCAACCGTAATTATAGCTTTATTGGCTATATTCTAACCCCACAACAAAAGAAAAGAGTAGAACGGTTTAAAAGAAAGTTTTCCCCCCATTCTATGACGTCCATAACGCTTTTTAAGTCGCTTTTGCCAGAGTACGATTTCGCTCTGCGGAAAAGTGCTTTATGATTTGGAAGTGGCTACCATACTCGCAGTCACAGGACACAAAATATTTTTTCCCTATATTACTCTGCCATGCAGATGCCATTCAATAACGAGTACTAGTATGAGTGCTGGCCGTCTTTCAGAGTGATTTATGTGGTTTTCGCAGCCTTAAGCGATGATAAAGAAAATCGTATGCCACTTTTTTTTCGCCACTCGCTTGAGCTCCTCCTTTACGAATATCTGGAATTTCTGGGTCGCCTTTCAATTAGTTTGACAAGCTCGGCAAATACTACTGTGAGTTTGACCCCCGTATTTTAGAACGTCCCTTCACTAAATGCATCACTTTGACTTGAGAAAATTGATTCCAGTGCAGTCTATAGGCAGAGCAAGTCACCCAACATCAGGGATAATCCGCAGCGATTCTCGAGAAACGCACCGTCATTTTTAGACATGCGGTGGCGCTGTGCTCAGCTAGTTCAAGTGAAGGACGAGATTCGAGTCGAGGAGCGTTCGTAAATAGGGAGGTTAGCATAGTTTGCACTGTGGGACAGTTCAAGAGTGGTTTTATTGAAATGGCTGCTCTCTTGTATATTTTGAATGAATTAGCGGATGTCAGATAATTTCGACATATAGTAATTTTCCTTTTCTGCGATTCAGTCTGATTTATTGTACTACTGTAAATTTGGAGCCCCACCGCGGTGGTCTAGGGACTATGGTACTCTTTTGCTGACCCCCAGGTCGCGGGATCGAATCACGGCTGCGGTGGCTGTACTTCCGATGGAGGCAGAAACACTGTAGGGCTGTGTGCTCAGATTTGGGTGCACGTTGGAGAACCCCAGGTGGTCAAAATTTCCGGAGTCCTCCACTACGACGTTCCTCATAACCACATGGTGGTTTTGGGACGCTAAACTGCACATATCAATCAATGCTGTAAATTTGGAATTTCAGGCTCAAAATTGCTGCGCTTGTTTTTCCTGAAACCTGCTCCAAATTAAAATTTTCTCCCTGAAAAAGCAAGACATCATGCTCCAAAATATTGGTCCATATGATAACTTGGCTGCTCCACGTCTGCTAGCTGTAAGTGGTTGCTCTTTCACCCTGCTTTTGTGTGTACATTTAATGTTCTTTGATGTTGCATTGTTTCAGGGAGACATAATATGTGATGCACTTGATATTTTACATCTTTAAATCAATTACTCTGGATGGTTAGTATCTAGTGACACTGTTAAGTTATTGTATTTTGCCTATTATTTTCACTCCTGTATTATTGTTACTCCAGCATTCTGAATGTCTGAACACACAAGGGTTATTGTGATATAAAAATGTCATTTTAAGACTGTTTTGTCATTACATTCATTAGAATACCTCTAGCGTTACATAATATGCATAAGGCATGCCACCACACATGCAAACTGTGGCGTATCAATGAGGCAATTTTAATCTGCATTTATATATGATTTCAGTATATTGGAGCAATAAGGCATGCTGCATTGCACTACTCTTTCTGCTGTTTATATGCTTCACTGCACTGTGCTTTCATGCTGCATTGAAGTGGGTTAAAATAAGTTCTTCATTTTTAAGTGCAAATAAAGGCTCTTCTGTTGTACTTTTATATTCATGCATCGGTCGTTAGAGCTCCATGCCGTACCATTGACGTCTGATTTCTGGTCTTATTTTGTAGCAAATGGCATTCTGCTCTGCTCAATTGAAAAATGCTTTTGATTAAGGTACAATTTGTCTCTGAAGCCTGTATGTACTTTGTGTCTAATAAAATAAATCTTGATTCCATTTTGCACTATGGCATTACTTTGTGAACATTCTGTTATGTGTGACAGCTCATTTTGAGTGATGCCTTCACAATCAGCTAGGATTACATGTTATATGTGAGAGCCTTATATGCCGTGCTTCATATATGCACCATAAAAGCTGTGCTCGGGCAAGGATTGCCACACTGTGGCAGGAGCCACTACAATAGGACATCTGCACATGAAAGGTCTAGCTAACGGGTAAGGTTTCACGTGCTTCTTCAGGGGCCTACTGGAAAGGGGTAACCCTCAAATTATGGTATTTTTCGCATGGGTGTTGGGGTATTATTCTGCAAGAACACCCCCACACCCTTTTTTGCTGTTTGGGCGAATTACACCCCTACACTACTTTTGTTTTTTAAGGGTGTTAGGGTGTCATAGCATTATCACACCCTTATGCCCTTAAGATTACTTGGGTGCACGTTCGCTTTGATTGATTTGTGGGGTTTAACGTCCCAAAACCACCATATGATTATGAGAGACGCCGTAGTGGAGGGCTCCGGAAATTTTGACCACCTGGGGTTCTTTAACGTGCACCCAAATCTGAGCACACGGGCCTCGACATTTCCGCCTCCATCGGAAATGCAGCCGCCGCAGCCGGGATATGAACCCGCGACCTGCGGGTCAGCAGCCGAGTACCTTAGCCACTAGACCACCGCGGCGGGGCGCACGTTCGCTTTTACACCCTCACTCCCTTAAGGCCACTTAAGTGTACATTTGCTTTTACACCCCAAAAGAATGTTTGTGCCATAGGGTGTAAATTCGGAAATCCGCCCATGGTATCCGCCCATTTCTTGGGGTGTAGGGGTTTGAGTTAGACACTATAAAACACCTATATGTGTGTAATTTGGTTTACAGTGTAGGTCTTGTTCAGCCTTAGATTTAAGCTTTGTGAGTTCATCACTCACTAGTCTGTCATGGAGTGCGTGTGATTGTGCATCTAACAGCGATCATTTGCCTATATTATTCGAGATTGCTTGCCAAGTTATAATGTCAGGCTCTCAGACTCGAGTGTTTATTAATTGCTATGTACACCAAATTTAGCAAAGATTTAGAATCTGCTTTAGCAACTCATTCTGAAGAGCAAGAAGATACCAAAGCCATGAGACTAAGTGCACTGATCAAAAGAACATATAAAAATGCAGAATTCATTGTGGAATCCGCAAAGAGCACAACCCATAATCCGTGGTGGAACTCGGACTGTGCCCGAGATTTCCGACGAAGAAAGGCAGCTTGGAAAAAACTTATGTACAACCAGTGCCCCCAAAACTGGTCTGATTATAAGTATCATGCTGCAAGTTTTAAACGCACAGTCTCTTTAGCTAAGGAACAATATGATAGAAAACATTATGATCACCTTTCAAAAACTTGTAACAAAAAAGGCGCTGTTCAGGTTCATGAGGTCACGTAAAATGATGCCATCTCCAAATATTATAGGGTTTAAGATTATGTCCTTGGAAGAAACAAAGAAATCCTTAGAAACCACGGCTAAAGGCCTGGAGTGTATATTTACATCAATGAAGCCTTACGATCCACAAAAACCAGCGTTAACGATTGAAGTTACTGAAGTTACAGAGAAAGAGTTAGCACAAGTGATACAAGGTTTGCCCTCGTCCGCTCCTGGTCCGGATGGAATCACAACTGCAATGATAAAAATATTATTCAAATAATCACCATGTGACCTACTAAACACTGTAAATTATTCATTAAAGTATGCCTGGATTCCGTATGAGTGGAAATTAGCTAAAATAGTGCCGATACAAAAAAGACAAGTATTCGGATATGTCATAGAAAACATTCGACCCATTTCTCTTACATCTAATATGGTGAAGCTCATCGAAAGAGTGCTCAATAAAAGAATTCTAATATGGATGGAGGAAAATTTGATATTAAATTCAAATCAAATTGGCTTCAAAACAGATTGCTCAATCTGAAGTGCACACGCAGATTTAGAAAGCCGCATTCAGCTTGCTCGCAAAAAAAGACAACATGCGGCACTAGTGACATTGAATATAGCTAAGGCATACGATAGTGTAGAACATTCAGTTTTATTAGACATATTAGAGAGCCACAATCTCCCAAAATATATATTGGCGTGGGTGAGAGAATTTTTGAGAGGAAGAGAGTTCTATTGTTTTAAGGATGGATGCGCATCGTCAAAGTGCAAACAAACACACGGTGTCCCCCAAGGTGCTGTATTATCGCCAGTTCTATTTAACATCTTAATGAGCACTAGACCGCATTGCCAGGACGTGAAGGTGTTTGTATATGCTGATGATATCGCATTTTTCACGGCACATAGTGACATATATTCTTTATATCAGAAGTTACAGATATATGTCAATATGCTGAAGAGATGGCTAGATGCAGTTTGCATGACCTTAATTGTAAATAAGGGTGCAGTATTGATATTCCCGTTATCCGATCCCATCTCAATTTTAATATGTTATAAACAAGAACCCATTCCGCAGGTGAAATCTCTTAAATATTTGGGAGTAATTTATAATGCCAACCTAAACTGGACTCCCCACATAGAAAGCATGGCATCTAAAGCACAACGCACCTTAGGAATTTTTCCCAGACTGAGCAGCCGCCGATATGGTCTATGCAGAAGCACAATGGTGATGATCTATAAAATGTATATGCGACCAATCCTAGAATTTAGGTGCGTATTGTTCTCAGGTGGCCCTGCTTATAAAATAAAGCCTCTGGTTATGCTGGAACTAGAAGCCTTGAGATTGTGTCTAGGACTTCAGAGGTTTGTAACACAGTGTTTTGTATCAGGAAGCACGATTACCTACATTGCCTTGCCGTTTTCGTATCCTAATGGTTCAGACGTTTCTGAAGTTTTATAGCTATGCGCCAAGACGATCTGAATATGATTTTATAAATGACCCAGACAGCTTTTTTCTTGCCCATTGGCCACGCTTTAGAACACCTCAAATTGCTTTTGTCCAGAAACAACTAGATAGGTTAAATGTAAAAATTCGAGATGTGATTGCGGCGCAGGTTACAAATCAAATTCTTAAGATAGAATTCGATGAGATTTTTCCCTCTAAGCCCAAATTACAATCCTATAGGGTCTTAAATAGCCGACTGCAGGATTATCTTGCACACACAGAAACGAATAATATTATAGCTACAGATGCTTCAGTAATGGATGAAACGACAAGTGTAGGTATATACTCCCATTCGCTTTACTGGACTTTTTCATTAAGATTACCGGATTTCACCCCAGTTTTTGAAGCTGAGCTGTTGGCAATAGTTCTAGCGCTGTGAAAGCTACCTTTGAATTCCGCTAATGCGATCATAATCGCGGATTCCCTGTCAGTATGTACGTTGATTACGGCGTCAACAAATTCGATGGCCTTAAAGACGCTCCTGCACCGCCGCGGTGGTCTAGTGGCTAAAGTACTCGGCTGCTGACCCGCAGGTCGCGGGTTCGATTCTCGGCTGCGGCGGCTGCATTTCCGATGGAGGCGGAAATGTTGTAGGCCCGTGTACTCAGATTTGGGTGCACGTTAAAGAACCCCAGGTGGTCGAAATTTCCGGAGTCCTCCACTACGGCGTCTCTCATAATCAAATGGTGGTTTTGGGACGTTAAACCCCAAAAATCAATCAATCAAAGACGCTTCTTATGCTAGTTCCTCCTCAGCTGCAGCTACTGAGATTAGTATGGGTACCCGGTCATTGCGGCTTAGAAGTAAATGAAATCGCCGACACTCTACCACGAGCAGCATTGGAAGGGCCAGTACCATCAGTCCTTCCCGAAGTGGCCATTATAACTACAAGATACAGAAAGCTTGCACTTAGTGCAGACGCTATGGAAGCAATATTGTTAACACCAGAATTTCCTCACTTAAGATTTCCATGGAAAATTCATTGGTGTCCTACAAGACAGTTGGAAACTATAATAACCAGATTTCGATGTCGTGTTCCCCCGTTAAATTTCTATTCACATAGGGCTGGTCTGGCGATATCACCACTATGCAACTTTTGTTCAGAATTGGAAACAATAGTATAGATAGTATAGCACTATTTTTTATCATGTCGCCGATAAAAATTGCTCAGAAAAACATTCTTAGTCCTCCCATTCGCTAGCCTGGGACTGAATTTCACTATAGAAAACATACTTTCCTTCGGTGCTTACGATCTGGGCTTCAGCCACGAGAACGTTTTCTATGCAGTTTGCAAGTACCTTAATGAAAGTAAAATAATTAAGCTTTTAATTGCGTGATTATTATTCGCGCGAAAAAAATTCCAACGAACACAAGAGCATTGTTTAACCATACTGATTCTTATTCATGATAATGTATAATTGTCTTATCTGAACGAGTGACAAACAACTATTGGACTCCTTTCATTCTGCCTAGGGTGTCTTCTTTTTTCTTTCTTTTTTCTAGTGGGTGGTTTCGATTTTAAAAAATGTTTTTGAAATAAGTCATCGATTCTTGGCCAATCCCTCTGAGTGTGTACGAGCCATGGCATTGGAATCATCATCATCATCATCTTTCGAGGTGTTCGCACTAGCGAGAAACAGTCACTTTTTCGCTGAGTGCTCGCGAGTTGGTCCCTGTCGTTCCAATCGCTGGCACATCTGCTTTTTGCGGCCCTAAGCCTGTCATGTCAACCTGTGTGGAAGCCAGCTAGCTCCCTTCTAGCGACGACCGATCACATTTATCTGGGTGAGTGCTTATCTGTATACCACTCACCGCTTTGGATTTTTGCCCTAGCTGCAGCTCTTAATGAACGCATCACTAACTTACGGAGGAGCAGCGCATAAATTAGGCCTAGAGAGTGTTCTATTTCGCGATGCGGTCAATCGAAGGTGTGGAAGAACGAAAGCATTGCGATGGAAGTTTGGGCTTCATCTCCAGCACTTCTATAATCAGTACAATAGTAAAATGTCAATTACGAGCGGGTGAAGTCGCAGCCACAAGACTACGTTGAAAGACTCCCTATAAAAATTATTTACACAGAGGTTGTGTAGCTGCTTGCTCCCCCCTTCCAACTTTTCTTTTTCTTTTACAGCGAAAGCTGTCATTAGATCAAAACATGGTTCATGTGCGAGCCGTAGTTGTGCGACGCCACCACCGGTGTGATGCACGTGATAAACTCGCTAAACCAAAAGTTGGCAGATCTCGCGTACTGTGGGAGTCGATGATATGCGAAGCACGAATGAGGAAGGAGTATATGGCACTTTAAAGTCAGCACAATGTTACGAGGCAGACGAATAAATTACGCCGTACATAATTTCCATGTCGTGATTATCATGTTTTCATGTGTCATTTACATTCGTCCTCTATTCACATCACGTGATACTAAATTTAGTATCACGTGACGTGATATGCAGAGCTAGCAAAATGGCCGTGAGCAGGCTAAGAGCGTGGCATGTAGTCATGTTTTAAATCACACGCATATCATGGTTATCATGTTTGGAAGTGTCATTTACCTTCGTCGTCTATTCACGCCACCTGATTCCAAATTTAGTATATGTGGATCTTGCGAAAAGGCTGCGATCGCGCTATGAGCGTAGCATGTAGTCATGTTTTACATGACTTGCATATCAAGATTACCAAGTTTCAACGGGTCATTTACCTTCGTCGTCCATTACGTCACATAATACCAAATTTCGTATATGTGGAGCTTGCGAAACATCCGTGAGCACGCTATGAACGTAAGATGTCGTCATGTTTTATGTGACACACATGATTATCATGTTTGCACTTGTCATTTACTTTCGTCATATATGCACGTCCCGTAATACCAAATGTGGCATATGTGAAGCTAGCGAAACAACCGCGAGTGCACTATGAGCGTGGCTTGTAGTCACGACTGTCTGTCTGTCTGTTTTTCCGTCTGTCTGTCTGTCTGTCTGTCTGTCTGTCTGTCCGACTGTCTGTCTGTCTTTCCGTCTGTCTGTCTGTCTGTCCGACTTTCTGTCTGTCTGTGTGTCCGACTGTCTGTCTGTCCGATTGTCTGTCTGTCCAACTGTCTGTCTGTCTGACTGTCTGTCTGTCCGACTGTCTGTCTTTCCGTCTGTCCGTCTGTCTGTCTGTCTGTCTTTCCGTCTGTCTGTCTCTCTGTCTGTCCGAATGTCTGTCTGTCTGTCCAACAGTCTGTATGTCCGACTGTCTGTCTGTCTTTCCGTCTGACTGTCTGTCTGTCTGTCTTTCCGTCTGTCTGTCTCTCTGTCTGTCTGTCTGTCTGTCTCTCCGACTGTCTGTCTGTTTTATGTCTGACTGTCTGTCTGTTTCTCTGTCCGACTGTCTGTCCGACTGTCTGTCTGTCCGTCCATCTGTCTGTCTGTCTGTCTGTCCGACTGTCTGTCTGTCTCTCTGTCTGTCTGTCCGACTGTCTGTCTGTCTGTCTGTCTGTCTGTCTGTCTGTCTGTCTGTCCGACTGTCTGTCTGTCTGTCTGACTGCATATGCATAATATGAGTTTCGCGTTAGGGTTTGTCACTTATGTTCGTCATGCAGTCCTGTCATACCATACCAGTTTTGCAAAATGTCATGTGAACGAAACCACCGCAAAAGCAGCTAGACCGTGAAATGTAAAACATCACATTCATGACATGTCATGATTTTCATGTTTTGAATAGACAAATATGTACATCATCTATCTATCTATCTATCTACGAGTTTTAGCGCTCCTGGCCATTCCGATAGTGGTATCGATAATAGAATTGGTGTGGCCCAACATGACAATATGACGAGCATAAGTGACTAGTCATAACATGAAAACTTTTCCAATTTTCGAAACGGCAAAGGAACAACGAGGTGTCACATAATGCGAATCGCTCAACGAATGGGTCGTCAAATGCTGCAACCATTTGCAAAAGCTTGATCTTGTTCGCCTATTAACTGTGGCACATACTCACTGTGTGGGATCGTGGGGATTACAAAAGCAGGCATAATTCTTCATCGTAGTCAACCACAGCGTGCTCTCATCAATCTAATTGTTTCTTGGCCGATACCCAGAGGGGGTTTGAGCTATGTATTTAGGCCATAATCATCATCCTCATCTCTGGCCACCGCTTGCTGATGCGAAAGACGACGACAATGACCACATTTTCGAAGCGCTCGCGCTCGCGAGGACCAATCACTTCTTCGCTCAGTGCTCGCGAGTTGGTCGCTGTCGTTCCATTCCCTGGCACATCTGCTTCTTGCTGCCCTAAGCCCGTGAACCTGTGGAAGCTAGCTCCATTTCAGAAACGACTGATCGCACACGTTTGGGTGAGTGCTTATCAGTATACCACTCACTGCTTTGGATTTTTGACCTAGCTGGACCGTTTAATGAACGCCCCACTAACTTACTGAGAAGCAGCGCATGTATTATGCTTAAGAGCATTCTATTTCGTGATGCATGCGGTCAATCAAAGGTGTAGAAAAACGAAAGCATCGCGATAGAAGTTTGGGCTTCATCTCGAGCACTCCAATAATTAGTGGAATAGTAAAATGTCAATTACGAGCTAGGGAAGTCGCAGTCACAAGACTACGTTGTCAGACTTGGTTGGTTGGTAACAACTTTATTGGTAGTTCGGTGGAGCTTTCGTCAACCGGGGTCTCCCGCGTGGGGACGTCAAGACGTGGCCTGACCGCCGCCTCATAGGCCTGCTGGACGGCCCAGAGTTGGTCGCTGAGGCTGGGGCTGCATAGGGCAGCGGTCCATCGCGGCGGAAAGGCTCCAGATTTTGCGCCTTGCGGATTTTCGGCACAATCCCAGAGCAAGTGATTTGATGAGGCAACCTCAATATGGCATACTTTGCATATATTCGCTGGATATATGTCGGTGTATAGTTTGTAAAACAGTGACGTGTTGGGATAGGTATGTGTCTGTAGCTGTCATAGGGCCGCCGCCTGCATCGTGTTCAGCTTTTCGCTGGCTGGAGGAACGGTTCGGCAGGCCAGCTAGGTAGAAGGCCTTGATAATTTCGTAATAGGTCGTCAAACGGTCTTCGGTGTTTCCCCATAGAGGACGATCGCCGGCGCTGTTCACGAGTTCGCGCGCCTTAACGTGTGCCCTTTCGTTCAGGTTGCGGCGTGTCTCCGATACCTCTCCCACGTGAGCCGGGAACCACAGGAGTCTAGTTCGAAGCTCTACCTCCTGATGGAATTTACTATTGGGCAGGACTTTCGCCGCTCATTGCGAAATCCATCCTTTGGCGAAGTGGTTGACCACTTGTCTCGAGTCGCAGAGGACAGCATGTCAGATTCGTGACTCCTTATCTAAATTTTTATTTACAGAGAGCTTGTCTTCCTTTTACACAGAGCTGGTCCAGAGTTTTGAATGTATGAGTGTGCAGACGCCTCGGATAAGAAGCTTGAAACCTCTCAAGCTGCTCGGGAATTGTGGAGGTTAAAGTTCTTTTTTTCTTGCAATGACTGAGGATTTCGTGGTACGCGGTCATGATTCCATTGCAATCTTGTATAACTTACGAGTCACGGACGTATTCTGTATTTTAGCCCGGCGGGTTCCTCACCAACGTCCAAGCATTGCACATCGGCAGTGTTTTCGTCCGCGTTCCGGCAAGTTAGCTGTCCCTCGACGCGTGCTCATTATGTTTGGACAGGAGGTTGGATGTTCGTCCATCGCCAAGACATTGTCGTTGCTGCGCTAGAGTCCAAGTCTTCCGCTTTGGCGTCGAGCATGTGCGCAGCCTCGATGGAGACGTCTCTTTCGGCAAAGTTACGGACTGCCGTCTTGGTGACGCTGGCGACTACCGTGTGCTGCGTTCCGCCTTAAAGTATTACCAGAGTTATAGCTATGTATTTCGCCGCTTCACTCGATCGCAAATCCCGTGCCTAGAGGATTCGCTGTTTCGTGTCGGTCACCGCCGTGATGAACGCGGGCGCCGACTGTCAATGTTGTCGTTGCCGTCGCTCCCGCTGGTTATGCTACTTTTCTCGGTCAGGCCGAGGGTATCTGGCAGTGCCAACAGAGAGGACATCTTCCTCCTGCTTTGTATCTACGCTTTTGTGCCTAAAATTACTGAAGTGGCCGCTAATTCGCAAAGCAGCTGAGTGCCTCTGCTTGAGCATAGAGAGTAGATTACTACGTGACAGATTGCCTTTGTGCTTACAGTGAGCCTTGACAAGAAATACCGTTGCAGGTTGGCCCAAAATGCCTCGGACATCGCCCAACGTCGTTGAACTGCCGGCCGGTATGCCGCCCACGCGTAGGCCACCTTTGCTGCCTAAGCCCACGTTGCCGAAAACTCCGCAACGCGAGCAACCGGCGAACAGCAAGAAGCTATCGGTGAGGATTCTGTGCCTGGATTCTGGTCAGGGTCCGCCGTCGGCGCTCCAGCTGCGACGGCTGCTGGGCGTCTCCGTAGTGGTGGACCACATGGCTCCAGCAGATCGGTGCGAGGTTGCTGTATACGAGAACCCGGTTTCCGAGGTGCATGTCAACTTACAGCCTGAACGGCTGCCAAAGGACGCATTCATGCAGATCATTGTCAAATGGTGAGCATAGATCAGATGCGTATGGCAAATTTAGGATTACCTTCTTATTTGCGACTGATGCTAATATTTTTCGTCACAATGCTTATGGTATAGTTATGCATATGGTTTCATGTGAAGTCGGCGCTCAGGTTTGCTAGAATATTTCTTGAAAGAAGGTAAGGACTTTTCTATGAATAATTCGAAATGGTTAGAATGTTCGCAGAATGAATATCCAAGTCTTTAATATTTAATAACAAAAAATCAGGATGTCGTACGGATTAAAAAATGTATGCATTCGGGTCTGGTTGGATGCGTTCTATTTCGCTGTGGTTACGTTCAAGCTCGCAAGCCAATTTCGCACGCGTCTTCCTTCTAGGAGTACTCATACTGACAACTGGGAAAAGAGTACGTATCATTGCAGGCATTTCGGAAGGGAAATTTCAGTCAGGTTAGAGGAGAACTTCATATACTTGCTCAAGCGCAAGGTTCACTGGGAAAACAAGCAAACAGACACAGTAGTGTGTAAACGTACAACGCTTGTCTGTGCGTGTTTTACACAGTGACGTACTCGCCGAAATCAAGTGTGATGAGCGTCCAACTACAAGCCATTTCATGAAACCCTTGAATACAACAGCACAAGAAATATTGAAAGAGGGACGCTGGGCTTGAATGAAAAATCTTGTCGAGACGATTTCAATGCAAATGTGAAAACGTCGCATGTGATTGCGAACAGCGTTTTACACGTTCCCCCACAAGCAGAACGCAAACGCGTTCCTCATTCCGTCTCATTTTTAGAACGGGTTCCCGTTACGAGTTTCTGCAAAGCGGAAAAAAACGTGTCACAGTTACATCTTGAAATTGTGCCACCACAAGTTCGCGTCGCTTACGCAATCGCCCGCACGAAGCGTGAATGGGTCCACTCGGTGAAATTCTCGTCTCTTCTTCGTACCGTTTGAGGTCTTTCTGGCACAGCGTATAGCGGTGTAGCCTTCCATGTGAGGCTGGTATTGTTCATGACACTCCTCGGAGTAAATTTTTCGTCACGCGCTGCCCCGATCACGCTTTTGCCCCGCCGCGGTGGTCTAGTGGCTAAGGTACTCTGCTGCCGACCCGCAGGTCGCGGGATCAAAGCCCGGCTGCGGCGGCTGCATTTCCGATGGAGGGGGAACTGTTGTAGGCCCGTGTGCTCATATTTGGGTGCACGTTAAAAAACCCCAGGTGGTCGAAATTTCTGGAGCCCTCCACTACGGGGTCTCATATTAATATGGTGGGTTTGGGACGTTAAACCCCCCATATCATCGATCACGCTTGCACACAACTGCTTCTGCACTCCCTGGCTGCCTCTGACAAAAAAAAAGGCTGCCTAGCCATAGTGCATGTGTCACCGCCGTTCATGCAAGCTCCCTATGCTCACAGTAAAAAAAAAGCCACCCGTGTCTTCTTACGGGTAGATACGTCGCCTAGTGGGGGGGGGGGGGTATATCACGTGAATGGTGCGTAATCGGGTATGGTTTGGGAATGCCTAATGGTCATTTCAGATTTATTACCACGCGCTTTGCGACGAAGTGGCAACACAGAGGAATGCAGTGTGTGTATTGCGGGCCAACTTCACAAATTATTTTAGTAAAGCAAAAGATGATTTCATTAGACTCATCTTCATTAGTTAGCGATGAAGTTGTCTGCTAAAAGCCACATTATGAAGACCGAATAAGTACGAAAAATTCGATCAAATATGGGTGAAATCGCGTATTTATTTGTTATTTCACTTTCTTTTTTTTGCAGGAAGATTTGAAGTTTGTTTGAACCCTCTGAACAATCTGCGACGAAAATGCACTTTCCTGAAAACCACACTAATGTATGAGAGTAATTAAGGAAAATATTTTTGCTGTTTATGTAAATGCAGAGCTGAAAGGTTAGCAGAATAATTTCGGAATGGCTAAGTAGCGCAACTATACAAAACCTCTGCACTACCTCAAGTGTCGTTCTGAACCTGAATGCGCAAAAATATATTTTATATACACTTTCCATTACGCACATTTAGCAAATGCGAGTGTACATTGAGGTGGCACCATGGCCTTGAAAAACTTTTCGGGTAAAAATGTTTTGCCAGAAAACACACTCTATGAGGCATACTAAAAAGGTGTAAAATTTGTCAGCAAAACCTGCGATGAGCGAGTGCCATGCTTAGGACACTTGGCATGATATGACCCAAATTTGATATTATTATTATTATTATTATTATTATTATTATATTATTATTATTAGTATTGGTATTATTATTATTATTATTATTATTATTATTATTATTATTATTATTATTATTATTATTATTATTATTATTATTATTATTATTATTATTATTATTATTATTATTATTATTATTATTATTATTATTATTATTGGTGAACTTATGAGTGAAATAATTCCTCTCCCTAAGGTTTCCGGGCTTCAGGGCAGCTTTTGAAGTATTTACATAAAGTTACCTGCCGGTGGTTTAAAGCAGTGGAACAAAAGATATTGCCCAAGAAATGTGCCCGATGTCGACCTCTCTCGTCGCCCCAGCGTGAGGTTCATATTGTTACGGGGTCAGTGACTCTTCTACAGAATGCATTTACAGAGAAAAAAACCACAGGCAAGAGTCACAATGGCTGATTGGCACACTCGCGCGCCTCTCAGCTGATTGTGTCCTTCCTCTTTCTTTACTTCATCTCCGTAACAGGACGCCCAGGCATGTGAGCACCTGTCTCGGCGTGATTCCGGAGAAGTGCGACAGAAGTAGGGTTTCATGAGCGAAACATGGACAATGTCAACAAGTGACGAAATCGGGTGACATATTGGAGTGCAATGGCGCTATCTCGTAGTTGACGTCGCTAACTTGACGTAACACTAGGGTCCTGCGTATCGGGACAAATGTTTTTCGGAGAGACCTTCATGGTGACACGGTGACCAGAGGAGCACGCGGTCACCTGTGCGCCTCTCAGGTGATTGTGTCCGTCCTTACTTCATTTTCATAACAATATTGAGACTTGCAGTTGACCAGCATCAGATTCATTGCGCCATAAGCGGGATGTTTTGCATGATAAGCGGTCGCACATATGTCGTTCTGCTGGTGTTGCCATAATGTCCTAGAGTTTCTGGAGCGTCGAAAGAGAATGCTGATGCTCACTCATGCAGCAACTGCAGAGACGCTCCTATACTTTTTGTGTCAAATATACGTGTACACAAATGCTAAAGACAGTTACTTGTGCAAAAGAAAAGGACTACAAAGCCTATATACAATGGTCTATTAACCATATTTTTATTCAACCAGTGCTGAAACGGCGTAGTTAGTAGCTATCAGGCTATTTACTTGAACTACAAATTTCCATGCAGAAATAAACGGTTGTCTTCAAATAAAAGAAATGCATTGCCTAGTGAACGCGTGCGAGTGATGCATGTTGTTACCCGCAGGTGTGATTGGGAATCAGTTCAGCATGTCCTCGGCAGTGGCGTGGATCGCAGCTGTCGTCCTCCCGAGTGGTGGCTCGCATCAGAAGAGCTAGAAGAAAGATGCAGCCCGTACGACGCCCTGGTTGCCATGGAGCATAAAGATGTACCCGTGGAATCTTTCGCGCTGGGCTGCCTCTTGGGCTATAATACTTTTGTAGCTCATTTCGACAGTGCACGAACAGTTCTCCCGGGTGCCAAGACCTCTTCATCCAAGAAGTTTACACTTGGACCACCCGTATTAACTACGTCCAGCAAGGGGAAGAAACCTCAGCCATTCCCGAGGTCTGCCTGCGGATTCTCTAATGGAGATCCACCCACTCCTTGCTGCAGAATGTCACGTGAAGCAGGGAGGTCAAAGAGAGAGTCAGCACTTGAAGATATATCGCCTGTAAACGTGACTACCGGAGAACTGAGTTATTCTGCACCTCCTGCGCAGCCATCAAAAAGGGAATCCACCGAGGGGTTGCCGGTCACTGAGCCCACAGTTCGCGAATATCAAGCGCAACAACCCATGGCGTCAGCTGCACCCGACTCTTGGGCAACCCAAGCGGACACGACCGCGGTGCTTTTTGAACCCTCGTCTCTTCTTCAGGAAGTTCCATCATCGCAAGCTTTGACGTCTCCACCGCAGCCTAGATATGGAACGGGACAACGGAGGCCATCCGCTTGGCAGGGCTGGCGGACTCCAGTGGTGGTTCCCGTCCGGGAGACACCACCTGAGCCGTTTAGACCGGGCCCTCAGCCTGCCGTTATTCAGCTTCCGATGCCGAAGAAAGAGCCCAAGGGTCAAAGGACGGCACTGTTGACGCCCAGTGAGACGGCCGAGGATAGCGGGGGCAGCACTTCGAGAGCAGCGTCAGAACCAGCCGCGCTTTCTCCTGGCTCCCAGCAGTCGCCTTCTAGCAGTGAATCGGAGCCGCCGTCTGATGCCTCACCGCCTCAAAACACTTCAGGCACTCATTTATCTCTGCCACACAAGTCGTCGATGTCTGCTCGTCCAAGTGAAGGTTTCAAGGTAAACGCAACTTACGCGAATGACGCCCTCATTAGGGAGGAGAGTACGTCGCTTTGCTCTTGGAATCTGTATGTCAAGCAGTGTCTCCTGTCTAAAGCAATCGCTTTCTAATACCCCACGCAGTGGGTAGCAGCGAAATCCACCGGTATAACCTCCTTTGGTGGATATAACCTCCTTAACCGAGTACTAATAAATGATAGTCAACGACAGTCGACTATTAAATGGACGGTGAACTGCCCACAACATTACATGAGTTGACTCCACTGATGAATAAATTGTACGTCTCATTGACTCGAAGCAACCCCGTTTTTTTTTCCTTGAGGAGGATTTCTATTTTTATTTCTTCATTCAAAGTCACGAAAATGATCTGTGGCACCTATTGCAGCAAACCATGAACCACTCGATGTACGAAACCTCGTGACCTCTGTACGCAGTGAACGACCTTTTTTGTTAGTATCGAAATATTGTTGCTTTCACTATATTAAAAGATGCTGACCACAGACTGCTGACCAGCAGGTCGCGGGATCAAATCCCGGAAGCGGCCGGCTGCATTTCCGATGGAGGTTGAACTGTTATTGGCCCATGTGCTCAGACTTAAGTGCACGTTAAAGAACCCCAGGAGGTCAAAATTTCTGAAGCCCTCCGCTACGGCGTATCTCACAATAAAAATAAGAATCTATATGAAATGTACATATAAGCCTGCGTTATTGTATGCATAAAAGTGATGCTGTCTTCGCGTGACGTAATAATCTCATGCTCGTCAGCACGTCTTGAGCAAAATTTAAGCATGCTTATGCAAGTGTGCACGCACTCTCTCGGTCGCATAGGTTTTGGAGTGACGTAGTTTTCCTACGTACACTTCGTCTCAGAAATGTGTGCACTGCTACTCAGCTCGGCCGTTCATGTGCGTAGTGAGGTTTCCTGACTTGGCTTGGCTCACGTATCGAACGAGCAATAAAACCTGGACAGACCATTTATGATAAAGCAGAGGCATCGTTGGGCACCAGTGCACACGGAGCTAAAACAGGGAAGGTGCATAATGCCACATCATCTCATTTTAAAACCTTGCTATTAAAAATATATGTAAGGTTAAAATACATGAAGTTAAGCATAGTTATAGGATCTCCGATGAAAACATAACGACAACAGCGTCTACAAATTGCGAGAAAGGCTGGCGACAACGCTATCAAATCTCCACGTAGCTAGAGGGACGGTTTATGTGTGTTTAGGGCCGTTGAGGCAGAAATATACTGCTTTTAAAATGACTACGTGCTTTTGCTATTAACTACCTCAACTTCAAACACTACAAAAAGTGAGCTGTTTGTCGTTCCGTAAAAAAACGGGTCGAAAAAAATCTTTCTTCTATAGACATCCGACTTCTTTCATGGACCAGTCGGTCATGTAGGAAGTCATTACGCATTGTAGCCAATATATGTGCTCTCAATGTTCATGTGCTTACAATGCAGGTCACCCAAATGAAAGTTCACTTCGAGCACTGTATTAGTGCTCTGAACCTGTACTTTGTGGACAAGCAGGCCTCCATCTACACTCTGTACCGACTGGAGGTACGATACTCTACCATCTGTCGTATCGTCCTTTGCAAGAAGTCGTCGATGGCTACCACGGCCTTTCTGCACCTTTTACACACGCCGCTGCTCTACAAATTGTGCGCCGGCAAGAACGCCTCAAGCTACTGTCACCGCGGGGGCGACTACATACCTAAGGTCAGTGTTAGGGATGAAGTGCACTTTTCTGGAGAGTACATTCGACAACGAAAGTTTGCAAACTACTCGAGCGCGGGGCCAATAGCCTCTTCGCGACATTTGGCTACGTAAGCGGCGCGACCGACAGCAGCGGTACGCCGGAGACGTATTTATCATTTAGTCCCCGGCTATTTTACCTCGGGGAAAATAGTCGCATAACTTACCAGTCGTCATTCTCACAACATGACATGTACCCAACGGCACACTGTTCAGAGCCCTCCGCTTCGATTCAGCTGTCGCCCCGCCGCAGTGTTCTAGTGGCTGAGGTACTCGGCTGCTGACCCGCAGGTCGCGGGATCGAATCCCGGTGGTGGTGGCTGCAATCACAATAAAGGCGGAAACGTTGTAGGTCCATGTGCCCAGATTTGGGTGCTTGTTAAAGAACGCCAAGTAGTCGAAATTTTCGGAGCCCTTCACTATGGCGTCTCTCATGATGATATGGTGGTTTCGGGACGTTAAACCCCACACGTAAATCGATTCAGCTGTCAAGAAGCATGGTCAAATCACATAGGTCGCGAAACTCAAAACAAAAAGTGTCAAAAATGTATTGCCGGAGGCATCAATGCCCACCATCGATGAAGCGCGACTATAGGTGAGGAGAGGCCACGTAACCAAAATTGAAAATTAATTGATTTTTGAATTGTGATAGTTTTATATTTGTGAAAGTTAACTATATATTTATTTCACAGTTTATATGATACCTGTATAAATGATTGCATCAATTGTTGGCCGAGTGTCATACCAAAGGGGGCGTATCCGGGCAACATATCAGATTGGTGCATTGCCAGGTCAGTGAGGCATCGCCCAGTTTTGGATGGTGATTTCGTGCGTGCCTTCCATGGATTATTTGCCCATGTGCCGTGAACTGGCGTGACACTTTTGCACTAAACTAGCTCATAGAATGTGTAGATAGCCGCTCCTGTGACCGTAGACTGACATAGCGGGCGCGCGGCAGGCATGCCTGTATCTTTGGTGTCTGTGAATGCGACAAGCTAAGCACCGAGACGGTGTAATTTGGTTGCCAAGACGATATTCTCAAGGTTGCTGTCTCAATGCAGTGGTTTTCAACGATTGGGCAACGTGAGGTTTGGACCTTTTATGCCATTTTGGTAGTGATCAGTTGTGTCCTAATTTCAGTCGCGAAGTTTTCGGTGTATATTACAAGTACACCATTTTGATAAAAAGAAACTTCCCCAATACATTATATTAATCTTCTTTTTCTCTCACGCACGCAATTAGTGAACCATAGGCGCAATGAATTCGCGTATTTATAACGGCAGGTAAGATATCAGCAATTGAAAAATTTACTTTCGATTTCGTGCCTAGTAGGGCAAATGCACGACATTGCTAGCGCTTCCTGTTTTGACGTCATATTTTATTTTTTGTTAGCTGTTGGTGGTCCCCTCTATACGTAGATGGCAACGGTGGCAACGAGCTGATAACGACTGGATAGATGTGCTTCTATGGAAGCTACGCTACCACTTTACATATACTTTGGTAGCAGTGCGACGGTCTTGCCGCAGCTATAGGCTTTGCGTGAGAACAACGAACTGATAATGTTATGCGCGGCAGAACGACATTGACACATCAGTGAACAAAATGAAGACCTTTTTCAGCCGTTTCCCAGCGGTCATTGGTAGATGGTGCAGACAGACGATTTGTCATAGAGTTGGAGCATATACAGTAATTGGCGTGTGCTCCCGTTGTCCGGGAAGTTTGTGTTCGATTGTACATATGAGTTACATAAAGCGTTTGCTTTGTGCGCTTGCATATCTCTTTTGATAGAACGTCTTCCTAAAGTGAAATACGGATGACACGGTATCGCAATGAGATTTACAATGTGTGTAAAATGGTGTGAACGTTGTGCGATTGCTTGCAATAAGCGCGTTGATCCCGGCCGTGAGAACATGAAATGCAGCCTTTCTACATCATGTACCTTTAGCAGTGATGTTTGTACTATATAGAAATATATATATATATATATATATATATATATATATATATATATATATATATATATATATGAGGTCTAACAGACAGTAATGCCAAGGAATGTACAGGGGAAGTTTTTAGCACCAATGGAATGTAAATAAGAAGAAAGAAATGTGGATGAAAAAATAACCAGCCGTGAGCAGGAATCGAACCTACGACCTTCGAATAACGTGTTCGATACTCTAGCCACTGAGCTACCACAGCGGCCTTCCCTCCATCCACTTTTTTGGGTTTATATGTGAATTTAGAAGTAGGAGTGACAGTCAGCGCCATCGATAAGCCAAGCGACGAGGGTGAAAACACGCTTTTATGCGCATGTTTGGCGTCACGTAGCACGTGAACTTATTATGAGCGGGCAGCTGATTAATAGTTTCTCGTATACAACCTAATGACACCAAATCTGTCACTCCTACTTCTAAATTCACATATAAACCCAAAAAAGTGTATGGAGGGAAGGCCGCCGTGGTAGCTCAGTGGTTAGAGCATTGAACGCGTTATTCGAAGGTCGTAGGTTCGATTCCTGCTCACGGCTGGTTGTTTTTTCATCCACTTTTCTTTCTTCTTATTTACAATACATTGGTTGTAATAACTTCCCCTGTACATTCGTTGGCATTACTGTCTGTTAGATCTCATTATTATTGTGTTAAAACACGGAAAAACGAGCCCTCAGGTATACACTTCTTTCCATTTGATATATATATATATATATATATATATATATATATATATATATATTAATTAAGCTGTTAACGTTTTATTTCAAGCTTGGTTTTAGCTACGTAAGCTGGTCGATGCGCATACGGCATGAATTACATGATGTGAGGCTAATACTGGTCATGCTGACTGAATAACCGGCCAACCAGGAAAGCACAGTAATATTATTTGACGTATGGTAAGCTGGAACTGCTAAGTTCACTACGCTAACGCCTTTGACAGTGTTAGATAACGGGTAGAGACCACTGCTGGGGTCTCAGTCTGCCATCATAAAGCGACATATATAAATAAATAAATCAACTTTTGTTTATCACTGAAAGTAATCGGGGTAACGAAAAAAAACCGAAATAGGGCAGCTTCAGATTATATCCAGCCCTGTAAAAGCAGCGAAATGAGCCCCAGTTCAAGGTGTATGATTGTACCTGAAGTAAACCTTATACCTGAACGTACTTTGAAATATAGCGAAAAGTAAGATAGACGTGAAAGTATGTTTTTTGTCCATCATTGTACACTGTAATATACACTGATGGGGCTGATAAAAACATTCAAATTGCTGGACACTCTGTGTGTGCAGCTGTTGATTTCTAATGCGCAGTGCTTGCCTATTTTTCCCCCTTTATTTGGAAGATATTAGAAGATATTGAGGCAGCTTCGGCGTAGTGCTGCCGGGTCTGAGGGTAGTGCCCAGCCATTTTTGTTTCTCTTTGGTTTCTCTCCTGCTTTCCTCCTCTCTCGTTTGTCCTTTTTCAGTTTTTTTCTCATTTATATATAATCCTTCCTCTCTCTTTATTTATTTCTTTGTTTCTTGGTATTTCTATTTTGTTCATATTTTCTCTTTCTCTCTATTTCGCATTTGCTGCCTCTTCTATTGTTATCCCTGGCCTTGCCTGCATTACGCCAAGTGCATTTTTCTTTAAGCGCACTTAGTATGCGACAAATAGGAGCGCTATGCTAAGCGGCGGCAGCATAGTGCAACACAAGACAGCATGTGACAGCTGGGCGCTCCAAAGTCACTTGTAATGTTAAGGTGCACTACAAATGTGGCGTCTCTAAGCAGGAGTTTATTCTCAATGTTTCTGGTTGTTGATTCTTAATGGGCGCATCCTGTATCCCATTTTTTCGGACTGGTTGTCATTCAAAGCTTGGTTTGCACTGCACTGTCTGCGCCTTGCGTTGTTGTCTCGTCCTCCGAACTATACTTCACAAGTCTCTTGCGTGATAGCAATGTCCTTCTTGCACAGTTCGACCTGTCCGATACCACCCCATGGGACCGGGCTGTCGAATTTGGCAAAGGCCCGTTCAAGTGCGGCTCCAACGTGCTGGGGAAGAGCCGCGTCCTACGGCTGGCTCTCGAAGGACCCCGCCATTGGGAGCCTTTGTGCAACCTGATACAGCGCACCCGCAGCAGCGCGCAGGTCTTCTAGGCGGCCGTCCGGGAGCTGCACGCTCTCGACTTGAAGGCGGTGCCCAGGCCTAGCGTACCGGACTACGGGATCACCTACGCTCTGCTCAGCGTCTGGTCAGAAAGCTTCCAGGTGTGCATAAGAGTGATCATGGACCTAACATGAGCGCACCCTGTCGACGCTACTTTAGAGCAGTAGATGAATCTACCAATGCAGTGCCATGGTGTGATCCAAGATAAGCGGGCCAAGTGTGCTCATTGTTGTATTTGTCTGAACACTGCCCTACATAGTTCACTTCGAAACCCCAAACAAACCACCCCATCCTTCCGCTATTCTGCAGTGCAAAGCTAATCTTCATTTTCGTGCATATACGTATAGTAGTTGTGTGTCCATGGCCCGCAGTTTGTCGTGATGATTGAAATTCGTGCGAATCCCGTTTTTTTGTGAGCATATAAAGGGCCATCAGTTTATTGCGTGTACACTACGTCAATGCCTAGGGATGACGCGTGCCGTTTTATTGAACGGCATTCAACTATATAGAACAACCTGTACAACCTGTGCGAAATCGAAACTTTATTATTAAGATCAGTGCGAGTAGGCTGGTTCGCGCGCACGCATTTGTTTCAATGCTGCGAATGTCAGCCCCGTTCTCCTCGAACCAATTACCGCAAAAGTAATCCTTCCTTCTCCTCAGGTTGCAGACGAGCTCGTGCTGGATCCCGACGGTGCCCGAGAAGTCCAGCGCAAGTTGACACAGCGCGCTCAGGAATGTCCTCGTGCGTTGGAAGAAGCGCTTTTCGAGCTATACTTCTCTATTAGCCGGGGAAAGGTAAGCGGCTACGTTTTGCTCATTAGCAGCAGTCACAGTAAGGTAATAAATTGTATAACTTGGCAATGTTCAAGGCTTTCTCAAGGTAGAAGCTGCAAAAAAACAAACACAAAAAACAGGCCCAAATGAATATCCTGCTAGACGCTGCATGCACTGCATTCCGTCTACTTTCACTCTCAACCGATTATTTGCTCTGTAATTCTGCGTTTATATACTTCGGTAATGAAACCTGCATGTTTACAAGGCGTTATATACAAAGGCTTCGAGGCTGGACATAGCTGGTATTACTATAGGTTTAGCCGTGGTTTCGGGAATCTGTAATGCTACGCGGGAGCGCGCACAGCACCCTTAACAATTAGTCTTTGTGCGGAAATTCTACAGGCCGTGAGTCGCCCGAGATCCATGCTACATAAAAGTAGGTGACCCGCCATCGCACACCGACAGGCATTCGGCAGTTCGCGATGTTCCCAGGCCCGACCGCGATTTTGTTCGTTCGAGCCACAGCTGAGAGCAGACGTTCGCGGCGCGTAAACGCGCTATGAAGTGGCTCTTTTTTGTATTTCGTGGGCTTTCTTTTGCAGTTTAGAGAAATAGTATTTGTGAGACTGCCTTTATGACGATTGATGCAATGTGCGTTTCTGAGCACGCTTTGAAACTTCGCAAATCACATTTGTCGCTATTGTCAGTATTCAGAAAATAAATGAACTAATTGTAACTAAGAAATTAGAAAATTCTGATGTGCACAAGGTGGCTGTCCACAATGTGCAGCTGCTTTGCAAGAATCGACACACAAAAAAATCCCTCGCCTTACACAAGCAATAATTACATAATGTAGGTAAATGAGCCGACTATTTCGAGTAGAAAGTTCGTTCTCCTTAACACTGCTGCTCACACACTGTCCTGTTCAGTGAATGTAAACTCGGCAACATCGGAGTGTAATTTCAAACGCTGCGCCAGCCAAAAAAAAAGCCACCTATTATAAACGCGGTTCTGTGTGCACTTGGAAAAGCAAGACGCCTAACCATGATTCTAAATTTTCGGTAACGTACCGTCGATCAGCAGTACTATCAGCTAACTTAGCATTGCGAGGATAGTTACAGCACAAGTATGATACACAGCGTCGAACTGGTGATCCTTAAAATAAGTCTTCTCGATATTTTTGACGAATTATGAACCTGCAAAAAGGGTGCCTTGAGCGAGGAAATGTTTCATGTGAACTCAATCTCAAGCGTGTTCAGTAGACGCTGTCAGCGCAGACGTCTTTTGGCTAAAACGCTTACGATATCGAATTACCCGCTGCTGTGATTTAGTGGTCATTGTACTTGATTGCTGACGCAAAGGTTCCAGTACAACATTTCAGTGGAAGCGGTGTGCTCCAGGCGCGTGTTCCTAAATTGAAGACAGTGATTTGAGTGCATGTCACAGGGGTCCTGCGAAAATTCTTGAAGCATGAAGTAGCCATGAAACGGATTGAATAAGTGAGCTTATTGTCTGACGAATTCAGTGAAGATTAAATATTGGTGGCACGCTGGAATGGCATTCTCTCTTCTCTAGTCCCGACGAAAGCACTGGAAGCTGAGCAGAGAGGGACGGCACGGGGAAAAAAATTGCCCGCAGCTTCCCTCGGGGGAACACTGAGGAGGATGCGGAGCATATAATTGGTTAACGAGGTGTTAAAGTGCGACTTACTTGGGTCGATGGCTAAATTGGTTAACGTGGTTGTGAAATGGGGTGTTAAATTGCGACTTGCTTGGGTCGATGGCTAAATTGGTTAACGTGGTTGTAGGAGGGGGTGTTAAATGAGTGAACACGTACACACGTATGCGAAATGACGGCGCTGGTCGAAGGGACGTCGATCATTGTGTTTGTGGATTCGTTGGAATTCATTTCACCGCGACCTTGGACGTCGACGCGCCGTACAAACCAACCGACGAGCGGCAACTGAGCGAGCGAGCGCCGACCTTGAGTATATATACAGCGCGACGGCGCATGCACTGTCAGCTGTTGAATGTTCTCGAAGGAGAAGCGCGCGCGCGGCACAGATGGCGACGGCGCGACGGCGCATGCACTGTCAGCTGTCGAATGTTCTCGAAGGAGAAGCGCGCGCGGCACAGATAGTGGGCGACGGCGCGACGGCGCATGCGCGCGCGTCAGCTGTCGAATATTCGAGAAGCGGTGTGGACGGCGCACTACAAGGCGCGAGTATAAGATGCTTCCGCATCTAAAAGCGCCACACGTACCTCGTGACCCTTTTGAGCCCCTTTTCTATTTTTTCGAGTGCATGGATTTTTACTGCAATCATGTGTGCATGTGTGCATTCGTGAACTAGGCGTGGCCTCCCGCGGCGCGAGCCGTAACGACCGAGCACGCCATGTTGAAATCAGCTAATGGCTGACACAATAACTGACGTGTGATGTTGAGCTTGTTCCGTCATTTCTCGAGAGAAGAGAAAGCAATTTTTAGCCGACTTTGAGATTTTATTGTGAATTTAAGGCCACATGCTGGGCTATATTTGGCTCGCCTGACTCGGTTGTTCCGTGCTGAGTGATTGTCACGCGCGATTGCCGACGCCAGCGTAGCTCTCGCTCATTTTTTTTTAATCCCTCCTTATCCTATTCCCTTGTAAGGCATACTGCTGAGGTGCCGCACTGAGCTGCAGATAGTTGTGGGGCCCCTTTTTTTATTTCCTCCTGTAATAAAACCACTCCACCCCGGCGTGTTTTCAGGGGCCTCGACTTCCGATAGGCCCCGCCGCGGTTGTCTATAGTGGCTAACGTACTCGGCTGCTGACCCGCAGGTCGCGGCATTGAATCCCGGCTGCGGCGCCTGCATTTTCGATGAAGGCGAAATTTCTGTAGGCCCACATGCTCAGATTTGGGTGCACGTTAAAGAACGCCAGATGGTCGAAATTTTCAGAGCACTCCACTATGGCGTCTCTCATAATCGCACGGTGGTTTTGAGTCGTGAAACCCCACATATCATATCGATTTCCGACCAGCAGCGTTTACCGAGCACGCTCAAAAAGAGTTTCAGGGTCCTTCCAAAGAACCGCAGGTGGTCGAAATTTCTGGAGCCCTCCGCTATACCATTTGCTACTCCAACAAATATTATTATATAAAAGTATTGTAAATCCGAGAACCTTCAGTGGAAATTTATATTTTGTGGCATTTTAATTGTTTAGGGCTTACAAGTGGATAAAATAAGGAACCATTATTATGTGAGGATGGGATAGTTTGTAAAAAAGGCTAAAAATGGAAGGCTCTTGTGCTTTTTTCCTTCCGTTTTCCAAAAAGCGAACCGTTCACCACCTTGCGCAGGTGTTCGAGTTCAGAGGCGCACTGGATAGCCTGTACACCCGCTACCTGAGTCACCGGCGGTGCCAGGACAGCTTCACTGGCTCGGTGATTGCCCAGGAGTTCCCCGACAACATGGATAAAGTGCGCAAGGTGATTCTGACGCCTAGCCGACGCGTGTACTTGCCTCCGCAGCTGGTCTGCAAGAGCCGGCTGCTGCAGCGCCTCGACACCGAGTTCGCGCTGCGTGTTGTGGTGCGTGACGATGACTGCAAGCTCGTGTCTTTCTCGCTTGGGGCGTGCAAGGACGACTTTGTCAATGCGGTACGTGTCCTAGAAGTAATGCACACACCACACTGCGCCTTTCTTCAGAACCTGTGAGACGTCAAGCGGGGGAATTTCGTTCCTAATTCGTCGTTTGCCGAAAGCGTTGCCTCGTGATGGGCGTTCTCCATTGAATGTGCCATTTATCATTAACTGCAGTACATCAATAATTGATAATAGTTAAGTCACCTGATTGACTTTAACATGATGATCCAAATTATAAGAGTACAAAGTTCACAACAATTCGAGACTCGCGAAAAATCCCCTTTGACTACAGCGAAACGTGAAGTGATGGTCCTCGAATTGAGCACGTCGAAGACATATTATACATAAGCACTTAAATACCCGTGATGAAGATGTTGTAAGGCCCTTGATAAAATAAACAATGTTTAAATATTTTTCGTGCTCATAAAACGAAATTTTGTGGCTTAGAAGTAGTACCAGGAGCATTACTCTTCTGATTGCCCGTGGGTAATTTCCAGGTCATCAAGCCGCCCCTAACGCACGGCTTGAAGATCGGTGGCCGGCACTTCGTGTTCCTGGGATGCTCGACCAGTCAGCTGCGAAGCCACGGTGTCTGGTTCTACGCCCGAGACACGGAGGGCCGGACCGCCGACTCGATACGCATGGGTGTCGGTGATCTGTCGGCCATCCACAGTGTTCCCAAGTTCATGGCGCGGCTTGGGCAGGTAGGCGGAGGCGTTGCAGCCACGAGACGAAGTACTCATGACACTTTGAAACCCGCAGGCCTTCTCCCAGTCACTGGGGTATCTTACTGTGCCAAGCCAGTTCACGAGCGTTGAGCCAGACATCAAGAAAACGATAACGACCCGCAGGTCCGGAGAGACCCTGCAGCGAGAGTACGTGTTTAGCGATGGCATCGGGCGCATCTCGCACGTCCTGCTGCGCAAGGTACGGCGCTGGTCCGGTGTCTTATAGAGAACCGTCCACTGTACTGCACCGGATGTCCGTGGGTGTGCATGATAAAAAGTGTCGGAAATCGTTCAATGTTTCAGCACGTAAACGCCTGTACCGCTGTGCACTGTGAAAGGCTGGTCACCAGATTCGACAATGAGTGTGTGTCACCTGGTCACGTATAGGAATAATTCGGGACGCAAAATAAATGTGCACACAGAAAATAGGGCTGTCTCCGGACTCTTACTGCATGGGCAGGTAGCGTCACAAGTCGAATCAACTGCGTCAGGTATGGCGCTACGAATTTGCCATCAGGAGATTATCTTGTGTGTAAATAACCCTGTAGGTGGGGCTTCTTGACGCGAACGGCACGCTCATTAATCTGCGTGGTTCTAAGACTCAACACTATGATATGATTATGAGAGATGCTGTATGGGAGGGTTCCGGAAATGTCGATCATCTGCTGTTCTTTAACGTACACAGACATGGCACAGTACACAGGCTTCTATCACTTCACCTTCATTGAAGTGCGACCGTCGCGGCCGGGGTAGAAATCGCGACTTTCTGGTCAGCAGCTAAGAACCCTTGCCCCTGACCCAAACGTGACGTTTCAATATTTAGTATGTTCCTACTGAAACTTTAAAGCTTTAAAGGGACACTGAAGAAAAACAAATGACTTAGTTTATTTTGACAAACTGTACTTGGATGTTCCACTATCATAAGTTCATTATTAGAGGTGAAAATAAAGTGGCAGTTTTATTTGTGAACTTCATGCGAAAATCTCCGAATGTGACGCCAGAAGTCCCTAAATGTATTTTTGGTATTGTCTTGGCATTGGCTTGATAGAATCCTCTGAAAATTCAAATGCGAAGTATATGGCACCAACGAATGCCAATGTATTCCATCCATTGGAGGTTACGACCGAGTATAGACATCTTCATAATTTCTTACCTCACACAGCTGGTGTTCGTGGCGGGAATCTTCAGGTGACGTCGCCACATACGTATTTCAGCGAGTTTTTTCGCCCTCTAAGTGCCGTGGGGCGGTAAGAATAGCGTTTTCGGGAGTGTGAATGTGTACTTTACTAATGCACGAAAAATCATTTTACTCTTTAGTGTTTTTTTAGGAGAAGTCGCTTCTGAAAATCGGCCCGTTTTCATACAAAGACTTCAGACAGTTCAGTCACTTGGCATAATTACATGCTAACCGGAGAGAAATTTTACCAATATGCTACAGCTACATGCACATGCTATATTGCACATACACATATTCGACGAAGACGTGTAATACGACGCTCGCCTGCGTCATCTCAGCTTTTTTCTTCCGCAGTCAAATTTCCCACAGATCGTGCTCACCTTCCAGAAAAAAGAATGACCCCCCTCTTCCTATTCCTTAATAGAAGCTAAATAATATACTCTAGTTAAACAAAAAAAGTAAATCATTGTTCGGGCATGTCGATATTACACGCGTGCTTTGAGCTTTTTTAAGCATTTTTCAAGTAGCGCTTGGCATAAATACCAATGAAACGTGCAAGTGGTGTACCACTTAACATTCAAGTTGAAGTGTATTTGCAGTTTTCACAAAACATGAAACATGCATAGTCATGGTGTCATAGCAAAAGGCGTGTTAATACACATAAGAACTGGGCTCATGGCATCACTAGCACAACAGGTGACAGCGGACAACTGCAAGAAATGAAAACACATAACACATGTTCGCCTAATCACATGTGTAAACAATAACTGACAACTCTAATAATGATGGTACCAGTTCAGTACATCATTACATCAATACACAGAATGAGCACGAACACAAAACTATCTACATGTAGATAGTTTTGTAGATACTCTTCCATATTTGCAGACATATTTTTTGACAATACAAAAAAAGAATAAGTGATCCTGTAAATTAGTGAATACCTTTGAAGTACCATCTGCACAGCAGGTCGCCATAGAGTCACGTGCTTTCAATCGACCCGCAGGTACACCGTGCTCTTGAACTTGAGGAAGGCGAAGAACCCTGCGCCGTGCAGATTCGTTACGGCGGTTGCAAGGGCATGCTGCTTCTGGATCCAACGCTGGCCGGACGAAGGATCATCTTTTGTCAGAGCATGTGCAAGTTCTCCTCGGACCACGAAGATCTCTATGCGCTCAAGACCAGCAAGCCGTGTGAGTTGCCCGAGCGCTGGCTTTTTCATGGCCGAGAAGTTCGGTTGAGGGCCCTCAGCCAGTTGCGAACAAAACGTCGTTGGAAGACTGTTTATTAATCGAAACACTGTGGCACAGTCGCAGCGTGCACTTTCATCGTATACTTCTATCAGTCTAAGGTGATTCGTGTCTAGTGTTCGGCTCTGCAGTATAAGCAATGGAGTTCAGTGTATCTGTTTAACAGCGATCAAAAGCTGTTAAAAATCTATTTCATAGGCAATACCTAGTAGCAGAACCGCTCCACTTGTACACCGTATAAACGCACCTAATTTGACGGTTTGCATTGAACTTTTGAAACGATCATACTCGTTTGCCGCTATTTCTTTCAGTTTCCATGTCAGGGTTTTTAAAGGAGGCTTTGCCATGGTTACCCAACTGTTTGCGGTGAGAAGCAGAAGCTGCTTGTACACAGGGCCTGTAAATGTGTCAAAATTTATTGTGAGAATATGTTTAGTGCAAAATGAAGCCTAGATGTCCAGACTGTAAAACCCGCCGCCAGCGACCACCATATTGAGATGGTGTGTCTGACATCCAGGGCTGCGCCGAACGAAGCAGCCATCTTAAAAATACAGCTGCTACGAATCATTCAATGTGAATGCTGAGCAGAAGAAATCGAAAAAATTTAATGTGCAGCTGACCACTGAAGGAAACCGTTCGCCGGTATGTAGATGCTGGCAAAGCAAGCAGCGCGCGAGTGTGTCAGTGAGTAGGCTGCTCAGGTCATTGCAAAAAAAATTAAATTATTGAGATAAGCACTGGACCAAATGGGCTGTTGTTTTGCGAGCCTCTTGGTGAATGTCTATATAGTAGACAATAGGATAAAATAATGGGTTTTATTGCCCATTTACGTGTGGATAAAAGGGTTAATAAAATTCCAACCTCGCTGTCTTCGAGTAATCCTTTAATGAATTCTATGAAACAATTGCCTGTTTGTGTTAAAAACGGTCGCCTTCTCCGTGCAAACTTAGTTTCAGCCTGCCGGCTTTACCAGTTAATAAACATTGAACAAATATAATGACGCGTAGACTACGGTGAAGTCAATGCCAATATATTGTCACGAGGCTGAGAGAATGAATGCAATAAATATATTTGCAAAATATACTGGGAGAGTCAGAGGCAGCTGCAGCCAAGATGGAAGAACAGCAGCAACAACAACACGAGCACGTTCGCTTTCATCGTCTTCGTCGTCTATGATGCTCTTTCGTTGCCGATGTCGTGTAACATATAACCCCCCGCCGCTGGCAGCACCGTCTCGGCGCCTGAAAGAGAATAGGATCATATGCAGATATTACGGTTTGAGGCGGGTCATGTGGACGACGTCAGTAGCGGGTGTGGACAACGATGACTGACTGTCCAACGGAGCAATCTCGTATGTGACATCATTAAGCCGGGGTAAAACCTTGTAAGGCCCCGAGTAGTGAGACAGGAGCTTCGAAGAAAGGCCAACGTAGCAGCATGGTGTCCAGAGGAGGATCAACGAACCTGGAGAGTAGGAAACTACTTGGTGATGGCTATCGTAGCGGGCCTTCTGAGAGAGCTGCGAACCAAGAAGACATTCCCGTGCGATTTGGCGGGCCACTTGAGCCCGCGCAGTGGCATCCCGCGCGCACTCGGTAACCGTTTGCGTAGTTGATGGGAGAAGAGTCTCGAAGGGTAACGCTGGATGGCGGCTGAACAATAGATAGAAGGGAAAGAAACCGACGGTGTCGTGGCGTGATGAATTGTACGCCAATGTCACACAAGGCAAAGTACTATCCCAATCAAGGTGATCATTGGAAACGTACATGGAGAGCATTGTTGTCAATGTTCGATTTAGGCGCTCGGTAAGACTATTTGTTTGTGGGTGATAGGCCGTAGTGAGGTTGTAACGCGTCGAACACGAGCGAAGGATGTCACTTACTACTTTTGAAGAACATGAGCAACCACGATCAGTCAGCAGCTGTCAAGGAGCGCCATGGTGAAGAATTACGTCATGAAGCAAGAAGTCCGCGTCGTCAGTGGCACAGCTTGTCGTTAGCGCTCGTGTGATAGCGTACCTCATGGCGTAATCAGTGACTACGGCTATCCACTTGTTTCTAGTGAGAGAAGTAGGAAATGGTCCAACGAGATCAAGACCGACGCGGTAGAAGGGAACGGTGGGTATGTCTATTGGTTGGAGCGAACCAGTTAGTGGCAAGGTGGAATGTTTGGAGCGCTGGCATGACTCACATGCAGCAACGTATCGGCGCACAGAACGGTAAAGGCCTGGCCAGAAGAATCTACGCCTCACGCGATCGTACGTGCGCGTGACCCCGAGATGTCCTGAGGTTGGGGCGTCGTGAAGCTGTTCAAGTACTGCGGAACGGAGTGTCGCAGGAACTACGAGTAGTAGCTCTGGTCCTGCGCTCGTGTTGCATCGGTAAAGAATGCCATTGCGTAGAACGAACAAGTGTAGCGACCGGCCTACGTGGAGCAAACGTAGACTCTGTATGATAGACCGCAAGTGGACATCGCTGAGCTGTTCCTTGCGTATGTCGGTGAAAGCGACATGGCGAAGACCCAAGGGTCAGAATCATGTGCTGAAAGGTCAGGTGGGTCCACGGGGTGACGGGATAGACAGTCGGCATCCTGGTGCATTAGGCCAGATTTGTATGCCACGTCCAAGCTGTATTCTTGTAGTTTCTAGGCCCAACCGCCAAGTCGTCCAGTTGGATCTTTAAGGGAAGACAGCCAGCACAAGGCATGGTGATCTGTAATTACCGAAAAGGTGCGGCCAAACAAGTATGGTCGAAATTTTCCGACTGCCCAGACTAGTGCGAGGCACTCACGCTCTGTAATGGAAAACTTGCTCTCCGAAGGAGAAAGGAGGTGACTGGCATAAGCAATGACGCGATCCTGTCCTCGTTGCCGCTGGGCGAGAACAGCACCAATTCCATGTCCGCTGGCATCGATGGGAACTTCAGTATGGGCTGACGGGTCGAAATGGGCCAAGATTGGTGGGGAAGTAAGTAATGTTGTAAGGGTGCTGAAGGCAGTTGCTTGGTAAGCACCCCAATAAAAAGGCATGTCCTTCTTCAGTAGCTCCGTAAGTGGTCGGGCGATGTCAGTAAAATTCTTCAAGAAACGTTGAAAGTAAGAACAAAGGCCGATAAAACTCCGTACATCTTTTGTGAAACGTGGTATAGGAAAATCTTTGACAACTCGAATTTTGTCAGGATCAGGTTGCACGCCTCAAGCAGTGACAAGGTGGCCCAGCACAGTGATTTCCCGACGACCAAAGCGACATTTGGAAGAGTTGAGCTGAACTCCTGCTTTTCGGAAAACCTCAAGAACAGCCGTTAGGCGGCTAAGGTGGCTTTCGAATGTAGGTGAAAATACGATGACTTCATCGAGATAGCACAGGCGCGTGGTCTATTTGTATCCACGCAGGAGAGAGTCCATCATTCTTTAAAATGTAGCTGGCGCTTTACACAATCCAACTTGCATAACCTTGAACTCCAAAGTCCATCCGGTGTGATGAATGTGGTTTTCTCACGGTCTCGATGATCGACAGAAATCTGCCATTATCCTGATCACAAGTCGATAGATGAAAAGTAGGCAGACCCATGTCGGCAGTCGAGAGCATTGTCAATCCGCGGCAGTGAATACACGTCCTTACGTGTTACTTTTTTTCAGTGACGGTAGCCTACGCAGAAGCGCCAGCTGCCATCCTTCTTCTTGACTAGCACGACCGGCGATGCCCATGGACTGCAGGAAGGTTCGATGACATCTTTTGCGAGCATTTCTTCAACTTCGTGCTGGATAACTTGTCGCTCAGCATTATACACGCAATAAGGACGTCGTCGGATGGGACTGGCGTCTCCAGTGTTAATCCTTTGAGTTACAAAGGATGTCTGACCCAAAGGGCGGCCATCAAAATCAAAGATGTCGCGTTAGGATTTCAGCAGGTGCCAGATGTCAGCTGTCTGTGCTGGAAGAAGGTCCGCAGCAATCATCTTGTCGATGGTGGCATCTGCTGCACTCTTCGAGGATAAGAACGGAACAGAGGACGAAGAAGAATCAGCAACAAACGCCGAAAGAGCAGCATCTTTAGAAGAAACTTTTGCCAAAGTCATACCATCTGGGATAACTTGAGCGCACCAGCTGAAGTTTAGGATCGGAAGAGATGCTGTATTTCCCGTGACTGTCAAAAGTGTGTGAAACACGGCAACATTTTTGGCCAGCAGAACGTCAGCATCAGGTGTCAACATGTAGTCACCATCGGGAACAGGAGGAACAGATCTCAGGTTCACGTAAATAACGGCTTGAGGTGCTAGGGGAACGTGATCTGCAGAACACAGATGTGGTTGAGCTGGTGTTGGGTCGTCATGGTAAGACGGTAAATCAAGTTGTAGCATGCCGGTTTCAGAATCAATAAGGGCAGAGTGGGTGGATAAAAAGTCCATGCTGAGGATAAGTTCATGGGAACAATTCTCGAGCACAGCAAATAGCACTGTCGTGGAGCGATCAGCCACACTTACACGCGCGGAGCACATTCCAAGCACGGAAAACGTGCCGCCGTCGGCGACCTGGATGAGTGGCACTGTGGGTGGTGTTAAAACATTCCTAAGGCGGCAACGAAGTTCTGAATTCATCACTGATATGTGAGCCCCTGTGTCCACAAGTGCAACAACGGGTGTGTCATCTACTTCGACGTCAATAAGGTGGCGTCGAGTCGGCAGCATGGTCAGAGCATTTGGCGGGCAAGTGGTTGATGCAGCATCACTTCTGGGAGCTGCATCATCTAGTTTTCCCGCGGCAGGTGGTCAGTCGGTGACGTTGGTCGGCGAATTCGGGGCGAGCGAGACGACCGGCGACGGGAGAGCGGTGAACGGGACTGGTGAGTATGCGGAGATTGAGAGCGATGACGATATAATAGCACAGAACGAACGTCTTCACTGGTGGCCTGAGGTGACTCCCGGTAAGTTTGAAAGCGTCCATGATCCCTGTCTGGCTGATGGGTGTACCCATAGAATGCCTGATGCCAATACCCCCGAGCGTTACAATGGCGGGCCACGTGTCCGATACGGTGGCAGTTGAAAGAAATCAGGTGATCGTCAGCAGTCCTCCACTCGGCTGGATTGCGAGGGCACGCCGGAAGGTTCTGGCTTTGGGCATACGAAACAGGGGGTCGACGACGGTTGATCGGCTGAGAGGGAGCTGTAGTGCACTCGGAGGCCAGTCCAGCATTGGAAAGCTCTTGACGCACAATGGCATGTACCAATGGCACCATCTGAGGGCTAGAGTCACAGGCATGGGAACACGTGGACGCAGGAGACAGAGCTTCAAGTTCACGTCTGATGATCTTGCTCACGTGCTCTGCAGTTTATGGCGTCTGTAGTGCAGGCCTGTCTTCACACGACCATGTTGCTGCGGTGTTTGGTAGTCGAGTGAAATTATGGGCGATACGTAGACTTTTTGCGGCCTCAAAACGCTGGCACTCCTTGATGATGGCATCGACCGTGCTGCAGTCCGTGCATATGAGAAGGTTGAATGCATCATCTGCAATGCCTTTTAATATGTGAGCTACTTTTTCATTTTCTTCCGTACCGTTGTCTGCTTTTCGGCAAAGGGCAAGCACGTCCTGTATGTTAGTCGCATAGGACTCTGATGACGTTTGCGCACGAGATGCGAACTCCTTCTTGGCCGCTGCCTTTCTGCCGGCAGACTAGCAGAAAAGGGCGTGGATCTTTTCTTTGCACTCATCCCAGCTTCCAATTTCATCTTCGTGGTTTTCGAACCACACTTTTGCTGTTCCTTTCAGGTAGAATAGGATATTGGCTAACATAAGAGCTTCATCCCAGTGGTAATTCTTACTTGTACGTTCGTACAATCACAGCCATTCTTCGACGTCGACATCATCCGTGCCACAGAACGTGCCACGATCTTTTAGCTGCGGAAGGACAACAGTTGTTGTTGTAGTCGCCTCCGCGGGAGCCGGTCCCTGGTTTGCCATAGTGAAAAAATCCAAGCGTCGGCCACTGCGGAGCTCTGTTATATCGTGTTGTACCCCGCACCACCACCAAATTTCATGGGGGTGAGAGAATGAATGCAATAATTATATTTACAAAATATACAGGGAGAGTCTGAGGCAGCTGAGGCCAAGATGGAAGAACAGCAGCAACAACAACACGAGCACGGTCACTTTCATCGTCTTCGTCGTCTATGATGCTCTTTCGTTGCTGATGTCGTGTAACAATATGTCGTGTCTAACATTTCTTAGGTAAAGTTGTTGCATTCACTTTTATGTGGGCTACGTTGCAATCCCCAAATGCTGCTAGTATCCTGTAGTCAAACGATAAGCATACGGTATATAGCAATGCTAACGCGCTGGAATGACTTGCAACGTAGATTAAAATGGTAGGCCTTTGCGTCCCAGATACCGAGGTCAGAACATTCTCTCGCAGGTGTACTGTACCTGAAAAGGCCAATGATCACCATCCTCGAACAGAGCGGCATCAGGGCGACGGTGTTCCTCACGCTACAAAACCACATCCTCGACTCCTTCATCGACAGTATGCTCGACCCACACGAAGCCGCTCAGGTAGACCTCTTTGCTCTTTTTCTTGCATATGAAGTGACACACGCACATGCACACGAACATGCACACACGCACACACACACACATGCACGCACGCACGCACTGACCCACACGTGCACAGATGCGCACAGACGCGCACACGCACACAGACACGCACAGACGTGCACAGACGCACACACACACACAGATGCAGACACTGCCGTTAGACCATGTCCACATATACTTACTAATGACTGAAACCGACGATGGACACGAATACGAACTGTGGTATGTTCTCAATACTGTCCTTCTGCATTGTGTCCTTGCGCCATTTAAACTGCAGTCTGCTGTTTGCACTTTGTGTATTGATATACCCAGACTGCGCGCGCGTAGTGTTGAGCAAGCAGATGTGCTCAGTAGCAATTATAATCAGTCTCTTAGCATGAACTCTGAATGAGCAAGTCAGGACTATCTGCACAAACATATTTCACAAAGCATTCCTATTAACTTTCCGTCACTTCATGACATTTTACGACACTTTTCCCAATAATTGATGTAGCAGAAACATGGTTACAATCGTTAGAAATTGTCTCATATAGCATAGTCACCATTTAATTATGTGTGATGCATTGAAACCTGCGCAGGTCCTATTCATGTATTCTGCAATGCGACGTCCATACAAGGAACTTGCTGGTGTTGGCGTCGACCTCACCGTGGAGCCATTCTTTCGAGCGTTAGTGCGTGCTGTCAACAGGAAGGCTCTGAGTAAGTACAGTGTTCTCAGTCACATAATATACAGTGTTGTCTGCAATATGTCGCAGATTCTGTTCCCACCCAGTGCAAGTTATTTTTTCACAAACCTTTCTTTCTTCACATTTGCATCACAATTACTTCAAATAATATCCCCTAAACTTTCTTATGCATTACTGTCATCAGTTTTCATTAATATTGACTAGAATAAGTTGTTCGTTTTCGGGCGTGTGTCTTGCAACGATATCTGTTGAACAAGCTGTCTTACCGTTCCCTCCTTCTTTTACAGCCACTTACCACTAGTCTCCCTCCTGTATTCGACTGTGATTGTTGTTGGCGACATTGCGTTGCACGCTTTGTTCTACATCCGGTTTTGTTCTACGTCCAAGTGTCCGTGGTGCCAGTGACGTGCTGTCCTTTTCGCAGAGGAACTGAAGACCAGGGCTCGCATCTTGGTTCCGCCTGCCTTCGGTCGCACCATGTTCGGCGTGCTGGACGAAACTGGCACACTCGAGTACGGCCAGGTGTTTGTACAGTACTCGAACGATATGCTGCGACACAAGATCAATGATCCTGCGACCATCTTGGAAGGTATAGTGTGACCCTTCAATTTCAATACTTTAAGTTTTCCAGGGGGTCAGAGGAGATTGGTTTGTCTTCAGCACTTTCTTTGGGAGCATCTTACACCGTATTCTTTCATATCTGCACATGCTTGTAATCGAGAGGGCCACGGGAGGAGGTGTCTCACATTCCCGGGCAAATAATTGAGGCAAACGGTTGCTTTATGGATTGTAAAGGTCGTCTTCCTCTTTTATTTCTTATTCTTCAAAGAATGAACGCACGTACCTCGCCAGATCACCGTAAATCATGACGTACAGGAGCCTTCTTTGATCATGCCGTAATACGAGTATGCATTCGCAGGAGCTTCTTAGAGGAGAACATGCGTTTGTATTTGCGTTTGTTGAACGCATGTATGCAGACAGCTCACGTGTCGAGTGATACAAGAAATTATGACTTATCTGTCTGGTCCAAATGCTGAATATTCCTTAATGAAAGTGACATTAAAAATGTTTATTGCATGGTTTCTTATCACAGACCACAATATATCAATTATGCACGGCATAGTTGACTGCCCCTGATAACTTCGAATACCTGGGGTTTTTCAACGTGCGCTGACATTGCGTAGCACTCAGACCTCAGGCATAAGGCCTCCATAGGACTCTATAGGTTTTTATAGAGATGCTGGGAGTGACGCCGATTTCCTGCAGTTCAGCAGCTTGGTACGGTTACAGCTTTCCCACTAGGGCGGATGTATTGAAAATGTTTTAGTGCGTTAGAAATCAAGACATGATGGGTTGCATGATTACTTTTTGTGGGAATTTGGCATGCGTTTGTATGTTTGTTTTTGTACGTTTTATGACATTTTTTGCGTAAATAATGGCTGCCCACTGGCCATGCATTAGGATTTAGCCAGCAAGTTTGATGCCAGTATCGCGGAGCCGCGGCTGTAGCTCTACAACAGCTTTCATCCTTAATGGTTAAAAACATAAGAAACAAAACGTGCATGCACATTGCCTTAAATTATTATTTGGCGCAGTGCCTTGGGTCTTCCAACTCGATGAGCTTTGCGTTGCATCTCAAAAACACTATACTTTCCCAATGTAGAGACGGCATAAAACATGATTTTTTTGCACCACAAAAAGAAACGATTCCTTTGATAAGAATCGTTCTAAAGATGTGCACAAAATATGTGAATTTTGTTGAATTCTCCCTATGGTTAGGCGAAATAGGTAAAAAAAGGGGGGGTGACTGTGATAAGGTAGGTCTTAAACGGAGTTTATCGCACAGAAGCAGTGTTTTTTGTGTTAGTGTGCAGCGAATATATGCCGACGAACGCTCTAAAAAGAAATATGCATGTCACCAATCTATAGCTATTAGCGGTGCACGTGCATTGAGCAAAACATTGTGGTTCTTTCTGGCACAGCTTGATAGCAGTGATTTGAATGATATGTGGGGTTTAACGTTCCAAAACAACCATATAATTATTAGAGACGCCGTAGTGGAGGGCCCCGGAAATTTTGACCACCTGGGGTTCTTTGACGTGCACCATATTCTGAGCAAACGGGCCCAAAACAATTCAGCCTCCATCGGAAGTGCAGCCGTGCAGCCGGGATTCGATCCCGCCACCTGAGGGTCAGCAGCCGAGTGCCTTTGCCACTAGACCACCGCGGCGGGGCTTGATAGAAGCAGTGCTTCAACAGGACTGATGTACTTTTCTGAAACAAAAAACCTCATGAACAAGGTGGCATTTTTGATGATTATTTTGCTGAAGCGCCATATAAATGCTTCAAAGTTGATTAGTTCAGCTGGTTGGGGTTATTACTAATGAATATTTTTTTTTCACGTGAAAATTTACAAAAAGGTCACAGGTTTGGTTCCTGTCCACAGCAAGTCATTTTTTCACCCATTTTCTTTCTACACATTTGCATTAGAATTTGACTTCCCCTATACTTTCCGTGGCATTGTCTGTTAGACCTCATTAGTGTTTTGTCAAACACGAAAAAACGAGCCCTCAACTATACACCTCTTACTCCATTCACGAGGGTCTCGTACTGGCAGACTGGGTGCTTTCAGATTGTATACGAAGGACTATTGGTCAGCTACCAGCTCGTAATAAGTTCACGCACTACGTGACGCCAAACAGGCTCATAAAATGTGTGCCTCATTTGCCACTATGCCTCCAGGTGGCGCTGACTGTCACTCCCAAGTTTATTTCTCTCTCTCTCTCATGCACACACACACACATGCACGCACACACACACACACACACACAATATATATATAAATATATATATCAACAGTTTCGACCGGTAAAATTACGGCAACTGCCAAGCTGTCTCTTCTCTTCCCAATTACGTTTGGCCCATTGGAAAAACCTTTTTATGAAGTAGCTTTTACAAAGGCGTACTCCTTTTGCGTAGGAATGGCAGATAGCTCTCGATGTGAATCGTGCGACACTGACGAGACAATAGAACATCTACTGTGTTCATGTGAACGTTTTGCGAGCGAACGAAACTTGCTACGCGAAACGTTAAAGACACTAGACATTAGACCTTTTTCTGAAGAGAAGATCCTTGGTTCATGGCTCTACGCGTCGCAAGCCAGCAATGCGACGCGGGCATTGCTAAGCTTTCTAAAGACAACTGGACTACGCGACCGCATATAAGCAGGCAAGGTAACATCTACACATACGTTGCCCTTCACTTCTCTCTTGCTTCTCCTTTAATTTCTCACCCCTTCCCCGAGTGCAGGGTAGCAAACGGGACATGTGTCTGGTTGACCTCCCTTTCTTTCATTTCTACCCTTCTTCTTCCTCGTCCCCTTCCTCTCTCTCTTTATATAAACATATATATTGCCATATCCCATACCTATATATATATATATATATATATGTTTATTTAATTATTTATTTATTTATTTATTTATTTATTTATTTATTTATTTATTTATTTATAAAGCTTATATGCAAAACAAAAACATCTGTTCGCGCACAAGGTTATAAGTATGAAAGCAGATGTGGTCCTGTTTCATGAATATTTCTTCATTTTCGTGATGATAAGGTAAATCTGTTATTGACGTTGCATAAGGTCAGCTCTAATTTTTTTGTGATTCGTGTGTTCGTTGATGATGTGATTGCGGCTCAAAGCTTCCACGTCTTGAGCCGAAAGGCCATTTTAATTCATTCTTTATTATGTACCATCCCCACAAACTCCCCCAAGTGGAGGTTACGATGATTGTTTTGCCGAAAGATTGACTGGCAACGGACAATGAAATGCGGAGTAGGCAGTAAGTTTGATGCCAGTATCGCAGGAAGCAGCTGAAGCTTTTCAACAGCTTCCACCTTGTTAGAGTTATACGACCGCGCGCAGACATTGGTTGAAGTGAGTACGATGAGACTGAGTGCTGCAGCTGCTATAGATACGGTCATATCATCTTTGCTGTTCTATAGGCACGGGTGCTGCTTAGATTTGAAATGACATTGCTGAGCGCCGCATCAGTTGGCTCGCTCATGCCTCAATTTTACCTCAAGTAAGGTCGAAAATAAAACACGTTTCCCACAACCTCAAAAGCCATGGTCACCGACCTCACGAATGCGGTACGATTGTGGATAAAGAGCATGCTTTTCCGAAGGTCCTTGGCCATTTCAGTTGTCCGTGAACATCGTTTTCACTCATTTGCATCGTACATTTGTGGTCCTTTGTGTACCGTCTTAATTAACCGAGTAAAGTTTACAGATACCCTCTCAATAGGATATTGAATAAAATAGATGTTCTTGGAACCAAAGAAGCATCCTCTCAATATGATATTGAATATTGTAGATGTTCTGAGGACTAGAGAAGCATTCGCTATTCCAAATTAGCAGGGAACAAAATAACTAGCCTTACAAAACAAATAAAAACCTTGTCAAAAAATTGCATTTCGTGCCCCCCCCCCCTCCGGAAAGACACGTTACTAACAAGTCTCTGGCTGTTTTGCGGCAACTCGGTGCCTAGCTTCGTGTACAGACACGAGTAAGTGCGTTGTGCTTTCCACTAGCGTATCTCTTGCTGGTCGAATGAGGACGCATCAGGGACACTCGTGTACTAATGTGGCTGTTGTGGTGAAGCACTAGGCTTAATGCGACGCGAAAGAAGGCGAGACAGGCCAACTAGCCCTCCTTATCACTCTTTTGTAGCAGTTGGTACCGTGTCAACAATGCTGCCGTGCATTTAAGATGCCCTGCGGAGGCAACTAGGTCTGAAATAGTAATGCGCCGTGAATGAAAATGCATACATGTTTTAAACTGCATCGTTACGACACTGCGAGAGCAGGAAGCGCAGACCCATTTCGCATTCGCGCCGCTAATGCAGATATCTGTGGCACAGTGACCATTTTTATTCTGTTTCCGTAGACGGAGAAGCCCGTCGTTCGATTCCGCGATAGGTAATAAGTGGTGCTTTACGAGCCAAAGCTATGAAGTGTTTGAGGCTCGCCGTGGTGGAGGCTTCCAGAAATTAGAACGATCTGTTATTCTTTTCTCTGACATTACACAATACACGCGTTTTTGGCACGCAGCACCTGCCGAAATGTTATCACCCCGGACAGGATCCAATCTGCAATTGCCTTAGTGGCAGCAACCGAGCAAAGTAATCACTTCACCAACGGAATGGAACAGGGTTCAATGATCAAATACTTATTCCACGTTCTTTCCAAAGTCATTGTTTGCCATCTTTTGGAACGCTATATTACTATCACAACGGCCACCGGGGACATGCTTGCAGGTGACGTCATTGTGACGAAGAACCCGTGTATGCATCCCGGTGACATTCGTAAGCTGACCGCTGTGAACGAGCCCCAGCTGCATCACGTGCGTGACTGCATTGTCTTTTCGGCCAAGGGAGATAGACCGCATCCAGATGAGATGGCGGGTAAGCACGCCTTGCCTTTACCTATGCACGCTTCTCTGCACCGCGCTTGCATCCAGGTATTGTCGAGTACAACAAACGACCAGCTCCAGCCAGCTTACTGTGTGGCAGTGTTTTGTAAAGGCGGGGTCACCAGCCATCTGGCTCACAGTCTCAGCCTGGAGACACAATATGCGCACCCATTAGTCCTTTGAGGAGGAAATGCCGCCGACTCCTAAAGCTGTATCGAACTGTAGTGGTGGCAGCTGTCGAAACGCAAGCTGCACGTGGCACTACATATTTACACAGCGAAAGCCTTGCTTCTCTCGAATTACCGGTGTGAGTCTGCGCTCTCACATAATTATCATACGTACACAGGGCGTTACGTATAGACTTTTGAGGACGTTAAGCTGCATTTTCTTAATGCAAATGTCCGTAGACGAGCGTAATGTGGTTGTAGATTTAGCCTCGTGCACGAACGTGATAGTCAAATTGCTGAGGAAGTTGGGATGATGAACAATACTCGTTAGGATATTGGCTTCAGGTTTACAGATACTCGCAAGCAGTGTGGGTGTTCTAACACATTGTAGCCACCAAAAATATCGATTTTCTCTGTTTGTGAATGAGGCTTGGTGACACATTTGTTAGGAAGCCCTCTCTACTTACGAGTACGAATAAATAACCGTTTCTGCACATGGTGTGTTGAATGCCTTTCTGTGAGCCACGTTTGCATACTGAGTAGCTGTCTCTTCGAGGCATGTCCACCTCGGATTCAATGGCGATACTATTTTTTCGTTAAAAACATTATTATTTATTTTTCACTTAACCATCGTGCGCACAGCAGGTACATCAGTCTGCAGGGGAAGGAAACAAACTGTTGTTGTAAGTAGCGCCTGTGTGTGTATGCCTATTCCTATGGTCCGTGTCTTTTGTGCGCTCAACCCATCCAAGTATGACCAAACCACAAGCCCGGATCCCTACCCTGGTCTGTGTTGAGCCCGACGCTAGAATGAATGACATTATGTTCTCGCTACGTCTGTCGAAAAAGGAAAGTTGATATTTAACGTAGTGAGCCCGGGTAGGTAAACAGCATTTGAGATAATTTACACGGGTGAGACGGTATGCAAATATGATTTGATTACCTGATGGGTGAACGAAGATACAGCCGGGGTGTCTTCCTGGATGCTATGTTCTGAAATGGTCCAAGAGAGTGATAATACTGATTCTCCGAAATGGCGTACACGTAGTTTTGTGACGCCTAAAAAAAGCCTCAGTAACCGGCGGGTTTACATTTGTCCGTATTCTAGCGCATAGTCAATGAACCAAGAACGTACTTTCGTAAGTTTACAATACCCTTCCAATACATGGGTATCAGCTCTGAAGGTTTCACCAGTTTCGACTGAATGGCGCAATAAATAAGCATTTTTCTTAGAAACCTTTAAAATATGAACTCCTTTATCAGGACAAAAAGGGCATCCTCGTGATTATTGGTGTGCAGGAAATATTTGTAAAACGATTTAGTATCTATCAGTAATGCAACACTTCATGTCAGTGAACATTCTCAGAAAATTAGGCAGGCACTGCCAATATTATGATCGCCATTAAAGGCCATGTTGTGCGTTAGCTGCTTCTGTATACAAGACATTAATTACATGGGGCAAATTACCTCTCGTGGTTTGATTTTAACAGGAACGTGTTTTATGCCGGGGTCTACCGTGCCTGCAGTGATTTACATACTGCAAATAAAAAAAATCAGAAGGCAAGCAACTCCCACACGGAATCGAACTAGCAACCTCTCGTTCCTCAGAGCGTGGCACGAACCACACGCGGAGAGCGTACATTGCCTGCAACGCAAGTCATGAATGTACACCATATGCTGTTTGGCTATAGTGTCTAAAATATACTGGCACGATATTTTGACAGTCCTCAGAACTTCCAAAATTAAATGAGTTTTCGACATCAGTAGCGGGATAGCTTGAGGGCCTCGCGTTGGGCGCACTCTGTTGTCGCATTCACAAAGCGCCGTCTCTTCAATGCGCGCGCTTATCAGACTCGTAATTCAGGAGAGGACGAAAATAACTTTGCACGCTGCCACGGCCACGTTTACAAAAGGAACGCGCTGCTGACTATTGACACAGGAAGAATTGTGGCAGTTATTCGCGCCTGCTTTGTGTGCGCTCGTGTTGTGTGTCCTTCTGTTTGTACAGCGTGGCTTAAGTGTCGAGATGTTACAGAAGTTAGTCCGCGCTCTTCCTGTGTGTGCTAATTTCGTGCGCACTTGCTGCTCGAGGTGTGCGCTGCAAGTTTAGAGTTGCTTGCCGTTCCTAACAAGATTATATATATATATATATATATATATATATATATAGGGGATTTGCATCGTTTTTTTTTCTAACTGTCTCGAAGCATCTTGCACCTTTAATCTGAACATTTATCGTACGTTTAAAAGGACCTACAGTAGCTTCAACTTGCATGCATTCGAGCGACGTACAGTGCTCAACTCGGCTGTCTATAACGACAGAGCGTCGCGCGCGAAACAGCAGGAGCGACATCTGCAGTCGCAACTACGCCACGTCTAAGCATGCACGTCGCCAATGATGGTCCTGCCCTGCAATTTCTACCCTTCTTTTTCTCCGCGACCGCGATGACTGCTTTGGCCGTCGAATCACTGTCAACATTACAAAATCGAAATAAAACAAAAAAAGAAATATTCTCGCTTCGGGATATCATATCGCAGCGACAACGGTTTTACTTCGTCTTTCTTTCTTGTTTTTTGTTCTCGAAATCGCTCAGAGTGCTTTCGATGGCCAAAGCGGTTGTTTCATCCGCGGCAATAAACAGCGATCAGTATTGCGAGACAGGTACATCAGTGGCGCCGCGCCTGCTCAGATGTGGCGTATTTGTGAATGCAGATGTCATCCCTGCTGTTTCGTGCACGACGCTGCGTCGTTATAGACAGCCGAGTTGAGCACTGTGCATTGCGATATATCAGAAGCTGAAAAGCGCCAGCAAAAGGCGTTTTCGTCGCGTCGCTGCCGATGAGCCGTTCCATCCGAGCTGAGTGCTTGAATAAACTTTGTGCGGGCCATACAGCACAAGTTATCTGGAAAGTCACCTCGAAACGATAATGTTCATGTGTAGCTCGTAAGAAAACTTCACTGCAATGGTTCATCGAGCTCCCTACGTTTCGCTGCTTCATTTATTGAAGGAAGACTGTATGTTACCTTATCATGCCAGTCATTCAGCGTAGTTTGCTTGAGAACTTGCTGGACACAAAGTGGTCAAGCCCCGCCGCGGTGGTCTAGTGGCTAAGGTACTCGGCTGCTGACCCGCAGGTCGCGGGTTCGATTCCCGGCTGCGGCGACTGCATTTCTGATGGAGGCGGAAATGTTGTAGGCCCGTGTACTCAGATTTGGGTGCACGTTAAAGAACCCCAGGTGGTCAAAATTTCCGGAGCCCTCCACTACGGCGTCTCTCATAATCAAATGGTGGTTTTGGGACGTTAAACCCCACAAATCAATCAATCACAAAGTGGTCAATGCACTTATTTCCTGCTATCCTGCAAAACCCTGTGCGAAGTTGAATGTATCGTGCTTGGCTAAGTTGCCTAATATACGTAGAAATAGTACCGCTTGTAAAGCTTACCAGTAAGGAACAAAATCTTTTTTTTTTCAGTTTTGAACAAAGCACCTCTCTATTAACTCATGCAGGCTCTGACCTCGATGGCGACGAGTACTCTGTGCTGTGGTATGCTGATGTCATCTTCAAGACAAACTGCAGCCCAATGCACTACAACAGTGATCCACCGCGTGAGCAGAAAACACCGATTCAGGCGAGTGGCTTTATTTTGCATTTAATGTTCACGTCGGCATTTCTTTCAGTTACACGAGATGCAATAAATTGTTCACTCCGGTCTAACAGGAACCAATAAAAGATTAGCAGTGGATGTGTCTATACGTCCGGGAAGGTGATGCCTTTACAGCTCATCGTATGTCCACTGCTAACACGCTGCAGGAGACACACAGAGCACGATATCGAGCTTTATATGCTCCGCATCTTGTAGGGAGGACAGAAAATAATCTAAAGACAAATACCTTTTTGTTTGCATTCCTGGGACCTTGTATGAAAGGTTGCAAATGTTAAGCACTTTTCCTGCTTCTAAATCACACTTTCATAGTGACGAGAAAGTGGCTTTTTATCTAGCTTTCACTACTCATTTTTACTGGCACTGTTTTCTTCTCGTCACAAATTTCATCGTGAAACCCGTGTAAATTACGCATTAAGTCTGTAGAGATTTCTTGCTTGTCAGATAAATGCTTCGATCTTCACTTGGGCTGTAGAAAACACACAAAAAAGAAAATCAGATTATAACGCGCGATATACATGTGAGACAAAGCTGACTGGGTGGGGGACCGCAACGCAAAGCCAGGTAGGAGACAATTCACTACTAGTACCCTAGCCCAATCGAGGCTTCATTTCTTATTCACGTAACTTGAATATTTTGTGGCATCATGAATTGTGCTGAAATAAATAAAAGAATTGTTGGCATCTAGCGTCCTAAAAACCCCCATATGATTATGAGAGACGCCGTAGTCGAGGGCTCTGGAAGTTTTGAGCACCCGCGGTTCTTTTTAACCTGGGCCTAAATCTGAGCACAAGGATCTCAAAAGATTTTCGCCTCCATCAAAAATGTGGCCGTCACGGCCGGGATTCCGTTCCCGGGATCGGGGGATCAGTGCTAAAAAAAGGGAGGGGGAAGGAAACGCGAGAACATGTTACGCGCTCGTTTTTCGTATGGTCATAAGTAGTCAGGAACGATTTCACTGCGGAAAGTTGTGACAATCATTACCCGAACATTAGTACAAAAGGTGTGTGAACTGTGATTGGTCAAGAGCATGCTCGACGAAAAAAGATTGTCCTACAGGTGCAGCACATGATTGACTTCTTCTGCCGGTACATCAAGGGGGACAAGATCGGCCTCATAGCGAATGCGCACCTCGTGTGGGCAGACTTGCTGGACGCCGGCATCAATTCGCGCCGCTGCCGCGATCTGGCATGCAAGTGCTCGGTCAACCTGGACTTCGCGAAGTGCAGGCGACTTGAAAGGGTTGCAAAACTCCGAGAAGCCACCCATGTACCCGGACTTTATGGAGAAGCAGGGCACCAAGAACACGTACTGCTCGCGAAAGGTCCTGGGCAAGCTGTACAGGAACTGCAAGAAGGTAAGCACCTCGCGTTTGAAGTCTCACACTTCTCACACCACAAAAAAAGTAGGTCGCCTTAAGGGTCTTTCACTAAACAAAGCTCAAAGGCGCTCATATATGTGTAGCGTAAGAGTCGTGAACGATCGTTCTTTTCGTCATGTCATATGGGAGTGCCCTTGAGGTGAAATTTAACACGTATCATTGCACGTGTTTTCCACCACTGTTAACATCGATGGTGGATATTATAAGGAACTGATACTGGTTAATCAGAAATGTGCTTACTCTTTAGGTGTGAATACTGGTTTTTTATTTTATTTTATTTATTTACAAATACTGCTGTCTCACAGTTCGAGACATTGCAGGAGTGAGTCCATAACAGTGAATACACACTAAACTAACAAAACACATGGTTTGGTAGTTCATTCAAAAAACTATTGGTAGGCAACTTTCGGAGAGAAACATCCAGATTATTCCACAATTCCACTGTGAAAGGCAAAAATGAAAACTTAAAACAATCTAGAAATGGCATGAAGGGTGTGATGTTTATGGGGTTTGACCTGCGAGTGTTTGCAACGGAGTTGGAAAAGGAAATGGGCATGTCAATGGTGATTATCTTGTTCACAATTTTATGTAAAGTGCCGATACGCTCACAAGTACGTCTGTGTTCAAGTGATTTGAGTGATAGACGTACAGCGTGTGACGAAGGCGAAAAATTCTGATCATAACGGTGATATATGAATCTTATTGCTTTTTTTGAACACCTTCCAAGTGTGCTATGTCGCATGCGCAGTGAGGTGACCAGACAACGGAGGCGTATTCAAGAACAGGCCGTATCAGGGATTTGTATGCTGTTAGTTTGCATTCGTGAGTTGCATCTTTTAACGTTCGCTTCAAGAAGCCCAATTTTCGGAGCGCTTTTGAGCAGATTAGGTTTATATGTTTATGCCATTTTAAGTTCGGTGAGAAGGTTACGCCAAGATACTTGTATTCGTTGACATGCTTCATGTTCTGGCCATAGGAAAAACGTAGGGGTTCCTTCTTGTTTGTGAATGTCATGCTTACCGTTTTGTTAAGGTTTAGTGCCATTTGCCACGTTGAGCTCCAGGTACGGAAAGAAGAAAAAACATTATTTAACTGTATTTGGTCACGGGAGGTACTCATACAAGAATAGAGGACACAGTCGTCGGCGTATAGACGGAGTTTGACCTTTGTATTTTTGTTAACTAGAAATGTACCCCGGAATTATTGTGAAGTTTGCTTCAGTAGTATATCTGGTCACTGACTGTCGATTTTACAAAAATCAAATAATGTTGCAGCTTGATTTGAATGCGTGTGATAAGGTAGCCTTACCATGGTTGCGGGATGAAAAAGTGCACTGTAAATGGCCATGGCATTAGACGGCCTTGATTCATTTTTGGGGTTTACGTCACAAAACCACATTAGACTGTCTTAAAACGACACCAAAAGCAACTTTAAAGTCGACGTTGATTGTTGAAATAGTGTCCCAGAAACCTCGTAGGGTTACTTTTGTGCCAAGGAAGTGCTTATTTTGAAATAAGTCATTTTTAGAGGTCCGCAACGGGTTAGCGCACTTCAAATAACCCGCCTACAGCAGATCGTTTCACGTCACAGCGGCCATGCACAACGTTGCCCGGCAGAACGAAAGTAACGGGAGGCACAGCAGCTACAATGACCATTGAAAGATTGCCTGTCATGGCCTCCGAGATGGCAGACTTGCATAGTTAAACAGGGCTACTCTAGATGACATGACCTGTCCAGTTTAACCAAGCGAAAACTGAACTTTTCAGCAACTCGCACCGTTCTCTATAGTATAACGTCCCGCGGTTCTTTTTTCTATAAATCAGAGATAAAAAAGCAGCATTTTATTACATCTCGGCGCACTGAAGGTTCCTGATTTCATGCAGCTATTTTGATTACTGGTGGATTACTAGGTGCTACCTATCACGTAATCTGGATCCTTTTGCAAATGTCCTTCGCGTAGCGCATGAATTCTCGTGCATTTGCCATAATATCTTGATGAATAGGGCGCTTCCGCTGATAACTTTTGTCGGTTTAGACATTATCATACATTCACATTTCACTTTAACGTAAATTAGTATTTGACTTTAGATTCTCTTTAATCTACCCGCTCATTATAGAAAGCGGACACCCGAGAATACACCAATTGCTCCCATTTCCTTACGTCACAGTTCACTAGTGAGAACACAGACAACTGTGAACTACTTAAAAGTATAAATAATTTGTGGTTTCTCTAACCAGGTTGAGCTGAGCACCGAGTACCTGGACGTTGTAGAGAACACGTTACCTGATCCGCGGTTGCTGCTGGAAGGACGAGAAGCTTTGTTGAAAGAAGCCAGGACTTCCTACCGAAGGTGATACTCATAAAATGTCTGCGTAGCGTTTCGCTGCGCTGATAGTGCCGACGTTTATATGCCTATGAAAAAAAACGCGCCATGGTTATTGACAAAAAATACATAATACATACTAGTGCACTCCCTATTCTTCTTGGTCTCGAATGACCGGTAACACTGCGGTGCTTGCCGCATATTTCACGACGGAAACGGAAAAAAATAATTGAAAGCAAAAAATTTTTACGTGGACCGCTTCGGTGCCCAAATTACCAACGCTCTTCTTTCGTAAATGACCTTTCACGCTGATTTGACTCTCAGACTTTTACACGCAAAATAGGAATTATCAGAGCGTGAACCATAAATCACGAGGACACCTTCGCTTACGGACAATTTATTTTGCTGATTTCAGGTTTTTGCAAGCAGGTCTTGCTGTCCCTGGTTCACCGGTGTAAAACGAAGTCTAATCACTAACGCGTTTTCCAAAAGCCCATTTGCAGGCGTATTTGTGAACAATCTTCTGCGTACCAGTAGTAGTCATAAAAAGCCAAAGTCCATACTGGTACCCAGTGTGGACTCACTATTTCGAACTGAGCCCACCTCATACGTGTGCTTGCCTACTTATCTATGTAAAACAAACAACGGCTAATCACAAAGCAATGCCAATGTACTTGAAACTACAGCACAGTTCGTCTGCAGCTGATTATCGAAGGCGCTTGGAAGGACGACCACCTTTCTCTTTATTTACTGCCTGCTTTGGGTGATATGAACCAATACATATAATTTCCGCACACCACCCAATTTTCTCTCATGTCTCACACTGTTTAATTTTCTGTCGCCCTTAAGCTTCCTGTTATTGCACTTTTGCTGTCCTGGAACAAAACGGTGTAGTCGAAGGTACATCACGTGCGGTGGCAGTGTTGTCGGCAGCGCCTTCATGCATGCAGGTACGCGATGAAGATTCGGGCACTGCTGAAGTCGTACCGCATCGACAGCGAGAGCGAAGCCCTCTGCGGGGCGGTGTTCAAGTTCAGCATGTTCGTGCAAGAAAAGAGCGACGCCACGGACGTGTGTGTGGTTCTCGAGAGCCAAGTGGAACACGTGATTCGCAAGACGCGCGTGGAATTCTTCTCTCACACTGTCAGCCAACTGCAGGAGAACTTGAAGGCCTCGGCGTGGTTCCAGGTTTGCCCATATCATCAATCATCAATATATTCGTAATGATGATAAGAGCTGGTATTGTTGTACTCCCGCCGACTCACCTTGTGCCCTGTGGCCATAATTTTATAAGTAAGAATGACGTATTCACGTAAGCGCATGCAGATTGAGCTTGTGTCGCAGCAAATTCGGTGTCCTCGCGGGCGATAAATCTATCACACATAGTTTTTAAAAGCAACGCATAGGAGGTACTGATTTGGATTTTTTCACTTGTTTATTGTTAAATGAAACGCGAAGCCCCCAAGAGCGTAGAAAATGTGTGGATAAACTAAGGTTTGTTGCAAAAAAAAAGCATGTATTGCAAAACAGGTATCGGTTCCTACTGTACCCTACAATCACTGCATCATGTACCGTATCCTGAGCGTCTGGTCACGTAAGAAAAACTTGGCAATAGGCTAGTGGGTAAACTCAGATAAGCTTTTCTTGCGGAAACCAACCAAAGAAAATGAACGCAATGAAGAAAGATGAACAATAAAAAATAGGTGTTTTGTACTTCTTCGCAGTGTTCAGTTTCCTTTCTAAGCTTGCACAAAAAAAATAGTCTTAGCAGATGAGACAAGAGTGTCGTCTGCTAAGAGAAAGAGATTGTGAGAAAGAACACATGAACAAATCTCGTTTCATGAAATGTTCAACTGGTTTGATTTAAAAAATTCCATTGAGCTGCGGCTGGTCTTACATCGGCCAGACTGGCCGGTGTAATAATGACTGACTAGCATAGCCCACGCTGTCTATTGAAGGACGGGGCCGGGTCTTGTCACTTCGAGGCTTGCAGGGGTAAACCACTGCTAGGCAATGCGAGCATTTTGGGGAAGAACAAAGACAAGGTGGCACAGGAACTGTCTGAGGCTCTACGTACAGAAAGCTCGTGATCTTGATATCAGCATTCCCTCTGTAACTCTTTATCAAAATGAGTATGGTTTTTTGAACGATAGGTTTTGATCAAAAGATGTTTTTCAGAGATGGTTATTTTGCTTTCTGTGGTGTTGTGCGCATGCTTGAGGATTCTCTAGCTAAGCTTTCAGAATAAAATTTGGTCGCGAGTGTGCGCTTTTGCGTGTGTTACGTGCCTTCCTCGTTCCTGCCTAAACGTTGATTGACATGTGGGATGTCTCAAGACTACCATATAGTTACACTATCTAAACGTTTACACCATCCGTTCAAGTTCAGTTATGTACTTTTCCCTCAGTTTCATAATTGTCAAAGCTGCCCCTGTATACAGAAGACTTTTAGAACGGGACCAATTCGGCTGCGAAAACTATGGTCAGTGCACTTATAAAGGGGCCATATGTACAATTTTTGCATATGATGTATTGTAGGGTACTCCTTCACAAACACGATTACAATGCTTTAGCGCGTTTAGTCATGCCACTCGTAAATTAACTTTCTATAAGCACGTGAGCAGTTTGGTAGTCGTGAAACACTGGCACAGTCATTACTCTCGTGCCTTAACTTCACAAGCTGCTTTGTGTGTCAACGTCCTCATTTCGGCGCGCGACTAGGATTTTTGGCTGCGCGTGCAATTGAGATATTTCAGCTTTGTTCAGCTTGGCCTTGAAATGGAAATATTTAGAGTTGCTGAGATTTTCGTAGAAGTTGAAGACTCCGCTGCATGACGTCCCATAGGCAATGAAAAAATGGCAGTTGCTGGCGGACACAGTAGGCTTTGTAATTTTTTTTCGTGGAAATCTAAAAATTTTTGGCGACCATGTCATGGCTCCTTTAAATGTCCTACGACTGTTCACTGCATTTATCGTGCCTATTTTGTATTTGCCGAATATATTCCGCAAATGTGGTTCTAAGCACAGTGTTTTCACTAGGTTTAGGCCGGGCGCTCATATTGAACCTGAAGTCTAACAAGTCCTCTTGGTGAGCCTAGGTACAGCCAGTGTTTGCAGGTTTGGGCCGAGCCTGAGGTTTGCCTGCTGAGCTTAAGTTTCTGAGCATACGTCAGTGCTTGCATAGTTATATAGAGAAAACAGCGATTTGTTCCTGCATAGACCAGAAATGAAAAAGCTTTCAATTTCTTTTTAGTGAAGTAAATAAACTTATTGTTTAGTAATTAAAAGAGCCAGTGTAAAGTTCAGAAATTTTTTTCGAGAATTTGCATTCTTTTACAAAAAGAAAACCACTTTTGATAGGATGGTTTTGTGAAGACCTATTTCATTTTTGTCATTTTGGTTTATTGAAGCACATAATCATTTATTCTGGGCCTTTAATTTAAAAATAAACAATGTGTCGTGGGCGTTGTGCGGTATTGGGCATTTTGCGATTCAAGGCATGAGTGCCGTCATACTATTTTTATAGGGTCACGCCAATGTGTGAGTATTGCGCAGTCAAACAAATGAAATGTGGATATAAAATACCTATGGCTGACCGTAGCTGTGACGGTCAGCTGTTTGATTGCGAAATACCTTTAATTGCTCAAATTAGGCTTGCGATCCGAAATTATGCTAACATATATACCGGTACTTTCGGGAAAAAATTGACAGATTCCTCGCACTGTGGGAATCGGTAATATGCGAAGCAGGAATGAGGACGGTTGATATGTCAATTTAAAATGAGCACAAAGTTACAAGGCGGACATAAATTATGCCTTAAATGGCTTCCATATCAGCACTATCATGTCTGGATATGTCATTTCCTTTCGTCGTCTATTCACGTCACCTGATAACAAATTTGGTATCACATGACGCAGTATTGTCACAAGGACACAGGTACGCAGGTACAAAGTAGGGCGTTTACTTTCATAATCCAAGGGCCAAAAACGCGAAAACCAGAGCACGCGCACACAGAACTACTTTGTTGTCCTCCTCAGAGGCTGGCTACTATAGTTGCCAGCCTACCTTGCGTCAATTTCCCCCTTTCAAGAGCGACCATCCCGGTCGATTGACTGAGATGCTATAGAGGTGGCCATGAAAAAAAAATATCACGTCAACGAAAAAAAGCCCACGTTATTGTGGATAATAAGGAAAAAGGTTGAACTGTTTATAACTCGCGGGCGTGGTACGGTTTCATCCGTATTACATGGACTACTTGAGGACGTGGACGTCTTCGGTTTAAACTGGTGTCGAAGCTTTGGGGAAGCACCTCGTAATTCACGTCACTGAGGCAGCGCACAACTTCGTAAGGGCCAAAGTAGCGTCGCAATAGCTTCTCCGAAAGCCCACGATGTCGAACTGGTGTCCACACGCATACATAGTCACCTGGTTGATAGTGGACGTTCCTTTGGTCTTGGTTGTAACGGCGAGCGTCGATATCTCGCTGCGCGCGAATGCAGTTCCGTGCAAGCTGGCGGGCTCCCTCGGCTTTCTCTACGAAGTCGTCAACGCTGTCATTTCCGCTGTTGTCCTGGTCTACGGGGAGCATAGCGACTAACGAAGTTGTGACGCGACGGCCATAAACAAGCTCGAATGGTGTAAGGTCTGTGGTCTCTTGCACAGCGGTGTTATAAGCAAACGTGATGTACGGCAAAATTTCATCCCACGTTTTGTGCTCTACATCAACATACATAGATAGCATGTCGGCCAGTGTTTTGTTTAACCTCTTTGTCAAGCCGTTCGTTTGGGGATAATAAGCGGTTGTTTTCCGTTGGTTGGTGTGCGTCAGCTTGGTGACTTGTCGCAATAACTCTGCCGTAAATGCTGCTCCGCGATCGGTTATGAGAACAGCAGGTGCACCATGATGCAAAACAATGTCGTGGACAAAGAATCTGGCGACTTCAACTGCAGTTCTCTTAGGCACAGCTTTGGTTTCTGCATAGTGAGTCAGATAGTCGGTTGCGACGATTATCCACTTATTTTCTGAGGATGATGTAGGAAAGGGGCCAAGAAGATCCATTCCCACTTGCTGAAATGGGGCTCGAGGTGGGTGTAAAGGTTGGAGGAAACCGGCGGGCTTTGCAGGTGGAACTCTACGCCTCTGACAGTCATGGCAGGTGCGGACATAGCGCTGAACGGACGAATACAGCTGTGGCCAGTAGTACTTCTGTCAGATGCGCGCTAATGTCCTAGCAAAGCCTAAGTGACCGGCCGAAGGATCGTCGTGGCATGCCTGCAAAACTTCCTCACGCAATGCCGTTGGAACGGCGAGGAGGGAAGTTTCCTGGCTGCTCTCAAGATTTCTCTTGTAGAGAACATTGTTCTGCAGGCAATACGTTGTTGAACCACGCAAGAGCCGGCGCGGGACGATAACGTATTTTCCTTGAAGATGCTGGATGACAGGAAGTAGCTCAGTATCCTCACGTTGAAGCTCAGCCATCCGCACCACATCGACGATGCCAAAAAACGGCAAATCTTGTTCAGTGTCAGATGCCGTCGGGGAAATAGGAGCACGAGACAGGCAGTCAGCATCTGTATGCTTATGTCCTGATCGGTAGACCACCGTTATGTCGTACTCTTGAAGGCGGAGGCTCCAGCGGGCAAGGCGGCCTGATGGATCCCATAGATTGGTAAGCCAACAGAGGGAATGGTGGTCACTGACCGCTCGAAATGGCCGGCTGTAGAGGTAGGATCCAAACTTGCTAATGACCCAAACGACTGCTAGGCACTCTTTTTCGGTGGTAGAGTAATTAGCCTCGGCTTTTGTGAGACTGCGGCTCACGTAAGCGATCACACCCTCTGCGCCATTTTGGAATTAAACTAGAATGGCTCTGATTCTTACGTTGCTAGCGTCTGTGTGCATCTCGGTGTCGGCAGTGTCGTCAAAATGTGCCAGCAATGGAGCGGTCTGCAGTCGATTGCGCTGCTATACGAAGGCTTGTTGTTGTTTTTCCGTCCATACGAAAGGTACATCTGGCCGTGTCATTCTTGTAAAAGGTTCCAAAATTTTCAAAAATCCTTCGACAAAATGGCGGTAGTACGCACAAAGTCCGAGGAATCGCCGAACAGTCTTTTTGTTTCCAGGACGAGGGAAATTGGCAATGGCAGGCAACTTCTCCGGATCTGGTCGAATACCCCCCGGGCTCACCAAGTGGCCGAGAAACTTGAATTCCTGATAGCCAAAGTAGCACTTTTCGGGCTTGATAGTAAGGTTTGCTCTCCTTATTGCAGTGAGGGCACTTTTTAGCCTTGAAAGATGCTCTTCAAACGTGCTTGAAAACACAACGACATCATCCAAGTATACAAGACACGTCTGCCACTTTAGTCCAGCTAGTACAGTGTCCATCATGCGTTGAAACGTGGCGGGAGCGGAACAGAGACCGAAAGGCAGCACTTTAAATTTGTAGAGCCTGTCAGGCGTCACGAACACGGTTTTCTCACTGTCGCCCTCGTCAACTTCAATTTGCCAGTACCCTGACTTGAGATCTAATGATGTAAAGAACTGGGCGTGGCGTAGACGGTCTAAGGCGTTATCAATCCGTGGCAGGGGGTAAACGTCGCGTTTTGTGACTTTGTTAAGCCGTCCATAGTCGACGCAGAAGTGTAGTGTGTTGTTTTTTTTCTTTACTAAGACAACAGGTGATGCCCACGGACTTGTCGAGGGTTGAATGATGTCATCATTCAGCATTTCTTGAACTTGACGCTTAATCACCTCTCTTTCCTTCGGGGACACACGGTATGGATGTTGGCGAAGAGGCAGCGCCGACTCCTCGGTAACAATTCGGTGTTTTGTAACGGTGGTACGCTGAACTTTCGATGCTGTGGTGAAGCAGTTCAACAATTTCCTCACGAGGTTTAGCAGCCGCTCTTTTCGTGAATCTGACAAGTCTGGATTAACGTGAATGCGGCTTCCCAGGTCAGTACGAGCTTTTGCATGTGGTGAAGTCGTATCCAATGTGCCGATATCGAAAAAGTCGGCGATTTCACTGAGGAAGGCGACAGTAGTTCCTCTAGGGACGTGTTGTAACTCATTGCTGAAGTTGGTCAGCAGAACTCGAGAGCGTTTATTCTCTAACCGAACAAGGCATCGGGCTATGCATGTTTCGTTTGAGCAGAAGCGGGATATTTGCCTCTGCAATACCTTCATAGTCGTTGAATTCATCAAAAACGTCGCAGGCTACCAAGGTGAACACGCTACTCTTCGGCGGTAACGTGACCTCATCGTCAACAATTCTCAAAGCATTGACGTAACTGCCGTGAGGGTTGCGCGCTAAAGCGTGTGCCGTAGAAAACGTCACCTACGACTTTTGCAAATCAATCATGGCTCCATTATCACGCAGAAAGTCAATTCCGAGAATTAGGTCCCTCGAGCAACTCGGCAGTATGACAAAATCTCCGAGATACGTAAATCCGTGAATACTGACTCAGCCTGTACACCGCCCCACCGCAGTGAGAAGATGGCCTCCTGCCGTACGTATCTGCGACCCAGCCCACTGGGTAAAAACCTTCTTCAGTCTGCAGGCAAGACCACTGCTCATAACGGAAGTGTCTGCTCCAGTGTCAATTAGCGCCATTACGTCTTCATCGTCTACAGTTACCGCAATGTTTGATGTCACCACTCTTTGTACCACGTTTGACTGCGTCTGTACATCTTTTTTCTGCCGTCGCTGTTGTCGTAGTGAAGGATCTTCCGTAGAGTCAGCGTCAGCGGCCTCACCTCCGGAGGTCGCTGAACTCAGTTTTCTCGACTTGCAGGACAGGGTGAACGGCGTCTCGGAGCGCCGCGTGAATAGGCTGGGCTCTGTGACCTGTAGCGAGCAGGCGACGATGAGCAAGGCTCTTGCGACCGATGTTCGATACTGTGACGATTCCAGATGAAACTCTCTATTTCCTGTGGTCGCTCGTCAGGTCGTGGACGAGAGGCATTAGGCGAAAATCCACGGAGACCCACACGATGGTATGGACATGTTCGGTAAACGTGTGCGTCTTCCCCGCAGTGGAAACAAAGGGGCCTGTGGTCGAGTGTACGCCAGATGTCACTCTTTCTCGGTCTTGCTTCGGCGATCAACGGTGAGCTGCGAGGGCGGAAGCCTACCTGCATTTGCTGAGCGTGTCGCTCATTGGGGTAAAATACGCTGGTTGAACTGCACGATGGAGGACGTCGCACTGCTTCCGCGTAGCTCATCTAAACGCTGTGCCTCTGTTGTGGTGCCTCGGACGGTTGGGGAGCATGAACGGCTTGCCATAGCTCGGCGCGTACCATCTCCGCAATGGAGAGCTGCTCTACAGGTGAAGCAGTCACCTGCATCTTTTGTAGCTCTTCCTTAATGAGAGCTCTGATAAGCTCTCGCAACGCGCTGATGTCATTGCCGAGAGTGACAGAAGTGACCTCACCTGGGTGTACACCACGGTTATACTGCCTGGCACGCTGTTGAAGGGCCCTCTCCATAGCAGTGGCTTCCTCATGGAACTCCGCAAGTGTCGCAGGTGGGTTTCAAATCAGGCCGGCAAAAATGTCTTCTTTAACACCACGCATTAGGTGGCAAACTTTCTTGGATCCTGACTTATAGGGCTCCGCACGCCTGAAAAGCCGACCCATGTTTTCTACGTAAGTCGTCACCCTTTCGTTACGGCCTTGAATCCTTGCCTCTATAGCACGCTCCGCTGTCTCTTTCCTGTCCTCTCGGGCAAATGCCTTGAGGAACTGCCGGTGAAACTCATCCCATGACGTAAGGGCTGCTTCATGGTTCTCAAACTAGGTTTTCGCGGAGTCCTCCAGGAAGCAGTACACATAGCGCAGCTTACGCTCTGGGGTCCAATCGTTGATGACGGCAACCCAGTCGAAATGCTCGAGCCAGTCGACGGCATCTTCAAAAGCAGCTCCGTGAAATGTCTTCGGCGTCTTGGGCTGGTTGATAACCAGGTGGGCTGGTGCTGGCACGGTGACGTTAGGCGGTGTTTGAGCAGCAAACCGTGCTGTGGCTCGAGTCCATGGAGATGACGGCTGGAACGTACGTGCACAGGGGTAAGCTCGGCTGAGCTACTCGATGGACTTGCGTCAGGGGTGCTCTCAGGGGACCGTATCATCTACCGTACCCAGCACCTCCACCAGAAAATGCCACAAGGACACAGGTACGCAGGTACAAAATAGGGCGTTTACTTTCGTAATCCAAGGGCCAAAAACGCAAACACCAGAGCACGCACACACAGAACTAATTCTTTGTCCTCCTCAGAGGCTGGCTACTGTAGTTGCCAGCCTACCTTGCGTCAATATGTAGAGCAAGTGAAACAGCTGCGAGCACGCTATGAGCGTAGCATATATTAAGGCTTTACATCACAAGTATGTCATAATTATCATGTTTGGACATGTCATTTACCTTCGTCATCTATTCGCATCATGTGATACCAAATTTGGTATATGTGGGGTTAGCGAAATGGCCACAAGTGTACTATGAGAATAGCATGTAGTCATGCTTTGCATGACACGCATATCAAGGTTACTATGTTTAAATGTGTAATTTACCTTCGTAGTCTATTTACGTAATACAAACTTGGTATATGTGAAACTAGCGAAACGTCTGCGAGTGCACCAGGAGCATGGCATGTAGTCATGACGAGTCATAACATGAAAATCATGACATTCATATCATGATTTCCACGTTAGGTCTGTAACTTGTTTGCCATGCAGTCACTCAATACAATTCCACTTTTGCAAAATGTCATAGAAGCAGCAAGACCTTGAAATGTAAATCATGACATTCATGACATACATGTCATGATATGCATGTTATGACTAGTCAGTTATTGTCTTCATCCAGTCATAATATGCCATATCATTTTTGGTATTGATACCGTTATCGAAACGGCCAGGAGAGCTAAAAGTTGTAGGTGGCTAGACAGACAGACAGACAGACAGACAGACAGACACAGACAGACAGACAGACAGACAGACAGACAGACAGACAGACAGACAGACAGACAGACAGACAGACAGACAGACAGACAGACAGACAGACAGACAGACAGACAGACAGACAGACAGACAGACAGACAGACAGACAGACAGACAGACAGACAGACAGACAGACAGACATGCTCAAAGTCGCCGAAGTTCGCTGACAAATGCTTCGCATTTAAAGAAACGAAGCATGCATATTAAGTGATTACTGTTGATATTTCAAGTGTTCATGCGTGCACATATGGTGGGAAGCCCGTTCTATTGGCAAGGGATGAAAAAAAAATCCTTTAACAGAAATTTTTGCTCCATAGAAAATTTCGACAAGTGTCTGCATTAATTATACTAGTGTGAACGCTGCTGGATTGAGCGACATTATTTTTTCTTGGAGGATCTCTTCAATGCTCCGCTTTCTCTGTACTTTTCTTGTTTAGTAGCACGGGCAATTTGGCGACACCTGGAGATAATAAAAGGACACTGTGCAGGTCACGTACGAGCTGCAGGCATCAGAGGGAGGCATTCAGAGCTTTCCGTGGGTCGTGCCTGAGGTGATAATGCGCATTCTGGCGGATGCTAGCCAGTCAGCATGCGACGCCGTGGAACCTTCTCGCAACAGCTTCACACAACGGCTGGGCGCCCTTCTGCTTGATAGGACGTCGCCGGCCGGCGGTGATGGACCGAGTTCAGCGGACCCGAAAGACGAGGCTCAACTTCTCAACAACCTGCTGAAGATAATGTATGACTGGATATACTGCAATCGGGAGTTCCTCTTTATGAAAGAGCCCCAGGAGGTCGTCATCTACAAGAACATCATGCGGGAGGCCTGCGTTAAGGTATGGAACCACAAATCAGAATAGAATCGTCACACACATGCATGAATCTACCGCATGGGTCGAACGCATAGTCCGTCGTACCGCTAGAATCTCAAGAGCTTCCAAATTAGTAAGTGCACACATGTGTTAAGATGAGCCGTGATAAGGCGCAACAGAACAATCATCTGGAGTTGGCCATGGTGCCACTGGAGCAGTCATAGACATGGTAACTTCTATTTGGGCTACTGTGTTTCAATGAATTGTTATCACATGGAGCTGACTGTATAAGTGCAGAGTCAAGTTATACAAAGCCCTTATGCGTGACTACTATTCATATAGCTTATTGAATTGTCAACCAGCGTATGAATCAATGCACGGCAAACTTAGCGCTAGCTCAGTGATCGAAGCGAAAGCCATTCAGTAGCGTTAGACTGCGATTTCACGTCAGCTGGAGAGATATGCCTAGCAGCAAGAATGTACAGAAGGAAATGCTTTGAGCAGCGTGTACTGCCATTACAGCGGTCCTGCAACATTTTTCCAAGTGGGATCGGGGGGTTGGATCAAGTTTTCGTTTCTCTTGTGTGAGCAATGAGACATTCCTTGTGTCAAGGTGTTGCAATTACCACTTTCTTACGCAGACATGAACGTTTGGCTTCCCGATCCTTTCTCTGCTCCGCGGTGGTGGCGGGGGCACTAAAACTAGTGCCGACGTTGACATTGTTCTCGGCGTTTTGCGCACTGTTACACAAAAAGAGAATGACGGAAGCGCAGCGAACGTGCTCTTTCGCAGCCTCGCATCTTCGAAATTCACATGCCGGCGTTGCCCTTTATGTTCAGCTTTGCAAACAGCCAAAGAGCCGAGAGAGAAACAGGAGAGGAGAAACGAACGGTAGGTGGTGCTCACTCTACGTCCTCCACCATGCCTCCTCTCACCTTCTCGCGCTCACCAGATGAGAGGGGGAAAAGGGGAAACTTCTCTCTTGGGTTTATCTACTTGGCTACATTTACCTTGTGCGCCTTTCACTTCCGCCTTAGCCGGGCTTTGTCGTTGTCAAAGAGCTACATTTATGGGATATACAAATGGTAAGCTTCTGTGTCTTCACTGCCTTTTCATTCCTTCCTTTCGTCTATTTCATTACGCTTGCTGCATTTGCTGTATTTGATTCCTCCGTTCATATGTAAGCAGTGAATTGAGAACTGCCTAAAATTAATTTCATCACCTTCAGTGTGTATACTTATTTTTGTTGTCTGATGAACGGCCTTCTGAATGTATAACGGCTTCCCGCTGTTCGATCGGTGTAGTCTCTTTCCTCCCAAGCACCTGAGTTGTTGATGCTCTCTTGTCATAAATTTTAGGGTCACGATGACGTTAGCTTTGAAGGCGTCGAAGAGGTATCTCAAAGGACGAAATTCTTTTTGATGTTGATCATTCGTTTCGTATTCTCTATTGTGAAAACATTAGTTTGCCTACTTTAAACATGTTTCTCCATTTTAGCTACACTAGGCTTGTCTAGTTTCTGTGCAACAAGATCACCATCGAATACACTATGGCCTAATTGCCTTGGCGTAGACAAAGATAGTATTTTCTCTTGTACTTCCTTTTATTACATTGTCGTTTTGAGTGCAAAGTAGCCTGCCATGCGTTAAATATGTATACGATGTTGCATTGCGCTTTGACCATAGCGGAAGTTATCCGATCGTCATGAATATGGACTTCTTCTATATTCTTCTACGTGATTGAATCCCACCATGTCTCTATTTCCATATCAATTTGTTTCGGAAGCTAGAACTGGTCAATCTACAAGCACGAGATATTAGATATGACTAGCACGATGGCCTCGCGTACTGGACTCTGCTTTTAAAAACGGGTCTTCAATGATTCAGTTGAGTGTTTGAAATATGTGAAGTCACTGGCCAGCCACGTCACGAGGTGCAGTCGGAGTCAACATGGTATCCACCTCGAAAGTTTGTCACAACTCGTTCATTGTCGGGCTCGCATTCTTAACGATCAGAGTATGGGGGACAGTTCCGCCTCACATAATACTTCAGATGCGGTCGAGAATTCGTAGAGTCTGCTACGTCGCACCTCTTTCACGGCACCAAAATGTGGAATAAAGGACGAGCCGTGACCACTTAATAATTCGAGCACCGATAAAAATCTGATAATAATGATGATTGCCACTTCTTGTCACTTCCAATGAACTGAGCTCACTAGAAAAACGTGCCAATAGATGACATATCTTGAAGAAGCTGTTAAAACAGGCGGCAGAACAAAATGCCCAAATCAAAGATACGAAAGTAAGCAAGGCCCACAAGTTGCTACCGGGCCGCCGTCGGTGTTAAAACGAAAGCCTTTCCCGAGACTGCCGTCGCTCACTTGAAACGCCCCAAGACGTACCACATTGACATCACGTGCACGTCATTCGGTGACCTGCAGACAGCCCTGTTTAAAGTGACCTCGCAGACCTCTCATCGTTGCCTGATTTTGTCAAGCGTGACCGAATATGCAGAAATCCAAGGAACGTGTTTTGTCTTTGTTAGCTTTATTACAACCGATCACAATTGCTATAAACGCATCACGTCCGCCCTCTTGGAATATTACCTACAAATTTGGATACACATGCGTGCCTTGCGACACGACGACGCAATTCAACGCATCTATTTCTACGCCCACTCCGTCCAAGACAACCAAAGAGAGGCTAAATGATCTTCAAGATAGCAACCCCAACTGAAAAGTTGTAGACGATAGACGCCTGGTGACTACAAAAAATTTACTAGGCACGCTGCTTGGGAACCATCTACAGTAGTTCCTGCAACGTGGCGGCCGCGTCCGAGTATGCGTCTGATATGTTAGGGTAAAAGGATGCTTAACTGCCAAAAGGCTGGGCACCTCTCCAATGTATGCACTCAACCAAGGCACGGATGCCGGCCGCGTTGCGAATAGGACCACAAGCCTATGTCACAAGGAACACGACCAACATGTCAAGCGTTCTGTGTCGTCTATCAAATAGGACACACGATGATCAGATGACGAACAGCTCAAAATGAGCATCACTTTGCAAAGATAAGAATGCGGTCACCCACAAATGCCACGCAAAATACACAAACATTAGTTCTACGCAGGCACTAGCATGGCAGCCAGGCTGGAATAACGATGGCTTACTTTACTTGGACGAGCACCACTACTCTACTCTCGGAATATCCCAAACAACAATATGAACAGCCGGTAAAGGTCACGATACCACCTACACCACGCAACTTCCCACCCGAGGCACTGTGCGTTAGGCATTCTTGTGTCGCAAACTGCATTTGCACTGTGCTACCGCCATGCATCCGGAGAAAAATTCCGATCATCAAGTCGCACTTTGCATGCCAACTGATCGAAAACTTCAGTGAGCCCCACCAGAGTGCAACTGACGCTCACCGTCACCAGCCATCATCTTCTCCCTTGTCACACTCGTGCGAGTCAACGCGAGATCCGCACATAAAAAACCTTACCCAAACAACCTATGGGTTAACGTCCCAAATGGCGATACAACATGCTCACGTTAGAACGCTGCTACAAAACAAACTGTAAAAGCCAGCGAGAACTTGCACCAACAAACTACACTGGTACAACGCATAACAGCAGCCACACGTAAATGTGTGACTTTTGCGGGAACACTGCAAACCAAAAAAGACACGGCGGCGAGAACCATTTAGACGGTCAACACATTTTTGGCTGAAGCCCTTGGTACGTTAGACGATGCCACAGTCATAGACACATTTCGCGCGTCCCTAACGGAAGCCTTGGCAATCGTATATTCACACATAAAGAACATTGAGACACCACTCCCAACCTTGCAAATCACCATAAATAATGCAGCCGATTTACACTTACTCCGACTTCTACATACGCTAGACTTACAGTAATCAAAAGGCATGGCCATTGCAACAGCCGACGTACGCAAGCGAGTGTCCTCCCACCTTCAGCCCCGCACAGCAGACCTATGACGTCATCATGCAACACTCCCACTGATGCGTCGTGGCCAGCAGCCACTTGATTATATTGCAGTGGAACTGCAGGGACCATCTGCAGCTACTTGTACCGGAAGGGACACTCCCCAAATAACTTATGGCATGCAGGCGTCAGCGCGCAACAAGAAGTAGCGGCTAAGTCGCTCCTCCGCTACAACGTTATTGAACAGTTAAGCGGCAGGCTAAATCAAGAAGCCGCAAGTATGGGCACGCTCACCGACATGAGCCGCATGGCAAAGCAGCATGATTTAGGAATACCGTACGTTGCACACATGGTCGAGAAGATTCTTCCGCGAAAGTTCTCCCTTGAGTCACTTTTTATCCTCGGCGTATACTGCATGCCCTGGGCCAGAGCTGAAGACTTCCGGCTGTTTTTCTGTAAAAGCACTTCACTATCTCAAGGTGCACGACTTCTCATATCGAGAGATTTTAATCCCGGACACCCTGACTAGAGATACCCGCAAGCAAACAAAAGAGGCAAGAAACTATGACAACAAAGCCAGAAATTTCTCCTCGCACTACTAACTGGCCCACAATAGCAGCTGACCAGCATAACACCATGTGTTAAGCTGGTCAGCTCCATATAGCGACAACCGTTCGTCCCTCGTAGCCGTTGTAGTAGCGTGTAACAAGTATAACATTTTGATCTCCAAGGTGGTGCCGGTGCGAGATTTCTTCTGTGCATTGTTAAATAATGATCGATAGTGCTCAATGTACATGCCGATGGCTGCTAAGGCGGAATGAGAGACTGGAGCATTCGGCTTTTAGTGAACACACACGCTGCGATCCCCATTAGCAGCCAGTGGCATGTACATTAAGCACTATCTGACAAGAAAAGGTCGCTACATTATACTCGCTGGGTGTAACCTCCTTGGTTTTAGAAAGGTTTAGTGAGCGTTGGGCCACAGTGCCATGAATACAGTGAAGTAGCATGTACCATCAACTCGATGTGGTTAAAGGTGGGAAGTAGACCCGAAGCGCAAGCCGTAAGAAAGTGTGCGTGTGCCACCTCTCGTTTAGTCCTTGGAATGTCCACTGGATGGCGGTGCTTCTATATGAGAAAGCATATAAAAGCAGCTTAATATAGAAAGAGTTCAAATCGATGTACAGAAGCCATCAAAGAGAGGGTAAGAGGTGACAAGAGCGCTGCAGTAGGGGCGTTCCCAGGACGCAAGCTTGAAGCAGTCATGAGGCAAGCGAGCGCAAAACTCAAAACTACAGCTGATAGACGAAACCTCGTGATAATTTCAGGTGGTTTAAACGATGTCTTAAATGAAGATACAGCAGGACTAGCAACCACACTGGCGAAAGGCGTCGATGACAGGCGCACCACTTCTCTTCAGGTACAGGTAGTGATATGCACGATACCAGAGGTACCGGTGCATGAAGGCAACCTGCAAAGAGCGGTTGTCAACGCAAACCAAGAGATATGGCGGATGAGTCGAGAGAAAGGCTTTGAGGTGGTGGAAATAAACAGAGAGGTGCATAGGTGGGGTGGTTTTCAATGATACAGCATTCACTTCGACGGGTGGCTAGGTCTTGAGGTGGGTTGGCGACTTGCAGAACGTGCAGTAGCTTTTTTGGGGGGCAAGCGAGCCCTTCGGGGTGCAGGATAGCTAGTAACGAGGAAAACATCAGGCAGACTCTTTCACAGGTGGTAGGGACAGATACGATTTCAAAGTGGCACCAATATCTAAGATAGGTAGAGTCCGAGCCATAAATAGACGTAGCCACAAGCGCCGAGCCAATTCAGACATAGGATATATTAACATGCAGGGTGGTAGGAACAGGCTGAAGTGGGAAGAGATAGAAGAACAGCTGAAGGAAGAGAGGCCGATGGTATACGGTTTTGTAGAAACACATCTCGCGGACATGGAACAACCTCCGAACAATCCGGACTATGCATGGGAATATTGTAATAGAACAAAAGGCAGCAGAAAGGGGGGGGGGGTATTGGGGCATTCATTCATAAAAGTACAGACTGGCAAAGGGTCGAGCAGGAGTGCAAGGAACATTTATGCCTAAAAGGGAAAGTGGCAGGGCAAATGACGCTCCTTGGTTTGGTGTACTTATGGACGGAAGCAAAGGCAAGAGAGGAAAACCAGGCAATGGTAGAGTGTATATCAAAGGACATTGAGGAATCAGGAAGAGAGTGCGAGATAATCATACTAGGAGATATGAATGCGCACATAGATGATATAGATGGGTATACCTACCCAACAGACAAAATGATCATGGATATGTGTGAAAGGCTTGATTTGATCATTTGCAACAGTACCGAGAAATGTGAAAGGCAAATAACATGGGAGGTAGGAAGGCTGCAGACGACGATAGATTATGCACTGATGTCACATAGGATGTATGATAAGCTCAGGGGAATGCACATAGATGAAGGTGGCTCCAGAAGTCTGGGTACGTAGTGGTCACAAACGTATCAAGCTAAGTTTTGGAAGAGCAGTGAAAGTGGGAAGGAGACAAGATGAGCAACTACAGGAAAATTTTTATCCAGAAAGGCAAATAGAAATAGCCACTAAACAAATTGAGAAAGTAATCACGGAGGATAATAAGACAGCGTGGACATACACGTGGACAAGTCACCCCGAAAAAGAAGACACAAACCCAAAAGTTGGTGGGATGAGGAAGTTAAGAGAGCCATAGCAAATTGTCAGGAAGCCTCTAGGGAACACAGACATGCTGAGCAGCAGGGTGAACCGACAGATGATCTTGAAAGAAAATGGAAAACCTCTCTAAGCTGTAGAAAGGGTGCATCCCTTCTGATCAATGAAAAGATTAGAAGAAAGGGAGCTCAGTGGCTGGCAGAAGTACATAAAAAAGATAGAAAGGCAGCTGCGAAATTTTGGAACCATCTAAACTCCTTAAGAAATGAGGCGAGTCTAGAGCAGAGGTTTATAACTACAGCCGAAGGTGCTAGGCTAGAAGGGGATGAAGCTATTGAATATATAAAAACAAGGGTGACAGAAAATTTTCGACACAGAAGTGCTTTATGCACCACAATAGACAAGGACGAGTCAAGTGGTGCAATGGCTCCATTTTCACAACAAGAGTGGGAAAGGGCGGAGAAAAGGGTTCGTAGTAGTACATCCACAGGCCCAGATGGCATTCCAATTATGCTGATAAAGGCATTAGGTCCGAAGTCTTAGCAGGCTTTGAGAGAGGCAGTGAGCACAATAATAATCGATGGTGAAGTTCCCGATGAATGGAAACTTAGCAGGATTAGCATGATCTATAAAGGAAAGGGGGACAAAGCTGACATGAACAACTATTGTCCTATAACAGTGACATGAGTGGTCTAGAGGCTGGCGATGCAGATTATAAAGGAAAGACTGCAGGCATGGATAGATGATGAGGGGGTGCTGGGGGAACTGCAGAATGGGTTTCGGAAACACAGGAGGTTGGAAGAGAATCGGTTCTTACTGACGCAGTGCATCGAAATAGCAGAAAAGGAACACAGGCCCCTGTGGCTAGCATTTTTGGATATCAAGAGAGCGTACGATAGCGTGGTTCAAGAGGAATTGTGGGGAATACTGGACACACTAGGCGTAGAACATGTAGTCACTAATCTTTGAAAGGGTAATTATAAAAGTAACAAGGTAGTTATAAAGTAGGAAAAGAGGTATCCAAGCCTGCAGAGGTAAAACGGGGGCTTTGGCAGGGGTGTCCCCTGTCACTCTTATTATTCATAATGTACCTACAAGGATTAGAGGCCAAATTAGAGGGAAAGGGACTGGGCTTGAACCTGTCTTTAGTCAAACAAGGAAAACTTATTGATCAGGCAATACCAGCATTAACGTACGCATATGATATAGTGCTAATGGCCTACAACAAGGAAGATTTGCAGAGAATGATTCACATCTGTGGTAATGAGAGAGATAGGTTAGATTTTAGATTCAGTAAGGAAAAATTAGCAGTCATGATTTTCATTGACAACGAATGTAGTGAGCTGAGAATATAGGAGGTCATGCTAGAGATAACAGATAAATACAAATATCTGGGCGTTTGCATAGGCAATGGGATCGAGTACCTGAGGGAACACGAAATATTTGTGACGACTAAAGGTAACAGGAATGCAGCAGTGATGAAAAATAGGGCACTGTGGAATTACAATAGGTGTAATGTTGTGAGAGGAATATGGAAAGGGGTCATGGTTCCTGGGCTGACGTTCGGCAATGCGGTCTTGTGCATGAGATCAGAAGTTCAAGCAAGATTAGAAATTAAGCAACGTGGAATAGGTAGGCTTGCTTTAGGAGCTCACGGGAATACACCAAATCAGGGAGTACAAGGTGATAAGGGATGGACGTCATTTGAGGGCAGGGAAGCTGGAAGCAAAATAAAATTTTAGAAGCGGTTGAGAGAAATCGGAAAGGAGCGTTCGGCTAGGAAGATTTTCAGCTACTTGTACATGAAGAATGTCGATACAAAATGGAGAAAGCGAACCGGGAGATTGACTGGTAAATACTTAGAAAACAGCAGGTGGCTAAACCAAAAACAACTATCGGTTAAGAAGAAAGTGAAGGAAACGGAGACTGACATGTGGAGATTGGGCATGATTAAGAAGTCTGCACTAGAGATCTATTGAACTTTTAAGCAGGAAATTGCCAAGGAAAGGATCTATGATAATACTCGGGGTAGTTCTCTACTGTTTGAGGCCATGACAGGAGTACTGCGAACCAAGACATATCGGGCCAAGTACGAAGGAGTAGACACAGTATGCAGTGCATGTGAAAAGGAAGAAGAAACTGCCGAACACTTGATAATGTTTTGTAAAGGGCTTCACCCTATAGTTGAGGATGATGGTGCAGAGTTTTTCAAAGCACTGGGGTTTAGGGACAGGGAGGGCTAAATATACTTTAAGCGGGTAGACTTAACTAGAAGAAGGTCATCTGATTGGTGCCTAAAGTCAAGGCACGGGAGAAAATTAAACTCTTCACTGCAAATTACGAATCCTCAAACTCACTTTTTAAAGAAAAAAAATAAATCTAGTTTTTGGTTCATTAAGTATTACGGCTTGGTGGCACTAGCCACCGCCCGATCTAAAGGGTACAGCCATATCCATCCATCCATCCATCCATCCATCCAAAGTGGCAGTGATTATACATGGGGATTTTGGTTCAGACCGTCACGGTGGATGGACGTGTTTTTTAGCGCTCCTGATCAACTGCGCAGGTAAGTGGTTTGGCATGTCTTGAGCTTGCATTTATACTTGGAAAACAGCAGTTCAAATCTTTGTAGCAATTATTTTATTGTACGACTTTTTCAGGGGTCAGTCACCAAGTATTTATTAGTTTGTGCGTGTGTGTGCGTTTTATTTTTTAGTTTTTTGTTGATTTTTTTTGCCACCCAGTGTGGGAGGTGCACGTACATTGAACACGCAAGTTTTTGTAGTAGAGCTTAGACTTTCTCTTTCTCATAGGGCAGGGCTCGAGTTTTGAAATTATCGAGTCAGAAAAGTCTTAGGGACAACTGGTGTCAAAAAGACATGGTTAAAAAGACTGTAAAGTGTTCAGGATGCGGCGTAGGTTTGAAAGGGGACCCATGTGTAGAAGCGGATGAAGAAGAGGCTGACGCGAAGTGTAGGCAATGCGAGGTCGAGGAAAAAATGGAGAAAATGATGGTTGTCCAGAGTGAACTGCTGATGAGAATCACTGAGTTCGAGACTGCGTTGGCGACAGAGCAAGAAAACACGAGGGCAATGGGAGAAAGGCTCAAGTCCACCGAGGAAGCACTAGTCTAGGTGAACTGACGAGCGACCTACGGAGAGAACAGCAGAGAATCGGCAACCAGAACAGCGGAGAACAAAGAGCAAGCAAGCTTGGAAAAAAACAGGTTCAGCTGGTTCAATCGTCGCAAGGCCCAGCTTCAGCGAAGTAGTGGTGGGGCTGGGAGGGGAAAAAGCAGCCGGCGTGACAGGTGCAAGTAACCCCCAGGTGCAGGACACTACAGCTGAAAAGTCACAGCATGTAATAATCGCCAGGGACGTGAATTTAAATTGATTCACAGAAACCATCAAAGAGAGAGTAAGAGGCGACATGAGGGTTGCAGTAGGGGCGTTCTCAGGACGCAAGGTGGAAGCAGTCATGAGGCAAGCGAGCGCAAAACTCAAAACTACAGCTGATAGTGGAAACCTCGTGATAATTTCAGGCGGTTTAAGCGATGTCTTAAATGAAGACAAAGCAGGACTAGCAACCACACTGGCGAAAGGCGTCAGTGACATGCGCGCCACTTCTCTTCAGGTACAGGTAATGATATGCACAATACCGGAGGCACCGGTGCGTGATAGCTACCTGCATAGAACGGTTGTCAATGCAAACCAAGAGATCTGGCGGATGAGTCGAGAGAAAGACTTTAAGGTGGGGGAAATAAACAGAGAGGTGCATAGGTGGGGTGGTTTTTAACGAGATAGAATTCACTTCGATGGGCGACTAGGTCATGAGGTGGGTTGGCGACTTGCAGGACGCGCAGTAGCTTTTTGGGGGGCAAGCGGGCTTCTCGGGGTGCAGGATGGTTAGTAACGAGTAAAACAACCAGGAAGACTCTTTGACAGGTGGTATGCACAGATACGATTCCAAAGTGGCACCAGTATCTAAAATAGAGTCCGGGGCAGAAATAGACATAGCCATGAGCACCGAGCCAATTCAGACAGGGTATATTAACATGCAGGGTGGTAGGAGCAGGCTGAAGTGGGAAGAGATAGAAGAACAGCTAAAGGAGGAGAGGCCGATGGTATACGGTATTGTAGAAACACATCTCAGGGACATGGAACAACCTCCGAACAATTCGAACTATGTGTGGGAATATTGTAATAGAGTAAAAGGCAGCAGAAAGGGGGGTGGCATTGGGGCATTCATTCATATAACTACAGACTGGCAAAGGGTCAAGCACGAGTACAAGGAACATTTATGGCTAAAAGGGAAAGTGGCAGGTCAAACGACACTCCTTGGTTTCGTGTACTTGTGGATAGGAGCAAAGGCCAGAGAGTAAAACCAGGCAATGGTAGAGTGTATATCCAAGGACATTCATGAGTTAGGAAGAGAGTGCGAGATAATTATACTAGGAGACATGAATGCACACATAGAAGATATAGATGGGTATACTGACCCAACAGGCAAAATGATCATGGATATGTGTGAAAGGCTTGATTTGATCATTTGCAACAGCACCGAGAAATGTGAAGGGCAAATAACATGGGAGGTAGGAAGGCTGCAGACGATGATAGATTATGCACTGATGTCACATAGGGTGTATGATAAGCTCAGGGGAATGCACATAGATGAAGGTGGCTCCAGAAGTCTGGGTACGTAGTGATCACAAACGTATCAAGCTAAGTTTGGAAGAGCAGTGGAAGTGGGAGAAGACAAGATAAGCAATTACCGGAAAATTCTATTCAGAAAGGCAAATTGAAATAGCCACTAAACTAATTGAGAAAGTAATCTCTGAGGATAATAAAACAGTGGAGACATACACGAATCTAAATAGACTGTTTGAGCTAGAGCTTGCTAAGGCACGTGACAAGTCACCCCGGAAAAGAAGACACAAACCCAAAAGTTGGTGGGATGAGGAAGTTAAGAGAGCCATAGCAAATTGTCAGGAAGCCTCTAGGGAACACAGACATGCTGAGCAGCAGGGTGAACCGACAGATGATCTTGAAAGAAAATGGAAAACCTCTCTAAGCTGTAGAAAGGGTGCATCCCTTCTGATCAATGAAAAGATTAGAAGAAAGGGAGCTCAGTGGCTGGCAGAAGTACATAAAAAAGATAGAAAGGCAGCTGCGAAATTTTGGAACCATCTAAACTCCTTAAGAAATGAGGCGAGTCTAGAGCAGAGGTTTATAACTACAGCCGAAGGTGCTAGGCTAGAAGGGGATGAAGCTATTGAATATATAAAAACAAGGGTGACAGAAAAATTTCAACAAAGAAGTGTTTTATGCACCACAATAGACAAGGATGAATCAAGTTGCGCAATGGCTCCATTTTCACAACGAGAATGGGAAAGGGCTGAAAAAAGGGTTCCTAGTAGTAAATCAACAAGCCCAGATGGCATTCCAATTATGCTGATAAAGACATTAGGTCCGAAGTCTAAGCAGGCTTCGGGAGAAGCAGTGAGCAAAATAATAATCGATGGTGAAGTTCCCGATGGATGGATGAGCAGGGTGAGCATGATCTATAAAGGAAAGGGGGACAAAGCTGCCATAAACAACTACCGTCCTATAACAGTGACATCAGTGGTAGGCTGGCGATGCACATCATAAAGGAAGGACTGCATACAGGCTGGCGATGCATATCATAAAGGAAAGACTGCAGGCATGGATAGAGGATGAAGGGATGCTGGGGGAACTGCAGATTGGGTTTCGGAAACACAGTAGGTTGGAAGACAGTCTGTTCTCACTGAGACAGTGCATCGAAATAGCAGAATAGGAACACAGGTCCCTGTGGCTAGCATTTTGGGATATCAAGGGAGCATACGATAGCGTGGTTCAAGAGGAATTGTGCGGAATACTGGACACACTAGGTGTGGAAGATGTAGTCACTAATCCTTTAAAGGATATCTATAAAGGTAACAAGGTAGTTATAAAGTGGGAAAAAAAGGTACCCAAGCCTGCGGAGGTAAAACGGGGGCTTAGGCAGGGGTGTCCCCTGTCACTCTTATTATTCATGATGTACCTACAAGGATTAGAGGCCAAATTAGAGGAAAGTGTACCGGGCTTCAACCTCTCCTTCGACAAACAAGAAAATTTCATTGAACAGGCACTACCAGCATTGATGTACGCAGATGATATAATGCTAACATGGCCGACAAGGTAGATTTGCAGAGATTGGTTGACACCTGCTGTAATGAGGGAGATAGGTTAGATTTGAGATTCAGTAAGGAAAAATCAGCAGTCATGATTTTTAATGACAATGAAGGTAGTGAGCTTAGAATACAGGAGGTCATGCTAGAGATAACAGATAAATACAAATGTCTGGGCGTATGGATCAGCGATAGGGCCGAGTACCTAAAGGAACACGAAAGATACGTGACGACTAAAAGTAACAAGAATGCCGCGGTACTGAAAAACAGGTCACTGTGGAATTACAATAGGTATGATGTTGTGAGAGGAATATGGAAAGGAGTCATGGTTCCTGGTCTGACGTTCGGCAATGCGGTCTTGTGCATGAGATCAGAAGTTCAAGCAAGATTAGATATTAAGCAACGTGGAATAGGTAGGCTTGCCTTAGGAGCTCACGGGAATACACCAAATAATGGAGTACAAAGGAATATGGGATGAACATCATTTGAGGCCATGAAGCTAGGAGCAAGATAACATTTGAGAAGCGATTGAGACAAATTGGGGAGGAGCATTGGGCTAGGAAGGTATTCAGCTACTTGTGCATGAAGAATGTCGATATAAAAGGGAGGAAGTGAACCAGAAAATTTACTTTTAAATACTTAGAAAACAGCAGGGGGCCAAACCAAAAAGAATTATCATTTAAGAAGAAGGTGAAGGAAGATGAGACCGATATGTGGAGAATGGTCATGATTAAGAAGTCTGCACTAGAGATCTATCGAACTTTAAGCAGGAAATTGCCAAGGAAAGGATCTATAATAATACTCGGGGTAGTTTATTTTTATTTTTTTTATTTATTTATTTATTCATACTGCAGACTACAAAACGTGGTCCAAGCAGGACGGGCAATCAGGAATCACAAAAATAGAGGACTAAGATTGATTACGAACGTAATAAATAACAAAGTGAGTAAGATGAGGAAATATATACAGTGCTACATCAACAAATATACACTATGAGACAAACATACATACTATACAAGGCGGTCACACTCAGACAAGGTGTTCCACTCAAACACTGTTCGCGGAAAAAAGGAAAATTTATATGTATCTGTTCTAGCAAAATATGGTGTAAAAGAGTTTGGTTGGTGATGTCGTGTATATCTGGTTGACAAAGGGGTTAAATACAATGAAGGGTCAATCGCAACTCTATGGTTAAGCAAGGAACTCAGGAAGTCTAAGCGCAGTTGCCTTCTTCTAGACTGAAGTAGTGGAATGTTGTTAGCTGACATTAGTTCAGATGGAGAATCCGTGTGACGAAATTTAGAATATATAAAGCGAACTGCTTTTCTCTGAATTCTTTCCAATTTGTCTATGTTACATTTGGTGTAGGGATCCCACACTACGCATGCGTACTCTAATTTCGGTCGAATGTAGGATTGATAACACAGAAGTTTTACACTTGATGGCGAATTGCGGAGCTTGTGTCTCAGGAAGCATAATTTTCTGAAAGCAGATGCACAAATGTTTTCAATGTGTGAATTCCAAGACAGGTTAGTAGTGAACGTAACACCTAGATATTTGTAGTTATTGACCTGTTTAAGTGTTGATGAACCAAGGGAGTAAGCATAGTGAAGGGGATATTTTTTTTGAGTTATACACATGGAAACTGTTTTTTCTGTATTTACAATCATACCCCATTTGTTGCACCTTTTGTATATGTAGTCTAGATTTTTGTGTAGCTCTATTTGATCATGTTTGTTATGAATTTCACGGAATAAAACGCAGTCATCTGCGAACAAACGAATCTGGACTGTTGGCTCAATTACATCTACAATATCATTTATGTAACACAAGAATAGCAAGGGCCCCAATACACTGCCTTGGGGCACACCCGACGTGACTGGCAAAAGACTCGAATTTTGGCCCTCGATGGCGACGTACTGCACCCGATTATTCAGGTATTCAGCTACCCATGCGACCAATACCTTCGGAAGACCTATTTTATTTAATTTGTAGATTAATTTCTCATGAGGAACTTTATCGAAGGCCTTACAAAAGTCTAGAAAAATGGTGTCTATCTGAATGTTGTCATCGAGGGCGCTGGCAAATGCATGCGCAACGGTAACAAGCTGCGTCACGGTCGAATACTTTTTTCTAAACCCGTGCTGGAAATGTGTTAGTATAGAGTTTGTTTCAAGAAATTCTGTAATCTGGTTCGCTATAATGTGTTCTATTAGTTTACAGCATGAGGAAGTTAGCGATATTGGCCTGTAATTAGGTACTGATAATCTGTCGCCTTTTTTGAAGATAGGCGCCACTCGGGCCATTTTCCAGTCACGCGGCAAAGTTGCTGTTGACAGGGAAGCATGGAAGATTATAAAGAGGAATTTGCCAACATATTCGGCATAACGTCGGAGAAAGACATTGGGCAGTTCGTCAGGACCGCAACTCTTTTTCGTATTTAGGTTTACAAGCATGGAAACCAATCCAGCATATGAAATAAAATTGACCTCGAATGGTTGAGATGACTCTACAGAAAACGTAGATGCTCCGGAAACATTAAACACGCTATGAAAGTATGTGTTGAAAGGATTTGCAATGTCGCCAGGATTTGTAACTATGCGGCTGTCAAGTACAATCTTTGAAATGGGTTTCTTCCTATCTTTAAGATAATTCCAGAACTTGGAAGGATCATTCTTTATAAAGTTGGGCATTAAGGTTTTAAAGTAGTATTCTTTTGAGCGATGCATTTTTTCAGCAAGGACTCTTTGGTGCTCCTTGATAACTGCGCGCTGCGCATGCTGCTTCCTTAGCCGTTTAACTTTTCTTTTTAGTTTAACAATTTCATGCGTCACCCATTGCGTACGTTTATGCGTTCGTTTGGGTTTGCTAGGGACAAAGTTGTTAATACAGTATTGGCACGTCTCAACTGTTTGAGGCCAGGACGGGAGTATTCAAAACCAAGACATATCGGGCCAAATACAAAGGGGTAGACACGGTATGCAGTGCGTGTTGAGAGGAAGAAGAAGCTGCCGAACACTTGATAATGTTCTGTAAATTGATTCACCCTATAGTTCAGGATGATGGCGCCGAGGTTTTCAAAGCACTGGGACTGGGGTTTAGGTACAGGGAGGGCAAAATAGACATTAAGCTGGTAGAATTACTAAAAGGAGGTTATCTGATTGGTGGCTAAGGTCAAGGCACGAGTGAAAATTAAACCTTTCACTGCAAAGTACGAATTCTCAACCTCACTATTTAAAGAAAAAAAAAACTTAGTTTTTGGTTCACTAGGTTCTAAGGCTTGGTGGCGCTGGCCACCGCCCGTTCTAAAAGGTACAGCCATATATATCTGTCCATCCATGCATCCATCGAATATATGATGAAAAGATGCGAGATCGTGGAACTTGGAGTGTTGGATATATATGGAAGAACGGACACACAGACAGATGCATGGATGGACGCAGGAACGGATGCATGGACGAATGCAGGGACGGACGCACGAACAGACACGCACGCTCGGTTGGGCGGATGGACGCATGGACGGTCATACAGACGGACGCAAGGACGGATGGAAGCAAGAGCGAATGAATGGACGAACGCTTTGCTCTACTCTCCATCGTCCACTCTGTGGATATGCTGCCATTTTTTGCACTGAAAGAAACTCACTAGCAGACGCTCGCTGCGTCGGCGTTGCGAGGTGATAGAGCTGAAAAACGGCATCGAAATCTAGGGAGAGGATAGTAGACATGTATGCGCAGCCAAGGTTATCACGGTGCACAGCATTGCTTCAACATTAGAGAGCTTGACCCTAAGTGGCTTCGCATGCAAATATTGTGCGCTTCATGCATTCTCTCTTTTATTAGGCAATCTGGGTAACAAAGTCGTCCAGACAAGCTCGAACGCTCGGACGCCAAACGTTGTAAGTTGTGCGCCTAAGCTTGAGGACTTCCATTCCTCCCCTTTTGCAACATCACGCACCACTGAAAGCTCGAATGGTAAACCAAAGCAACCCCGCACCCGAAACGTCACAACGCACTACAAATTAAAACACTGATTCCCTTACCCGTACAAATATCGAACCATCTACCCAGCCTTCTGCACATCTACCCGTTGGTAGGCACAGACCTCCTTCCTGTACATCATAATCAAAGATTGCATTTGACCTTAGCCCACCAGATATCCTAGAACATTCACCGTCCAGTGAGGCCTCCAAGACAACCTTTACAGCCATAAGCAGATGCTCAGCTGCTCGTCTGCTGATCGAATAGTCGCAGCCAGTGCCGTTAGTGGTCACTTATATTGAGCCCTATTCAATGAGTGTGCGTTGCAGTGAATGGTTTATTTGGCGTACGCCTGAATTCTGCTGATGTACTCGTTTTGGTAAATTATGAAAGGAAATTATTGATGATTGATTGATATGGGGGGTTTAGCGTCCCAAAACCACCATATGAATATGACAGACGCAATTGTGATTCGACAATTATGAAAGGCATTAGCCGAGTGTATAGATAAGAAAGCGTCTTCCAGCACGCAATTTTCTCGAGATCGACATATATGGGGCTGGCTACCCAAAATCATGTTTTGCAAAGTTGCTTATCGTATGCCTAGCACTTGCGAAATAAGCATTGATTTTTTACATATAATATAGAAGTAGATGCTTGCCACAGCGCGTCACCAGCTCTTTTCTTGCTGACTAAGTGACAATGCTGCATACATAAGATGTATACCGCTCATCGATATGAGCTCAGAAAGCATGTTGGCTCGAGTAGAATTCCAAAAATGAGTTCTTCCGTGATGAGCACGATCGCTTGCGCCGAATGGTGCAGGTGTCTCGTTCGCTCTCTGGAGACATCCAGCCGCACAAGCTAGTTATTCTGTGCCTGCGTTTCGCCTGCGCTTGGTGCCTGAAGATTTTCCAGGGGGGCAGCGATGGAGAGGTGCTCTCGAAGGAGTGCAGACGTCACTACAGGCTTGGTCATCTGGCGCTCATTACGCTTAACCGCCTCTCCATGTCTGGGAACCTCGCCTACCTGCGTCAGGTTCCTGAAAGAACCGCCTCCACCGAGATAGTCAGGTATGCCTAATCTGAGCCAATACGGCTTGATTGATAGGTCGTGTCGTTAACAAGTATCGCGGTTGGGCAGATTGAATTTAACCTGAGCCGTATTATCATAGTTGGTGAAGCACGCACGACGAAAGGTTTTCATCTGTGCCGCGAGTTGCATCTTGGTTATAATGAACGCAACTCGTGAATGCATTCGGCTTGACGAACTTAGTTTCGGCGCAAATCTTGAGCGTCATGGAAATCTCCTGATTGATCACCCTGGACCTAAACTAGTCAGAAAAGCTTTCATTGTTTTATGTGCGAAACTTTCAGGTTTTCAGTTGAAAACCCTTTTAGACTTTGACCTTTGAAGGTTTACAGGGGCGCTGATTTGCTCATTGACAGCACCGCATGTACATGTCCTCATCTACGTATTTAAGCTGTTTCACAGAGTTTGCGGCTGACCAAACATTATATCAGTGCAGAAATAGAGGATTGCCTTGGAAAGAGGTCGCGAGCAAGGATGTGCTTATCGATCATAAATGCGAAGCTGTAAAACCAGGGACAGTTCAAGGAGTGCAACAATTTTGACACTCTTCCCGGGCAACGCGTCGCAGGATTTACATCGAACGGGAGGATGAAGAGTTCTTCACCATTATTCGTCGCTACGAGGACATCTTCACTGTCATCCTGATGGAGTGGTCGGGCGTGGACACCATCCAGTGCCAGCTCAAAACTGACCGCATGGACGAATGGTTCCTCCAGCTTATGGTAACCGGAAGCCGGTGGGCAGTGGAGCGCCTTAAGGACATCGTCGTCTACCCGTCATTCCGAGAAGTGCTCGCACTTGTCTTCAAGCGGCAGATATCGCAGTTCTAAAGCAACGTCTAAATGCCGCCATAATTTCGCTCAAAAAATTTTTGTACAGATAGCCTATGTGACATGTATTAACTTTCAGTTTTATTGTAATAAAATGTTTCGAACAAAATATCCGCGTCGAACCCATGCTCGCTTAACTGCGCCTTCAGCCGGAACTTGGTGACATATCTCATATGAGGTGGAATTCGAATAATTTTGGCTAACTACCATTGTCTCAATTTCAGTGGTATTTCAAAACATTGGCACCCACCATTTTCCGGTGTCCTCTCAACTGAGGTATTTGAGCTGCTTGAAATGTCCCACCTCAAAGTATCTATAGCTTTCAACTTGTATGACTTTTTTTAACTTGTTTGACTTTTTTCAACTTGTATGACTAGTCACTTATGCCGTACTACTTTTGGTACAGATCCCATCATCAAGACGGCCAGGAGAGCTAAATGTCCTGGACGGCTAGGTAGATAGATGGAACGATACGATCAAAGTCGTTGAAGTGTGCCAAGAATTGCGTCGCATTGAAAAGGTGGGATGCTCGGAAGCCACAGATCAGCGATACGCACATTCGGAAAGCCTCCAGTTATTCGTCGACGGTTGGCCGTAGTAGCATCATCTGGCCACATATCACTTTCACACGCAACACTATGAAAGGACACATTTGCAAGCCTTGTCCACTCGCACCACCTGGCGTGCTTTCTAACGCACCCAACATATATTTGTGGGACCTGCGTGTTGATGACATTCACGCTAGGATGCTTTTTTGCTCGGCCACGAAGTTTCTCGCAGTGCTGACCACAGGAACAGTCGTGATGACCCTGGGCCCTTTCATAATAATGACTTGAAGTTCTTAACAGACTAGGGATTGTCATTCATGTACATTGCATCTATCCCTCTCTTTCTTTCATACATACGTTTCACATCGCACAAAGTGCTTTGGGGGGGGGGGATGATGTAGCTTCGCACAAGACTTTGCCAGCTGCCGCTCAAATGAAGAGGAGCGCCACGAGTCTCGTGAGGCGTGAGCCTTGAGGTAGTCAGATTACAACGAGTCCTCGCGCCTGGTGGCTAGGACGTAGGCAGCCGTCACTGCTCTGCTTTGGTTAGGGAGAATAAAGTGGCGAGATCTCACACGTGTGCGGCCATTAGAGGGATTCGTCTGTCTGTGGCACAAGCCCGTTTGTGGTAACTTCGCTCACATTTATGGTTTGGCTAGGGGGTTCCGCTGTTGAAATCCACACATTTGGAGAATACCGAGGTCCACTAGTTGAGACACGTGTTCGAAGTTCACAGGACAACGAGCACCTAACGCTTACACACAGAAAGAGGATGGTCGCTACAAATGCATGCATGAAATGGTAAAATAGGATCATAATAGGAATGTAGAACGCAAGCTACCTCACTGCTCGGTGATTAGTACGCTTAGCTAAAATTAATGCGCGAAAGGAGTCGTTGCTGGTTGCTACACCCTCAACTGCGGCCTCGAACGTGACGCTTTTGCGCAGTGCACGTCACCCTGCCCGACATGCCGAACACACACCGCTCCAGCGTAATCCACGGTTCGGCAATCAATACCAAATGCCGCGGCGTCAACGAAACCCACCTGGGAACCCCCTTACTAGCACCGGCAGTACCTGTGATCCCGATGACCGAGTCCCCCCTTGAAAATGTCCTTCAAGCGTGTACCCAAAGTCACTTGTCACCACCTCCCTTTCAATCGCCAGTCATTCCGTCTTCTTGGAAAAGTCATTGGTGGGAAAATAAGAAATTGGACGGCAAGGTATATTATTCCTTACCGAAAGCAACAGCACAACCTAAAAGGGCAAGGTGCGCCAAAACATATGTTTTATATCGAATTTGCATATGAGAGGGCAAAACGGAAATGGCTTTCTGTTGGAAAAAGAGTAATCTGTCGTAACACGATACACCACTTCAAAACAGCGTCTATAAAACAAAGGCACTTGTGAGTTCAAATGACGAAGCACAATGGGCGGAACCGTGAGATACAAGACTTCGCACTGGCGCGAGCCCTCGAGAAAAACAAGGTGTAGTTTTTGCGAGTGTTAATATCATCATCGAAACGCCTAAAGGACAACAGGAGGAAAGACAAAGGGAGTGCAGGCGTAGAGGAGCGCCGTCAAGGCACAAGCAACTACGTAGGTTTATTCCTTCTTGTATGACATCCCCTAAATCTCGGGGCGCGTTCCCGCAAGAAGATGGGTAAGTGGCTCCAAGCTTGAAGCTTCACCCACTTCCACGGCACATAGCACCGCCAATTTCGGCAGACGTGATCACACAGTGTAATTGCATGCGCACGTTAGTTAATGTCACCGAGACCTGTATAGAGAATAGCGCTTTACAAGTTGCTCCAAAAACTAACCCACAGATTAGAGGGCTAGGCAAATACATAAATTTTATCGTGATATGATAAACGATACCCGGTGTACGGATGAAAGATACTTCCGAAATCATTGTATCCAAAAATATACGGTGATATTCCGTACTGGGAATTTTTTCCTTTTACGTCAAATTTTCGGCTGTCATTTTGAGCATAAGTGAAGAAGAAGGGAATCTTCATGATCTATCACGAAATTTCTACAATGTGTAAACTTGCCTATGATAGCCGATGATTACCGGTCACAGCGCGCCTTCGTCTCCTGTGATTGGTTCTGCCGCATGCATTACTGAAACGTAGCCCTTTAGGCTCGTTCCTAATGTTCACCTGGAGGGATTAAGAAAGACATGCTCTTGTTGTGCTTTAGGGCAGGTGCTAGTCGTGACTTCAAGTCGCCAGTACGAAGACGTGCATGTAAACATAGTATGTGTGTGCGTATAGGGGTCGGCCATTACTACTCTGGCGCACAGAAATATGCTGTGAAATTTGTCAACGTATGGAGGGACCGAAAGAGGAAATTTTCATTATCTTAGAATGGGAATTATTTGGCGTAGAACGGAACATCACTGATAATATACTAACCAAATTTATCATTAGAATGTATCATCCAACCCTTCTCTAGAATTATTTTTTTCCTTTTAATGGAAAGTTCCAGAGCTGTGACCCGCAAATGTATCGACAATAATAAAAGCGCTGCTAACAATTCATCAGACAGTTACACCTTTTAATCGCGTAAGCAACTCCAGGTGGTTGACATTATCATGCCCCGCACTAAGGCGTCTCTCATAACGGTATCGTAGTTTTCGGAGGTTAGTACCACACAACTAACTGACTAACAAAAGTCACTTCTAGTGAGTGACACCAAAGCTACAGCTCTCTCATAACTGAGTGCTAAGTATGGTCTTTTAACAATGCTTAAGGCTATACGACGCGTTCTGCACGTAATAATTGTATAATTAAGAATATGTCGCCGGCGTTTCATTTATGTACAATGTCAACTGGGTAATGCTTCAACCCAGCGCTGTTTTCTCATCCGAAGAAAAACAATAAAAGTTATCTGCAAACAGTCGAGTATAGGCTTTACGTAAGCAGAAAAACCGAGAGTGCCTAAAGAAAACGTGCCAGATGCCTTTGTATATCAATTGGTATAACATAAAAGTGATACGTTCCTTCGCAGAGGCAGATGAGCGTTCATTTTGAATTTTTTCACCCCAAGGTGAAGAACTGAATGCTACGGAAACAAAATCTATTGTCATGAGAAGACTGGCATAAACTTCGCACCTCAAGCAGACAGCGCGTGCGAAATGAGCATACGCAGGACGAGGAGCGGGCTAGCTGTCACAGCTCGACATTTGAATAGCGCTGCTCAAACAGAAAAAGAGACGCACGAAGGGAACGAACAAGAACACAAGACGAACAGCTGTCACAATTCTTACTTCGTGTGTGAGCCGCGCGCTCCTTTCGTGATCGTGGCGGCGTCAGTGAGCGAAGTGACGCGCGGAAGCATGGACGGACTGCGAACGCTTCGCCCTACTTATCATCATTTACTCCGTGGATATGCTATGACGCCGCTTTTATTGACATGCAATGGAAATTTTATTCCTAAAAAACTGGCTATTACGACGAACGGAAAGAGAAGTTGCAAGTTATCCTTTAAAACATATGAATTAAAATTATTGAAATAAAAATGCGTCAATAAAAGCAGTGCTTATACCACATCGAAAGACTGAAATCGTCAGCTGACCAGACAGTTGAGTTGACCTCACAATGCGCTTTGACACCAATCCGTGTGCGACATAATTGATGCTCTATGATGTGCCTCCTGGCTTTGTACCTTCAAATACGAGGTTTACAAATTAAGGTGGGAAGTTGTCATTAAATATGCCACTCACTTGAGATATCTCTGTGAAGAACGTCCTTGAAGCAGTTTGCAGGGGCAAATTAAGTCTCTCTTCTCCCCCTAAGTCATGCGTCTGATCAATACACGTTGAGGTGGCGGACGAGCGCTAATAAAGTGAGGTATATGTGAACAGACTTGAGCGTAAACGTCAGCCGATATAAGGCTGATAGTAATGCTGATAGGTTAGTGCATGTGGCCATTGGTCGGCAATTGAAGGCGGAGCTCACTCAGAATAACCCCCAAAATTCATTATTACACTCTCTTTCGTTTTCAGACAGTTCATCAATTCAATCAATTTTATTCAGCTTTTTAGGATACAATATAACATGGTTCGTGAAGTATTACATTCGGAGGTCCCATAGTTAACTGACAGGGAGATTTCCTAATACCTGAACATATGTATATTAAGTGTCGTGGGCAACATGAAACAAATGTACGCATAAGGTTTACAGAAAAGCTAAAGGAGCTAAAGAAAGAATCAAAGCAAGAAATGAACGAAAACAGAAGGCAACAAAAAGCTGGCATGTTATATAAATTTATCACTGTCGTATAAGCTAAAAAAACACACGGCATATTTGAAATCTACATGACACAGACTTCATGAATTAATCAAAACAAAGTCAGCACATTAAGATTTACCACACTAGCAGCCTACAAAGGAATTAATATCAAGCGATAATAAAAAATTGCGGCTATGAAACAAAAGCAAGAATAATTCATGAAACTCAATCGGACGTGCTCCAAATTTCCAATATTTTCCTCGACCGTAATAAATTGAACTCAGGTCTCTCTGAAATTGTCTTCAACTAAACTCATTTGGACTCACACTCACAAAAATTTTAAGAAAGGGAAACTGGACAACGACCCGATTTTGGCACGACACCGCAACGTAACACGTAAGAATTTCTCAGAAATAAAAGCCTTTTAGTTGTCGCAAAATTTGTCCTGGTCCGGGGATCGAACCCTGGACGAACGCCTATCAGGGGTGGTTGCTCTAGCAGTTGAGCTAACCCGGTAGCTAGCAATTAGTAGCGCGAGGGTGAATTCCTGAAGAGCTTGAAGCACAGGACACTGTATCGTGCTGGGTCATGCTGACCATGACTCATGATGCGCACTCCGGTGCGCACCGACCGATTATGCCTAATATAAGCGGCGACAATAAACCCGGCAAGGCATTGCTGCATCCTGCTTCATCGGTGACCGTCTCAGTCTTTGATCAGCCTACCTGGGTCTGATACATGGTGACAGAAGTGGGATCGACGGCGGATGCTACCACATCGCTTCGCCGGTGCCGACAATCATGGAACTACTGAAGCCACCGGACCGACTATGCCTGACAGGAAATGTTCAGAAGAACTGGCAGCTTTTTAAACAAAAGTTCGAATTGTTTCTACAAGCAACAGAGCCAGCTACACGACTGACAGAAGCTGCTAGAACAGCCAGGCTCCTGACTGCTGCTGGGGACGACGCTTTAGAAGTCTTCAATAACTTTACATTCGCAGAAGGCGAGAACAAGCAAGACTACCAGACTGTGGTAAAGAAATTTGAAGAGTACTGTGCAGAGCAGCAAAACGAAGTCTACGAAAGATATGTCTTCAGGACAAGGACGCAAGATGAAGCTGAACCAGTGGAACATTTCATAAGAGACCTGCGCAAGCAAGCAAGGTATTGCAACTTCGGTCCGCTTGCTGACTCGATGATACGCGACCAAATCGTATTTGGCTCCTGGAACACTAAACTGAGGGAAAAGATGCTACGCGAGAAGGACTTGACGCTCGAGAAGGCCGAACAAATCTGCAAAGCAGCAGAGCTCGCGAACAAGCAAAACGAAGCATGGCAAGGTAACGAAGCAAGAGTGGACGCCACCGAAAAACGTTACCTACATCGCACCCAAGGCCGGAAAGCTCCTGTCCAGTGCTGCAAGTGCAATCGAAGACATGAGCCTAGGAAATGTCCCGCCTTTGGCAAAATATGCCGCGCCTGCGCAGGCCGAAATCATTTTGCGGTTTGTTGCAGAAAGTATGAGGTCGACGAAGTACAAGAGGAAAAGGAAGACTTTGCAATCTTGGACGTCACCGTGTGCGGAATCCAGAAAACAGATTGGATTGTTAAGGCCCAAGTTGGACAGCAAGAAGTTGCATTCAAAGTAGACACTGGTTCCCAAGCCAATTTATTACCACTGTCAGTGTACAAAAGATTCCGAACGAATCCACCCCTCAGGGCAAGTAATTCCGTTTTACGATCCTATAGCGGAAACGCTATCATGCACTACGGAGTGACAACTCAGGTGATTACGATCAACGAGCGTCGGTGCCTTGCAGATTTCTTCGTTGTGAAGCGGGGCCAGAGTATATTAGGTCTCGAACTGGCTGAATCTCTAGCACTTGTCTCCAGGGTGGTTGATTTCGTAACCACTGAAGGGATGACTCCAATGACGCAACGGTCTCTCCCAACGACGCAGAAATTCAGCCACCTCTTCGAAGGCACTGGGTGCGTGAAGCGGCAATATCGTATGGTACTACATGACGATGCGGTTCCAGTGATCCATGCAGCGCGACGCGTTCCTTTGGCCTTACGGGAACCCCTACAGAAAGAGCTGGTGCGCATGGAACAGGCGAACATCATCTGCAAGGTGGACGAACCAACTGATTGGGTAAGCCCGCTTGTTATTGTAAGAAAAAAAGACGGTAGCCTCAGGGTATGCATGGATCCAAGAAGCGTAAACGCATGCTTGAAACGCGAACACTACCAGATGCCACAACGCGAAGACATTGAGGCGGAGCTGTCTGGTGCGAATTTCTTCAGTCGACTAGACGCTAACGCAGGGTTTCACCAAATTCCCCTTGATGAACCTACCTCAAAGATATGCACGTTCGCCACGCCGTTCGGGCGCTACCGATTTCTTAGACTTCCATTTGGCATTGCATCTGCCCCCGAAGTCTTCCAGAAAACACTGAGCGAGATTTTTGACCATTTACCCGGAGTTAGAGTGTACATTGATGACATTCTCGTGTGGGGAGCAACCAAGCAAGAGCATGACAGTCGCCTTCAAGCCGCTCTATGCGCAGCCCAACGCGCAGGGCTAACATTCAACAGGGCGAAGTGCCAGTTTGGAGTGCAGAAGATAGTTTTCTTGGGCGATGTTATCAGCTCAGCAGGAATTCGTCCAAATGCAGCTCTTGTAGACTGTTTGAGCAAAATGCCCGTACCAACTGAAAAACTTGCCGTACAACGTATGCTTGGAGTAATAAACTATTTTGGAAAATATGTGCCAACTCTCGCTGATAGAACGAAGCTTCTTCGAAGCCTGATACGGAAGGACACCGTATTTGACTGGACCGAAAATCACGCTCAGGAATGGCACGCAGTCTGCGAAGCGCTGCGCACTGCCCCGCTCCTCGCTATATTCGACCCCGCGAAAGAGACAAAGATAACGGCAGACGCATCTAAGGATGGCATAGGGGCCGCACTGCTCCAGCGACACTCCAGTGGCTGGCGTCCTATCGCCTACGCGTCACGAGCCATGACCGACGTTGAAAAGCGTTATTCTCAAATAGAGAAAGAAGCGATGGGTATAGCATACGGTTGCGAGAAGTTCCACCAGTTTGTGTACGGTAGGAAAATTGTGATCGACACCGATCACAAACCGTTGCTAGCCATTTCGTCCAAAGATATCGGGAACATGCCCCCAAGACTTCAAAGATTTTTTCTGCGCTTATTAATATACGACTATGTTCTACAGTTTGTTCCAGGCAAAGAATTGGTCCTTGCTGACATGCTCTCAAGGGCCACACCGTCAGAGCGTGAAGACACAGTGGATTTTGGCGACATTCAAGTACACGCAGTGGCCGTTTTGTCATCTTTAGTGAGTGAAAGAACGAAACAGCTTTTGTCTCGGGAAACATCTAACGACCCGGAGCTACGTGCGGTAGTAGAAAGCTTGTCGTTAAACAAAGACTTCGAAGGAACACTCAAGCCGTTCGCCTCTGAACTTTCAGTTGTCGACGGAATTCTTCTGAAGGGCTGTAAAGTAGTTATACCAAAGAAACTGCGTCCAGAAACCCTAAGCCGCATTCACGAGGGCCATCTTGGTTTAAATAAGTGCAAAGCTAGGGCACGGCGTTTAGTATTTTGGCCTGGTTTGAACTCTGACATTGCTGACGTTGTACGGAATTGTGCTGTCTGTAAAACCTATGCGTACAAGCAACCGGACGAGCCCCTCTTGCTACGAACCCCTCCTGATCACCCTTGGTACCAAGTGGGCGTAGATCTTTTTTGTTATGCTGGAGCCACGTACCTTGCTGTTTTTGATGCCTATTCAAATTTTCCAGAAGTTGAAAAACTCGAGGAGACATCGGCAACTGCGGTTATCGACAAGCTGGCAGCCATCTTTGCAAGGTATGGAATACCGATGGAAGTCTGCACAGACAACGGCCCCCAGTTCGCAAGTCACCAATTCGCCACGTTCTCCAGACGGTACGATTTCAAACATATAACTTCGAGCCCAATGTTTCCACGTTCCAACGGGCTAGCAGAAAAGGGTGTCCAAATTATAAAGCGGCTGCTTAAGAAGACTGGGACCACACATGAAGATTTTTGGCTTGGGTTACTTGGTTACCGCTCTGCTCCCTTGCAGGATGGCCGGTCGCCGGCGGAACTTCTGCAGGGCAGGCCTCTACGCACTAGGATCCCCGACTTCAACCTGCAGCCCAAGAGTCCTGTAAAAAAGCGCCAGCAGACGTCGTCTGGACGACCGCTGAGACCACTCCTACCGGGAGACGTGGTTCGCGTGAAAGGCCAGGCTTGGTCTCTAAAGGCTAAGGTATTGGGAAAAGTAGCCCCGAGGTCCTACAACGTCGCAACAGGAGAGGGGAGAACGCTGCGGCGTAACCGCCAACAGCTGCTGGCAACCTCGGAGCCATTTACGTACTCCAGCGACAGTGACACTGACGTCGGAGATGATGACGCAGAAGAGCCTCCACATCAGAGCCCGCCTCGCGTGACTTCGCCGGCACCTAGAAGATCCTCGCGCATTAGGGAGGAACCAAGACGTTTAGCATACGGCCCCAACTTTGCTCAAATAGTTTAGCGGCTAGTTCCGGCGGAATACTGTTGAATTTGTATTTTTTCTATCGCATTGCACTTCTTTTTTACGCCTTGTTAAAAAAAAAAGGATGGGAGATGTATCGTGCTGGGTCATGCTGACCATGACTCATGATGCGCACTCCGGTGCGCACCGACCGATTATGCCTAATATAAGCGGCGACAATAAACCCGGCAAGGCATTGCTGCATCCTGCTTCATCGGTGACCGTCTCAGTCTTTGATCAGCCTACCTGGGTCTGATACAGACACGAGTATTGAAAATGAGTTGGGCAGGACCCGCAAACTGGCGAAAACGTCAAGAAAAAGAAAATAGGCAACCACCTGCTTGCGGCAGGGCACCGCCAGGAAATACGTGAGGATTTCTCAGAAAGAAAAGCCTCTTAGTAGCTAAAAAAACATGTCCTGGAGCGTCGTAACAACGTGTCAGAGATGAGAGAGGGGGGAGTTTAGATGCACACTGTAGATCTTGTAGTGTTATGAACGTGGGTGATGCTGTTTCCGATGATTGTTCAGTTGTGAGCAGAAGCAGAAATAATTCGACGCACGAGATCGTTGAGGTGTAGTTGACTGATAGGTTAGATGACGCATGCGTCTCCAAACCGTGAATTCTTCTTTCGAGGAAATAGCTATGCTACCTCATAAGTGGTGTTTTGTGCCGGCAGTGTATACGTCAAATGTGACGGGTTAATCGGTATATGTGCTTGCTTCTATCAAAGTAAAGCTACTGTAAGTGATACCTTGTGTCTGTCTAGTCTCTTCTCAGCCTTCGTCATTGGCGCTTTCATCCTGTGCCATGTATGAAAAAGTCAATGGTCTTTGGCGCATCCCCGCATACCACGGCCACAGGTTTGTATGTGACACATGCCTGGAGTTTCGAAAGAGCATGGTGAACTATGCGGCGGAGCTTCCAAGGCTTTTATGTCACAACCATTCAACACCGTGTAAGGTAGGCTATCACGAGAAAACCCAGACGTGGGTGGCTACTTGCTACAAAATGGAGACACGTTGCGGTCCAGATGCCATGCGTTTATTCTAATGCACGCGCACTTCCTCTTCGTCACCTTCTCCTAGAATTACCTTGTACACACACACACACACACACACACACACACACACGCACGCACGCACACACACACACACGCACACACACACACACTCACTCACCTACACTCACTCACGGACGCACACGCACGCACACGCACGCATGCACGCACGCGCACACACTCACGCACGCACGCACACTCGCACGCACACGCACACTCACTCACGCACACACTCACTCACTCACGCACCCACGCACACTCAACACTCACTCACTCACGCACACACGCACACTCGCATGCACACACGCACGCACGAACACACACACACTCACTCACGCACACTCGCACGCACGCACACACGCACGCACACTCAACACTCACTAACTCACGCACACACGCACGCACGAACACACACACTCACTCACGCACGCACACTCGCACGCACACACACACACGCATGCACCCACGCACACATACACACACACACCCACACACTCACTCACGCACGCACGCACACACACACTCACTCACGCACACACACTCGCACACACACACACATATATATATATATATATATATATATATATATATATATATATATATATATATAAACGCGCAAAGCACTTTGAGTTCAATGGGAAATTATTGCCTGAAATCATCGTTTTTAGATCGCTGCCACTGAAAATAACACGTTGCTCTGAAGTCTGTTTCACATGCGAGCGACCGAGCGGCGACATTCGCAGCAATGAGCGGCGGGAGGATGCGCGTTCCTTTCACATGCGCCGCTGCTACCGCTGCTGTTGCGCGAGTGGGCAGTGTTGTCCGCGGAAGGCGCCGGTTAACCGCTGTTTTTAGTGGTATCTTAAAGCCGCGCTCTCCTCTAAAGCCTGTTTCACATGCCAGCGATTTTGCTCCAAGAGCGGAGCGGCAGCTGTCGCGCAAGGCTAAAACAGGTTTTTACCGCGGCGACTGGACGCCCTTAGCCCCGTGTACATGGACGCGACGGGGGCGGGCTGAGTTGAATGGCGGGTTCAGCTTACCTCGACGCGCCCGAGTTCATATGAACTCTCACCGACGAGTTGAGGTGAGCGGTGATCGCAGCGACGCTTTGCGTCGAGGCGAGCTGAAAGCCCGTCTTCCGGTACCGGTTTCCGCTCCTCCAAGCCTGCGCTCTCGCCGCTGTGGGCTGCGGTTGTTTACGCAGTTGTCGCTCCGCCACCGCGATGGCTGTCTCGGTATTTTTCCTCAGTTTGCACCAGCTGTACTTTATGGTTGTGTTGGTGTTTTGGCTAACACTGCACAACGCGATGGCAGCAGTGGTTCTGTTGCGGCACAGCGCTCACCGCAGGCGTATCCGCAGCCTGACGCACCATCCCCTGTTCACCCCTGGCTGGTTTCTCCAGGAATTGGCCGTACCGAATATAAATAATATTTTCTCGCGTAAAACAAAGATTTGTATTAAACTTACAGAAATAAATATCGTTTCTGCACCCTTTGAAATGATCCAAATTGTATATTTTTTATATGGAACGCCACACAGACCGATAAGCGCCTGAAAATGAACAATATTGCAAATTTTCCAAAGTTCATGTGCCAGCGCTTCCAAACTACTGTCTTCGCGACTCGTGTTTTTCCCCCACTTACCGTCAACAATGCAAGCAAGCTATGCAGCTGCGTTGTCTCTGGAAAAGTTGAAAAGCTGTAAAAATTTCTGACTTTGGTCAAGAACACTGCATTGCTTCCCCGCAAAGCACATTAACATACACTAGTGGTGAATGCGTTTTAACAAGGAAATGCGGTTCTTTTCCTACCGACTAGAATCGTTTTACCGTGCTGCGTATATTTCAATTTTCGAAGTTTCGTCGCAACCTAACTGCCACCATATTTAAGACAATAAAATTTCTTCAGAAAATTGGTTCCAAAAATGAATAGTGTAGTAAAGTGACCAACCATTACTTTTTAGAGTGTAATCGTAGATGGTCTAGCGTACTGTCTGGGATATTTGGCGTGGAACGACCCTCATCTGCTCCAAAACCCGAACACTAAACCCGAAAAAAACGTTCGAAATGCCTAAGTCCATTCAGGGATTCATGAAACACGAATTAAAAAGAGCGATACCAACCCTGGACTACGCTTTTCCTCTGGGGGAAATTACATGTATTGGTAAAGGCACTTAATTTGTGTGATAAAGTCAGTTTACACCACTTGCAAAAAAAACCAAAACAAAACATACAAAGAATAAAATACCCGAAAGTATTTGCTATTTCATAGTCGAACCTAACTGTGAAGGACGCAAAATGAATGCAAGCGGAGTTGGAATGCTGCGCATTAGTAGACAAGTCTGTGAATTTACGCAAATGTATTCTGATGGCGAGGTGACCAGAAACTTTATTAAAGCGTTCATGTGCACGTATTTGAGATTTCTGGCGCACAAGCCGATTTCCTGCTACGGGCAGAGCAAAATAGCCGGTCGTGAGAACGATAACCAACAAGCTCCCGTAGGACGTGCCAAGCAAGATTTAAAACGTAAAAGTGATCTGCATTTAGCGCATAACAGAACGATGTCCTCCGCGCGTACCGGCCGACAGAGAAAGAGCAACGTCGGAGTGATGGGGACAGGGGAAGCGGAGACGGCGACGGGCGGGAGAGGTCACGAGCCGTCAACTCAGCGCGACCGGTTATACATGCCCTTTCTGAGCGCGGCGAGTTCGGTGAACCTACCCCCTGTCTCCGAGTCGACGGGACTCGCCGCGACGACTCTCCGTCCCGACGCGTCCGCTTATACATGGGGAGGGCGAGTCCAGAAAACCTGTTTATTTCGACTCAACGCGCCCTCGTCGGGTCAATGTAAACGGGCCTCTTGTGAAATTCGCCTGAGTTGGAAAAATTCGCTAGCGGCACAAGCGGCAGAGCGACCAGTGACGTCGTTTCACACGTGATGACGGGGGTGGAGTCGAGAAGTTGACGCGCGCGCTGCGAGGAACTGGTTCCACAGAACAACTCGCTCCGACTGAGTAGCAGACGACATCCGTCCTCTCCCCGGCTCACAAATGTTTCACACTGCTTTCAACAAGTCGCTGATAGAAGTGTTGAAACGATCTCTTTTTTGGGACGTCAAGATGAAGGATTTCCGCAAGAATCATAAGAAGAGCATTCTTTGGGAAGAAATCGCCGAACTCGCTTAGTTCCATAAAGTAAACGTCGTGGCTTGAACTGGCCATGTTCACTGGTGAAGTCGAAGTGCAGCTGTTTTCCTTTCGTTGCTCTCGACGATGCTTTCGCCGTAGTGACAATCGCGTGCGGTGCCTTTTTTAATTTCAATAACATTATTATAACATTATGTTTATTTCAATAACATTATTATGTCGCAGCAATTGTTGCTGGTTTAACAAATGATGACATTTGGTGTCGCGGTGCATGAATGAAAGGCTTCACACAAACGAGAGAGCAAGGACGGCTTTTACGGTAGTGGACTTGAAAAGTAGAATTCCACACAGGTCACTGAAAAGGAATTTCGTGATGTAACTCAACAAAAAAGGAGCGCGAAGCTTCCTGTCATGGTTCGGGGAAATAAGGCACTCATCAGGGGCCTTTATTTTTGTTCTCTCCTTCAACAACACCTTGAATTCTCACTAAAACCCTGGCTGACTTGTCCGCGTCCTCTGCGACGCTTTTCTCGCAATGAGTAATTGCACCGCAGAACGCTCAAGTTTGCAGGCTGTCGACAGGTCCTGCCACACTGGCCAGCTGCTCTCCGTGACATTCAGTGCAGGAATGGGCGGCTGGCTAGGCGAAAATAGATGTTCGGTCGCGAGCACAACATACACTGCGTAGATAACGAAGAACAGCTGTTGATTTCAGACACCAGGGCAGCAACACATGCCTAGAATCATGGATCTAAATTAAACGGTCGAATGCTACCAATTGAATGTCACTATGTCCCGACGGCAAAGGTGTGTTGTGTGAAACGATGTGATACTTCGGCTTTCTTGCTCACCACCGCAGTATTTATGGACGCCAATGCAAGCTAAAGCAAGAATTGCTGCGTAGCCCCTTACCTGCGCCGCGCACAAGTGTATATACAGCAGTCAAAGAACCGGGGCAATGAGCGTATCACGTATATTATGCTACCTGCCGTTGATGAAACTTTTCATTCTGGAGTGCTTTACTGAATTATTAAAAAATCGAAGAGGCTTACTCTCTAGGGTGGAAGCATACGAATTCGAGCGCCAGAACATATGTAGACCATTCAGAAAAACTCCAATGAAGGATGTGTTCGCATGAGCCAAATGGTGACCACAAACACTGCCGAAGCTTACTACTTGGAGTTCTTATAAAAACTCTTATTTTGACTCGAGCGAACAGGTACAAAAATTTAGGTATAAATTTTGCGAGTTGTGTATACTGGGCTGACAGAAACCTCGTTCAGTGTCCCAATGTTAAATCGCTGAAAGCAAAAGCAATGAATTGGAGAAACATGGGAAGTGGTGCGCAAAACGCTCTCGCAGTTCTTAAGCATTCACCTAGCTGTAACAGCTGTATAATAAAACCATACAAGCAAACTCTTTTTTTTTTGCTTCTCCATGGTCAGTTATGTCAGTTATATGAGCGCGCAACAAGAATCATACGTGAAAAGGCTAGGACAAAACAAAAAGCAACTGCACACGTTGCTTATTTGTTGTAAGATACATGTTAAAACTAGTTCAATCAGTGTACAGACAGACGCGTAAAAGTCGAGCGGCTATTGATGATGAACCTCGTAGCACAGGGCACCAAATGAAGCACACTTGGAGGAGAGCACGGCTTTCAGATACCACTGAAAACAGCGGTTGACCGGCGCCTTCCGCGGACAACACTGCCCGCTAGAGCGGCGGGCGTCGCGCAACACCAGCGGTAGCAGCGGCGCATGTGAAACGAACGCGCGTCCGCGCGTCCTCCCGCCGCTCATCGCTGCGACCGCCGCCGCTCGTTCGCTCGCATGTGAAACAGGCTTAAGTGTCCTTCTCTTGGCACCCCTGTGCTGTGAGGCTCATCAACCATAGCCACTCGACTTTCACGCGTCTGTGCACTGATTGAAGTGTAACATGAATCTTACAACAAATAAGAAACGTTTGCAGTTGCTTTTTTTTTGTCCTGGCTTTCTAACGTATGCTTCTTGTTGCACGCTTATATAACTTACCACGGAGAAGCAAAAAAAAAACAGTTTGCTTGTAAGGTTTTATTAGACAGCAGTTCCAGCTAGGTGAAGGCTTAAGAACTGCGAGCGTGTTTTGCGCAGCACTTCCCGTGTTTGGCCAATTCATTGCTCTTGCTTTCAGCGATTTAACTTTGGGGCGCCTAATGAGGTTTCTTTGAGCCCAGTACACACACCTCGCAAAATTCATACCTAAATTTTTGTACCTGTTCGCTCGAGTCAGAGTAAGTTTATATATAAACTCTCAGTGGTAAGCTTCGGCCGTGTTTGTAGTCACCCTGTGGCATATGCGAACACAGCCTTGATCGCGATTTTCCGTATGATCTACATTTCTTCTGGCGCCCGATTTGCATGATTCCACCGTAAAAAGTAAGCCTCTCAGGTTTTTCAACGATTCTGTAAAGCACCCCAGGAAGAGTTTCACCAACGGCAGGTAGCATGATATACGTGATACGCTCGTTGTCCCGGTTCTTTGGCTGCATTATATACACTTGTGCATGGCCCAGGTCAGGCACTGCGCAGCGATTCTTGTTTTAGCGGAAAGTTGCGTCCATAAATGCTGCGGTACGTTCTGAGCAGGAAGGCCGAAGTATCACATCATTTCGCACTACACACCTTCGCCGTCAGAAAGTGACATTCAATTGGTAGCTTTCGACCGTGTAATTTAGGTGCATGCCCCTAGGCATGTGTTGCTGCACTGGTGCCTGAAATCAACTGCTGTTCTTCGTTACCTGCGCAGTGTATGTTGTACTCGCGACCGAACATCTATTTTTGTCAAGTCAGCCATGCATTCCGGCACTGAGTTTCACCGAGAACAGCTGGCCACTGTTGCAAGGTCTGTCGACTGCCTGCAAACATGAGCACTGTGCGGTGCAATTGTTCCTTGTGCGAAAAGAGTCGCAGACGACGCGGACAAATGAGCCTGGGTTTCAGTAAGAAATAGAGGTGTTGTTGAAAGGGAGAACAAAAATAAAGGTTTCTGGTGAATGCCTTATTTCCCCAAACCATGACAGCAAGCTTAGCGCCCCCTGCTTGTTGAGTCACATCACGAAATTTCTTTTCAGTGGCCTGTGTGGAATGCTACTTCTCAAGTCGACTGCCGTAGCACCCGTTCTTGCTCTCTCGTTCGTGTGAACCCTTTCATATATGCACCGTGTCATCGAACTTCATCGTTTGTTAAACCAGCAACGTTTGCTACGACATAGAACTACGGCTCCTCTACGTGGAAGTAACTTTCGACAAAAATGCAAAAAAAAGAGAAAGTAGTATTCATGTTATTGAAATAAAAAGGCACCGCACACGATTGTCACTCCGCTGGAAGCATCGTCGAGAGTAAGAAAAGGAAAACAGTCACACTTCGACATCATCGGTGAACATGGCCAGTTCAAGTGACGACTTTTACTTTACGGAAGTATGCAATTTCTTAAGAAGCTCGGCAATTTCTTCCCGAAAATGCTCTTTTTATGCTTCTTGCGAAAATCCTCTATCTTGACGTCCAAAAGAAGAGGTCGTGTCACAACTTCTGCAATGAGCAACTCGTTGAAAGCAGCACGAGACATTTGTGAGCCCGCGAAAGGACGGATGTCGTCTGCTACTCAGTCTGAGCGAGTTGTTCTGTGGAGTGAGGTCCCCGCAGCGCGCGCGTTCACTCCTCGACTCGGCCCCTGGCATCACGTGTCAAACGACGTCACTGGTCGCTCTGCCGCTTCTGCCACGAGCGATTTTTTCCAACTCTGGCGAATTTCACTAGAGCGAACAGTCGTCGCTGTAAAAAACCTGTTCTGGCTTCGCGCGGCGGCTGCCGCTCCGCTCTTGGAGCCAAATCGCTCGCAAGTGACACAGGCTTTACGCGTTGCTTGGACAGCTTAGAAAAGCATTCTGCGTTAACCTTTCGCCAATTCGAATACACAAGGCAATCGCCTATGTAAATACACAGCACGAGACAAATACAGTTGCGTGATTTGTTCTTGCCACGCATAAACTGTGGTACATGGCGCCATGGTCACTCTTCCTCAACCGAAATTAGCGGTCGAAAGAATCGAACAGCAGATGGCACAATAAGTTCTTGGAAGGATCATCGTAGCTATCCTTCAAGAATTTTATCAGTACGCGCATATTCGTCACCCGGGTCTAACTTGTACCCAACAGTGCAAAACCGAGTCGCCTGCATGGCGCGGCCTGGTCGTAGTCCACGTCGTAGGCGGCAAGCCCGAAGTCAGGTAAAACTGCTTCGGTTCACACGCCTGAAAAAGAAAATAACGTATTCACACTTAGTGGCACTAACAATTCGCTTTGACAAGGCATAAGCAATATGTTATCTAAGAATGCCGGGCTAAGTCGATTTTCAATACTCGGGTAGATGGACTTCGTTTGCGTTTAAAAAAATAGGCTTCTCATACTGGCTCTCCGCCGTCGGTGCACAAGTACGTTAGAGCACTTTTTCGCTTGTTGGTGTTTCACGCACCGCCGAAGCGTATCGCAGAGCCAGCGTAGAAAGACGCACGTGCCACAGCGGTCACGCCTGTTTACTCAAGAACCATTTCTCCTTTCAATAAACTGACCCAATTCAGTTCGAATAAATATCCTGACAGTTGTTTGGCGTTTGTCTCTTAGGGCCCCTAAACACCTAATGAAAATACGAAGAACGAATGCGTTTTTTTTCCCAGGAGACACTCGGCGGAATTCGAGAGTGACGCTTGTCCCGTTCGCGATGACCTCAGTGATGACCACTTGCCGATCGGGGCCCCGTTCGCGAACTTCTCTAACCACCTCCCAATCTTTTACTTTCTTCTCAATCTTTGCTACTTTACCCATCTCTTTTAATTCCACTTAACCCATTCCCGTTTGAATCCCTGCATAAGTGTACCACTTTGATGCAGACAGTTGAAGGGCTCACTCTATTTAGGAGTGACGCTCCTCTTAACCTAACCTTGTACTGCGTTAGGCGTAACCCACACTATCAGACAGAGAGGCAGCAGATGGACGGATGGACAGACAGACGCACGGACAAACAGACGGACGAACGGATGCATGGACGAACGGACAGACAGACAAACATACGACACTTCGCCCCACTCATCATCATTCACTCCTTGGACATGCTGTGATTTTTTCTTTTCCTCTTTTACTATCTCTCCCCATATTCTCTTCCAGCGTCTCCCGTCCTTGTGGTCAGACACGCAATGCCAGCTGTTTATTAAATGCCAAGCATTTCTTAGCGAACTTCGGCGACTTTGAGCGCATCTATCTAGCCACTCACGTTTGGATGCTGTCGGGGTCACCATGCGCCTTAACTTGGCGTGAACCAAATTAGCATAGGAGGGTAAGATGGTTTGACAAGTATGAAGCGCTGGTCAAGACATGAATAATGTCATAATCCCGTTGCGTACGTCGTCAAACACTTCCCGCCAGACAGTGGTACATACCCACGGGCGGGTATGTACCGCTAGTGTGCGGGTATGTGCCACAGGTTATTGACAGTCGGTATCTAGCCAGGAACGATTAGAACACTCATTGGCAATTTTAACGCGTGAGCGTTTTGCAATACCTGACATCGGTAGCGTCGACCCAACGAAGGCGTAGAATAAATCTCAGTGTTAATAAAAATCTTACATAGGCAGCGTTGACCCCCCAGCGAATGCAAATATAAAATATCAGGGTCCCATAAAAAATCGAACTCAAGCATTATGCGTGGCAGTCAAGCATTCTATCACAGAGCTATGCCAGGTCTCGGAACTACCTTTTAAGAAGACACTAATGTTCGTGAAACGTCAATAGTGGTTGCAGTGCTGCCTACCCAATTTTGATTTGATTGATATGTGGGGCTTAACGTCCCAAAACCACTATATGATTATGGGAGACGCCGTAGTGGAGGGCTCCGGAAATTTAGACCACCTGGGGTTCTTTAACGTGCACCCAAATCTGAGCACACGGGCCTACAACATTTCCGCCTCCATCGGAAATGCAGCCGCCGCAGCCGGGATTCGAACCCGCGCCCTGCGGGTCAGCAGCCGTGTACCATAGCCACTAGACCACCGCGGCGGGGCCTACCCAATTTTTTTTATAAACATTACATATATACTCCTTTCATACAGCCGTCACGTTGGGTTAACGTTGATTGTGGTTAGGTGGCATGTGCTGAAGTTGATTTATGTAGCAGTGTTGAGCATCTTCGCGAGCATCAGCGCTTCATATCAGCTTTTGGTATTGCTAATAGGCATGTTTCAGTTGGCATCGTTGCGCAAGTGCATACTACTGGTTATATAAACATCTGCAACTCTTCAACATAAGTCTGTGCGTACAACATTTGTACATATATTTAGCGTCATTTCATGACGTGTCGCTCGATAAAAAAAACGTAACATGATCACCTTCCCTCCAAATTTTTGTCATAACGTCAATTCCCAGGTGCGTGGGATATGCCGAATTTTTTTAGTTTGAAGTAAGTATGAAATAAGCTCCAGAGTGGTAGATATTCGGGATATATCTGTTGTGAACTGTCTTGTACCAAACTCGGGCATGCCGTCTCGTTCTGTGTTGGTTCGCGTGGCTACCGTGAGCGATAAACTGATTGCGCTCGATCTTCTGTGTCTGCAACTGCGCAGGCGGAGAGAGCGGCGTGCAGACGAAAAGCGTGCAGTCATGATTGGATGGACGCTTAATGCAGATACTCCACGTGTTTAATGAAGAAATAAAGTGAAAGGAGTGAATGGCTTGTAGGTAGGGTACCGAAGGCGAGAAGGAAACTACAGTCTCACTTTTAAAGTCAGTGTGGTTCATGGGCCATTCCAGTAAACGAGTGCTCTGAAAAAAACAATTGTATCCCCCCCCGAAAAAAACCCTCATAATTTCAAGCAGAACCATTAAGCTCCTCAGTCCCTGGGCACTCAAATGGGTACCGTTGCACCCAAATGGGTACCGTTGTTTAAAGGCTACAGATCATCCCAATTCTATATTCGCGTGTCCAAATTTGTCTTGGCACAATAAGGATGAGTTGCTTTTACAAAGCCCTGAGAAGCGGCACGGTGTGCCTAGTCACATTCGCAAAACGAGCGAACCAAAATGACTGTGTACTGAATGAGCCCTCGGATGCGTATACTGCGCAAGAGCGCGGCTGCGTCCTCGTGATAGGTGAAAGTGATTTCGGTTATGTAGCGTGAACGACAACGTCTACAGTGCATTTACTTTAAGTGTGAACGCCATGTAGATCCAATTGTGAGTCATTTCATTCTGATCTTTTTGTAGCACTCAATCTTGAAGACTTCGAAAGAACTGGAGTCCGCAAATGGGTACCGTGACATTTTGAGATAGCCGCTCACTTTTTCGGAATAATAATCTTTCTGCGTTCGTTTTTAAGGGCAGGGAGTCGAATAGTACAGTTTTGCAAAAGCCAATTTTATTGGTGCACGCTTTTGACTTAGGCGCCTAATATTGCATAATAATTTTTGACTGTATCTTTCAATACTAGCAAAACCGGAAGTAATTGTTTGAACGGAAGTACTTGGAAAGCGAACAAAATTGTGGCTCGTCCCTCAGCCAATGCATTGCCAAATATAAAACAAGGGCATCATCATGTAATGGCAACACAGAAATAAACTATGTTAGCCGAGTTCCTATACTTAATGTTCTTGCTTTTGTTTATAAGATGAATCTATTTTGACTACTGTTTCTTGCGATAACTTTTGAAACCATTTCTAACTATGGTATGCTTATATAAATGCATATATAACGACGCATGTAAATCCATTTTACCGTTCCCGTTAAATATTCCTGATGAAATTGACAGCATCACTAAGTCAATATTCAAATAAAAACACTGTAAATAAATAATAAACACTTAACTCGCTCTAGAAACATAAGCACAGGTGTCCTTGTGGTGCCATCAAAGTGTATGTGCACGCTTTTGTCCTGCCAAGGGTATAGAGGCGATATATTATTCGTTGGTTACTGTGCGTCATTTGCGTGGTGAATGCACTCTATCATATAGTATAAACATAGAATGGTTCTTCAGTGAAAAGCGCTCATGCTATGCTGGGAAATTCTCATACTTGTAGTACCTGGTGTCCTTCGAGTGCTTCATAAAAAAAGGCAATCCATAGAAATAGCAGAAATACGCATAACAAGGAGGACTCTTGCCTACATTTTAAGCAGTAAATATTCTAGGCGTAGGTCTGTCAGCCGGGGGGGGGGGAAGGGGGCGCGAGCCCCCCACTGAGAAAAGTTGGGAAGACTGAGCCCCCCTTCTCCCCTTTCGACAGTGGTCACTCTTGGCTGCGCGCTGGGGAAACCAACAAGTAAGGAACAGCCGTGATGGCGTCTCCTATTACGTACACGGCACCGACATCGATTTCAACAATTGCACTCTCTCTTAATTGGCCGAGAACCTCCGGCCCTAGAAACCTCAAGGGATTCCCCAATACAACCGTTTTATTTACAGTGGTAAATATTTGGAAATAAAAATAGCAAGGAGCAAGTGAAAGTAATCTCGCGACTGTGCTCACCAGTGTGGCTATCATTTCCTCAGGCAGGTAATTAAGTCATCGTCCTCAACTCGTCCACGTTGTAGATCACTTCAGGTAGGGCAATAAGGTCGTCTGGTAGCCAAGCGGATTTACCGCACAACTATAACATAAATCAAGGATGAATGCAACGGAATCCCGAACGAATTTACTATCGAGAATACTGCTTGCAAAACACACAAAAAACTGAGATTTGCATTTTTACCACATGCAATGGTAATGAACAGGACCGATAGCATAGATTGGCCTCATGCTTCACGTCTGTAAGAGTTCAGTAAAGCTCTTTCTGGAACTGTGCCTCATTCCTTCTTCTTAAAAATGGCCAGCTAAAAAAATAAAGTGCTGTTCATCGGCAGAAGGGATACATTAACTAGACTAGTGTCCTATCTGCATGAGTGCCATTCGTGGTCAATATGAGGCTTGAACGGACGGGCACCTGGTGATATCATAGCTTCAGGACGTTACACTGGAGAAAACTTTTGCGCTATCTTCTAAGAAAACAAAAAAGAGTACACGTGCGACCCTTTTCGGAAAGCCATGTCTAGCCAGGTGTATCACTTTCTATTGAGAGGCACGTCGAATCGCTTTGCAGATCACGCCACTCTCTTCAGATAATCATGGGACCCACGGGAGAGTTAACGTGCGTCGTTAAATAGTGTGACGTACGTCGCAAGTCATGACTATAAGGATCGCACAAATACCTTTTTCTTCTGCACAGGAGCTGCCAAGCATAACGTCTCGGCAAGCGTGGGAATCGCATGCCTTACTCATAATTGGCTGAGCTTTGTTCTCGAGGCGGACGTCGGAGGTCCCATTTCACCGCTGTTACCATTTCAGGCTCCTCGATTCAAATCAGCCCATGCCATTTGCAACGAGTCGTTTTTCTATTCCAAACTAAAGTGAAAAAGAAACACCACAATAGATAAAGACCCTAATGCTTTCGAAGCCGCAAGCGTGAAGAATAGACTGATCCGCATATAGCTCAACATTCTCAGATGCACAGTTTCCTGTATTAAACATTCCGGAAAGCTTCTTGGGTCAATTGGCTGAGATTGGGACACGTTTTATCGCAAGGTGGTGAGCTTTCATAATTGAGGTGGCGACCACAGGAGCTCTGTGAATGCACTGTTTTCTGGATAATTCCGTTCCTATCACAACAGCGTAATTGCAATGAGACTAAAAAAACAAAAAACGGTGTGATGTGCAGCGGATCCTAAAAGATTGCGTTTCGCAGACGGTGTCTAAATTGTGATCGCTACACGCTGCGCATCATCATCATCATCATCATCATCATCAGCCTGACTACGTCCACTACAGGACAAAGGCCTCTCCCATGTTCCGCCAATTAACCCAGTCCTGTGCTTGCTGCTGCCAATTTATACCCGCAAACTTCTTAATCTCATCTGCCCACCTAACCTTCTGTCTCCCCCTAACCCGCTTCCCTTCTCTGGGAATCCAGTCAGTTACCCTTAATGACCAGCGGTTATCCTGTCTACGCGCAACATGCCCTGCCCAAGTCCATTTCTTCTTCTTGATTTCAGCTATGATATCCGTAACCCCCGTTTGTTCCCTAATCCACTCTGCTCTCTTCTTGTCTCTTAAGGTTACACCTACCATTTTTCTTTCCATTGCTCGCTGCGTCGTCCTCAATTTAAGCTGAACCCTCTTTGTAAGTCTCCAGGTTTCTGCTCCGTAGCTAAGTACCAGCAAGATACAGCTGTTATATACCTTCCTCTTGAGTGATAGTGGCAATCTACCTGTCATAATTTGAGAGTGCTTGCCGAATGTGCTCCACCCCAATCTTATTCTTCTAGTTACTTCAATCTCGTGGTTCGGCTCTGCGGTTATTACCTGCCCTAAGTAGACATAGTCTTTTACAACTTCAAGTGCACTATTACCTATCTCGAAGCGCTGCTCCTTGCCGAGGTTGTTGTACATTACTTTCGTTTTCTGCAGATTAATTTTAAGACCCACCTTTCTGCTCTCCTTGTCTAACTCCGTAATCATGAGTTGCAATTCGTCCCCCGAGTTACTCAGCAATGCAATGTCATCGGCGAAGCGCAGGTTACTAAGGTATTCTCCATTGACTTTTATCCCTAACTGTTCTCATTCTAGGCTTCTGAAAACCTCCTGTAAGCACGCGGTAAATAGCATTGGGGAAATTGTGTTCCCTGCCTTACACCCTTCTTGATTGGTATTCTGTTCCTTTCTTTATGAAGCACTATGGTAGCAGTTCATCCCCTGTAGATTTTTTCCAGAATGTTTATATATACTTCATCTACGCCCTGATTCCACAGTGTTTGCATGACGGCTGATATTTCTACTGAATAAAATGCCTTCTCGTAATCTATGAAGGCTTTGTGTAGTGGTTGGTTATACTCTGAGCATTTCTCTATTACGTGATTGATAGTATGAATGTGGTCAATTGTTGAGTAGCCTGTTCGAAATCCTGCTTGTTCCTTTGGTTGATTGAATTCTAATGTTTTCTTTACTCTGTTAGCTATTACCTTTGTAAATAGCTTGTATACAACAGAGAGCAAGCTGATCGGCCTGTAATTCTTCAAGTCCTTGTCATCTCCTTTCTTATGTATTTAGATGATGTTAGCGTTCTTCCAAGACTCTGGTACTCTTCCCGTCAGGAGACACCTCGTAAACAGGGTGGCTAGTTTTTCTAACACAGTCTGTCCTCCATCTTTCAGCAGATCTCATGTTACCTGATCCTCACCAGCAGCTTTGCCCCTTTGCATGCTCTCCAAAGCTTTTCTGACTTCGTCTATCATTACGGGTGGGGTGTAATCTGGGTTACTGCTAGTTCTTATAGTGTTAAGGTCGTGGTTGTCTCGGCTACTGTACAGATCTCTGTAAAACTCCTCCGCTATTTTAACTATCCTATTCATATTGGTAGTTATTTTGCCTTCTTTGTCCCTTAGTGCATACATCCAACTTTTGCCTATCCCAAGTTTTCTCTTCAATGCTTTGACACTTCCTCTGCTTTTCAGAGTGTGTTCAATTCTCTCCTTGTTATACCTTCTTACATCGCATACCTTACGTCTATTAATCAACTTCGAAAGCTCTGCCAGTTCTATTTTGTCTGTTGTACTTGACACTTTTATGATTTGACGCTTCTTAATTAGGTTCTTCGTTTCCTGGGAAAGCTTGCCAGTGTCCTGTCTAACTACCCTGCCTCCCACTTCCACTGCACACTCCGTAATGATAATCGTCAGATTATCATTCTTTGTATCTACGCTAAGGTTGGTTTCCTCACTAAGAGCCGAGTACCTGTTCTGCAGCGACACTCTGAATTCCTGTACTTTCCCTCTCAGTGCTAGCTGATTGATTGGCTTCTTGCGTATCAGTTTCTGTCGTTCCTTCTTCAAGTCTAGGCGAATTCGAGATCGTACCATTCTATGGTCACTGCATCGTACATTGCCAATCACTTCCACATCCTGCACGATTGCAGGGTGTGCACTCATTATAAGGTCTATTTCGTTCTTATTTTCGCCATTAGGGCTCCTCCATGTCCACTTGCGGTTTTCTCGTTTTCGGTAGAAAGTGTTCAAAATCCGTAAATTATTGCGTTCTGCGAATTCTACTAGTAACTCTCCTCTGGCGTTTCTAGTACCGATGCCATAATCTCCTACTGCCTGGTCTCCAGCCTGCTTCTTCCCTATGTTTGCAATAAAGTCGCCCATCACTAAAGTATACTGTGTTTTCACCTTACTCATTGCCGATTCCACGTTTTCATAGAAGCTTTCAACTGAAGCGTCATCATGGGTGGATGTAGGCGTGTAAGCCTGTACTACCTTCATCTTGTATCTTTTATTCAATTTAATTACGATACCTACCACCCTTTCATTAACGCTATAGTATTCCTCTGTGTTGCCAGCTATGTTTTTTTGAATTAGGAACCCCACTCCCAGTTTTCTTCTGTCTGCCAAGCCCCTGTAGCAAAGGACGTGCCCATTCTGTAGCACCGTATAGGCCTCATCTGTCCTCCTAACCTCACTGAGCCCTATTATATCTCATTTACCACCCTCTAGCTCCTCGAATAGTACAGCTAGACTTCCCTCACTAGATAAGGTTCTAGCGTTAAACGTTGCCAAGTTCAGGTTCCAATGGCGGCCTGTCCGGATCCAGAGATTCTTAGCACCCTCTGCTGCGTTGCAGATCTGACCACCGCCGTGGTCAGTTGCTTCACAGCTGCTGGGGACTGAGGGCCGTGAGTTATTTGACGTAAGCATGTGGGAGGTAGTGACCAGATACTGCACCAGGGTGGCCAATCCTTCTCTGGTGAGGGAGTGCGTTCTCGGTGGTGTTTGGCGGTGAGGCCGCACCTCAGGCCTCTTAATGCAGTTCCATCAACACGCGGACTTTTTTTTAATCCGGTTGGGAACTGCGCGGTACCAGGATTTGAACCACGGACCTCTTGCATGCGAGGCGGATGCTCTAACCACTACGCCATCGCCGCTAAGTCACGCTGCGCAAGACCTCATTAATTTAAAACCTTACTTGTCCGGGTCATGGAGTCACAAAATACAACGAGAAATGCTCTAAGTTCTGTTTAAAGGAGAGGGGAGAGGGGAAACTACATATAGGGTTAATGTGAATAGACAACAACGTTCTTTGAATACATGATCTTCATAAATATTCTGTTGAAGAACCTTGCCATCAAGGTTCACACTACTCGGCTCGAGTCTCACGCTCTTCGTTAGCATCGAGACAAGTGGTGCTCTACCCAGAATACCAGAAAACTCCAGGTGGATGATGAAGTATTCTTCGTAAAAATCGAGCAACCTAAGAATGAAGAGGACCATGATCACGACATTTCAGCTGCGAGTGCAACTTAGAAATTCAGGAGCCATTTTCGTATTGGGAAAACGGGGGCATATAAGCTTTCTGTGTCCGTCCATGCCTGGCCTAATACTCTGCACTAGCTACCATATAAATTTATTCTATTATCTCGGTCGCATAGCACAATCATCCCAGAAAAACCTGTTCCTTCCTCCATGACCGGAACTGGGCCTTCATTGACGTGCCTATACCAGCTCAACACTTCCCGTGCTATAGAGTCAACGGCGGTGGTCGAGCGTTCATGTCCTGGCAACACTGAAACGCAGCCATGTGATATGACAAGTCCTCTCGACAAGAGATTAGATTGCCATATCACAAATGGCTAATCGCCGATAAACCTATGGTTGAGACAGCATCAGTTATTAGAATATGGCGGATACAGATACGCGTATCGCTAGCGCACCTTGAATCACCGCAGATTTGCGCGTTCAGTAGTGCCGAGCTGTTTGCGTACGATACCTTCACATTTATATACGCACAATTGATTGATTGATTTGTGGGGTTTAACGTCCCAAAACCACTTCTGATTATGAGAGACACCGTAGTGGAGGGCTCCGGAAATTTTGACCACCTGGGGTTCTTTAACGTGCACCCAAATCTGAGTACGCGGGCCTACAACATTTCCGCCTCCATCGGAAATGCAGCCGCCGCAGCCGGGAATCGAACCCACGACCTGCGGGTCAGCAGCCGAGTACCTTAGCCACTAGACCACCGCGGCGGGGCATATACGCACAATAACAAAGCTAGCTTTGAAAACGTGCCATGCGCCCGGCTGCGGTGGTCTAGAGGCTAAGGTACTCGGCTGCTGACCTGCAGGTCGCGGGATGGAATCTCGGCAGCGGCGGCTGCATTTTCGGCGGAAATGTTGTAAGCCCGTGTGCTCATATTTGGGTGCACGTTAAAGAAGAACCACAGGTGGTCGAAATTTCCGGTTCCCTCCACTACGGCGTCTCTCATAATCGTATTGTTACACGACATCAGCAACGAGAGAGAATCAGGTCCTCCTCGGGACACCACGCCGCCACGTTGGCCTCTCTTCGAAGCTCCTATCTCGCTACTCGGGGCCTTACAAGGTTTTACGCCGGCTTACTGAGGTCACATATGAGATCGCTCCGTTGGACAGTCAGTCGTCGTCGTCCGCACCCGCCACTGACGTCGTCCACGTGTCCCGTCTGAAACCATACATCTCCGCACGATGCTACTCTCCTTCAGGCGCCCAGACGGCACTACCGGCAGCGGGGGGGGGGGGGGGGGTTATGCTACACATTGTCATGACATCGGTAACGAAAGAGAATCAGGTAGACGAAGAAGACGATGAATGCAATCGTGCTCGTGTTGTTGTTGCTGTTGTACCTCCACCTTGGCTGCAGCTGCCTTTGACTCTCCCTGTATATTTTGTAAAAATATTTATTTCATTCATTCTCTCACTCCCGTGACAATATTGTGGTTTTGGGGCGTTAAACCCCACATATGAATCAAAACGTGTCATGTGATTTCTCTAAAGTTACGCAACTGAATATCTATTTTCAGTCTATATGGCTGTTCCTCGCACACGAGATAGTGAAGCCGCGTAAAGGTGCTGGTATAGCATAACCGCAGAACATCACCTACGTAAGAATCAATGGCTTCTAGTTTGATTCAAAGCCCGTGAAATATACCGCTTTGTCACAGATGTCATTCTATAGATTTGAAAATGATAACTCAATGAAATGCTAGTGTGCTCACCTCTTTGGGGTCTTCGTATGGAGCCATCTTAAAATTTACGCACGGCTTGAAGAGCAGATACTCGCTTGAAAATGCTGTGTAGGGATGGGCATTCTTTGGGGCGTAGTACACTCCTTTCAAACTGAAGGAGATCGCCAAAGGGATGGAGAAACCCATCTTGTCCATTGCATGCAGTACAGCCACGCTTTCGTTCTGCAAACAGAACAATCACGAAGGATGGGAGTGAGGTCGGTTGTGGAGTAAGGATATTTAAACACTAGATGAAAAATTGCAGAGGGCGCAAACTTGTTTGTGGGGTGAACAAATGAAAATGACAACCTAAGAAATGCTTGCAGCTCACTCCTCGAGCAGCGAGGGGTGTGACAATCATGTGGTCTGTGGCTTCAACCAAACTTCTTGATAAAAGCAAAATTCGTAAAATGACTATACGAGCCATCTGCTGACGTGCCCTTAAACTCCCACTCCCCCTCAATAAATAGCCGTGCTATTACGCATTTTAACTCTGGTGATATATGATCGGGTCGTCGATATTTAATGCATGTGCTATATCTCCCGGGTGACAGTGGATTAGCTCCTGCAACTCACAAGGACCCAGATATTAGTGCACCGCCAACGTCGAACGGCACGGCAGCGTCCACGGCAAACAGCGAGAGACTGTAGATAATGACTATGCCACGATAAAATGCAAGATTTATCCGAACACTAAGACATTCTAATTTGCATTTGCCGACTTTTACTTGCCTCAAACTTTCTTTGCAGGCACGCTAACTATATTGAGGAGAGTGGTGTGTCCTGCGACTCTCTTACAAATATGTGTTTTTAAAAAGAAAGGCGTATATGTGAGTGATATACATGGCACAAAGGAATGAAGTGATTTTTCTTTCAGTACACGAAGAACATACTACATAATACTCGATAATTGCAACCACCTCTTTCCTCAGAAAGTATGCAATTTCCTAAGGACTGTTTCAACAGTTGTTATGTCTTTACAATTGTCTATATTACCTAATCGATTCCGTTCGAATTGCATTAATTCGTAGTAATAATACCTAAATAAGTTCCGTAGAGCCCTAAATATATACGTCACATGTATGAAAACTGTTCCATTGTTTTGCACGAAACCTTCAAATAAACCACGGTGAAAGTAGCTCCGAACACCTTCGTCAAACTGCGCTATACACGAAGTAAAAAACCTGACTTTCTTTACTAACTTATAGACCTAAAGACTCTGTGAATCTTTCACACTTTACTGAACCAGTATGGTTATGCTGCAGAGAATTGAACTATATTAAAACTTCGTTTCACTGGCCTAACAATAAGTAGTGCACACATGATCAGCAGGTATGCCAACGATTTCCCTTCGTTTCAGGTACGCGAGTCGTTCCGTGCAAGGGCGGCCATTCAGATTACGTTAATCCTTTCTGATGCCACCGATGAAAAACTGTCTCTATACACGCACCACGCCGATACAGCGTTACTTCAAAGCACTCGATGTAGCATTGCGACATAACTTCAATTGTGGCAGAATAGTCTATTTTTTAGTAGTTATTAGTATAATCCTGAATAAATTGTAAAATAATATTTCTTCTAAAAACATTCATGATCTGTTCCTGCATAAATAGGATGCCACCACCAGCTAGAGATATAAATTGCATTATAGTATGAAATATATTTGGCTGTATGCATTCTGAGCGAAGAAAAATTAAAATCTTCATATGCTTCACCAGAAGCTGCTCGTCGAACGACTCGTCCAACACAGCAGTTCCTTAAAGGGCCACTGACTGGGCCCCATGCGAAATTTCAGTTAGACCGTGGAAGTTGTTGGGTGTCCGATAAGGAACATTTTGTCACAAAAAATTTCTTGGATCGGTTCATTACGCGCTGAGAAAACAGTTTTTTTTTTTTTTTGAAGCGACGCGAAACGAGCATGAGAGGAGGCGAGCCGGAAAACCTTGCCCCTCTTCCGCGTATCCTTCTCAAGCCAAACATTTCCCCACGCTCTCCGGTGCCCGAACAAAACCCGTCCCAGTGTTCGTTGACCAGCATTGTTTTGAGGTGCATTGCCTGCTTCTGCAGGATGGTTTGAAAACGCTGGCTGAGACGCGGTAGAATAGATTAGTACATTGAGTGAGCGAATGCGTAGGAGCGTTCCACGGCTATCGTCTACTCGATGCGCTGACCGCGGGGACACGAAAGCATGCGAAATGCCGGCACATTAACCCCGAATCTCGTCGAATTCATAAGAGAAAAAAATAACGCTCTCAATCCCTTATTGCGTCTCATTGTTTTTCTAAAGATTTATTATTCCCTTCAAGCAACAAATGCATAAACTACGCATGTCTTGTTTAACTTTCGCCATGTCACGTACCACTGTCGGCAACGTTAGAGCATAGTTGTCTACGTTGAGGACCAACGTCACTGCATTGCCGTGTACGTGGGGCGCCAATCATACGCGCACGTCATGCCCTCATTCTCTGGGCGCGCGCCCGAAACAGGAAGGGGGAGCAGCGTTCATCTTTAAATTTGACCCATTTCCGCGGTGCGTAGCATTGCAAATTTCGGCAGACGTAATTATGAACGCCTCATCTACGCATTGCGCTTGTCAGCTCAGAATCGTCAAACCTAATGAGTGGCCCTTTAAGCAAAGCGATAAACGGACAAACGTCAAAAATGTGAACGAAGTGATATGAATGATGACGAATTCAGGAAGTTCAATTGAAACGAAGCTCAGGGTAGCTCCCTTTCTTTGCCCTTTAACTATGCAAACAGCAAAAGCAATTAGCGCACACTACCTAGCATGCCAAGAAGACAACGAGGAAATTCGGCGTTATTGAAAAAAAATGTATTTCTGCAGTTTCAATCTATGAGAAGTGATTACAAACAGTTTCTCCTCAAAGCGAGTCTAATGAAGTTGGTAGCGTGGTCTATACGTACCACGGTGTGGTCGTAGGTGTGGTCTTTTTCTCGTCGAAGACCTGGAGGCAAAAAAGCCATGGCCACGGGGAATTCACGGCAGTCTGTGAACTCCCTCACCGGGTACGAAAAGTGCGCGATGGAGATGAACATTGATGAAGTGAATACTGACCTGGAATTCAAATGAACCACTGTTTTGCACAACGTGAAGGGAACTTGTTTGGTTTTGGATGAGTAAAAAAACAAACACACTCGGAACTCGCCAAAACCAGACGACAGGTTTTCTGTTGGAGCGGAGCTACTAAAATAAAAAATGTAGCGCATCTATGTGTATAAGCCGGCAGCATAATCAAGGTGAATGAGGCATAAAGCACTGGTTCTGCGAAACATTGTCTTGGTTTTGTGCTCAGATACACGCTCTTGTTAGTTACAAGCCGAGAGGGTTAAAGTCCAGTGACTGCTCTTTCCGCTACGAATGATTGTTTTGCAATTGTCTACGTAGCTTGCACAATATGACGGCTATAGAGTGACCTCTACAACAAGTGAATCTAGCTGAAGTGCATACTCTGTGATATGTGTATTCCACACGAATTGAAACAACAATCAATGGGGCTTGGGGAAAAATACCATTTATTTTGCGGCGGTTGTCCGTGGACCACACGTGACACGTGCCAACAGCATACATTCCGTTGCTCATGTGTTAGTCTTCATCCTCAAATTACGACTCGGAATAAAAAAAATTGTAAAGGGCCTGATTTAGAATGCTTAACATTGCGGAAAATTTATTTTTTTCTCATCTAAAAAAGCTGTACAAAAATTAGGCAACGCTTCTCACTATTGAAAAACTGCCGTGTGCAAACAGGCACAGTTAACCCTCACAAGCTTGGTCTGTCCAAAAGACACTGCTTGCTTCTATACTGAAGCTAATATGAGAAGTCGGCGGGTTATCGTAGCTGTCACAAACAATGCTTCAAAGAATTTTTGTGCAAGATATGTTTCAAGTAAATTCGCAACTTATATAGGCAAGGAAAGATTCACCATGGTTGCAAAAGTCTGCAATAACTCCTCAGTTTCTACTATGATCGGCAGAACATATAACGGTTATCAAATATTTTCTTCGGCAACATAACAAATAAGTATCCGATGATTTCTAAAGGTTTGTATGACTTGTGAGTAAAAAAGTGCGATGCTTTTGCTTTGACGACGTGCTGTTAACTCCCGTTACAACAGTGAATGTTCAACAAATTTTATCAATAATTTCCTGCTTCAATGGTACCGTGGGCATTTGTTGTTCATGTAAACCACTGAGCAAATACTAATTTCAATCATGCTGAGACACAGACCTTCCAAAGTATGCGCGCCTTGCACACGCCTGAGTATTGTGGATATCAAGTGAAGACTGTGATAGATTACAAAGTCAAGTTAGCGTTTTCAACGTTGATCTTGGATCCATTCAAACGATGTCATGGAAGTAACCTACCCGCACTTTTCCTAACCGTTGATTATCAGTTATTGAGACAACTGGAAGGATGTTTTTCATCTCGTAAAGCTTCCGCTTGCTACGCGGGCTTCCGCAGAAGTGCCTCGCCAAGATTGCATCGTGCAATGAAGCGTAATTTTCAAGGTCGTTTAGCCTGTACCAGAAAACACGCGTAATACACCGTCGAACATTCTGATGTCTATCATGTTTGACTTACTTCATAAAACCGAGGATTTGGCTATTGTCGGGATTGTCCAGAGACATGCCGATGACGTAGTACAATGGCGTGGTCACCGAGATTCTCGGTGTCAGGTGAACGTGCAACGTCTGAAAGAAGGCAAGTGGTCTGGTGTTACTTCACAGCAGAAGTTGCGACACCATCGTTGCTGCACGGCATGGTCACACGCGTTTTTATATAGATAAACTTACCTAATTTCTAGAGTTCTTCAGTGATACAATTATTCGTTATGCGCCTGAGGAGACATAATGGTAAAGCGACATGAAGCATCGCTAGGCTTCATTTAAGTTCCCGTTCATAACGCAACGTGTTACCATAACTTCCGAATAAGTGCTACCCTTAGAAGAGACACTATTACAGGTGTGGTGGTAGTGGTGGCAAAAACACTTATTAAAGTCGAGGAAGGCATGCAGGGAGTGCCTCATGAGAGGACACAACTAGTCGGTGGCGTCTCTAATACAGGACCTCATTGGCGTCGGCTGCTACCTGGGCTCGTCTAACCAAGAGACCTTTTGGCCCGGGAGGTCACAACAGTCGAGAAGGGTCACTTCCCAGTCCTACCGAGTAAGGGTGGCAAAAGTGATTCAGCAGGATTGCGGGGGCAGGCCTACACCATGTGGTGGGCATCTAACGGAATAGGCGTGATCGAAGTGTTTGAGTTGTGCTGGGCACATGCATAACGTTCGGGAAGAGTCAGTCACTGGAAGGTGCTGGCTTGAAGCGATGAGAAATCGTTGTTTTTAGAGTGAACTTTTCGGGAAGATTGTTGCTTTTGTAGAAGCGATGGCTCCAACGACAATCCTTCTTGAATAATTTGTCATGCTACGCCTTTGTAGCACCTCAAACGCACGTCATTTAAGATAGCCAGTGGCTCAGTAGCGTGTGTAATACGCGTGGACTACATTTTAAAGGTGAATATTTCGGCACATATCAGGTGGTTGTTACTTTCATATTGACATATTAGCTAGAAATGGAAGTTTGGGGAAGTGACGTCATCAAACAGCCATTTAACGACGAGGAATGTCGTGTAAGGCTCCGGAAAGTTTGACTAATTGTTTGTCCTTGACATCCGCCCAAACCTAATACAAGGTGCTACAAGCGTTTCGCCTTTCACGAAGTGCGGCCACTGCGCCCAGGATTCAGTCCATTGACAGCCGAGAATCATAACCACAAAACAACCGTGGTGGGTATCTTGCTTCAAAATCAGCATTTGCCTCGCCATGACGGTCTAAGGTGCTCGGCTGCTGACCCGCAGGTTACGGGATCGAATCTCGGCTGCGGCGGCTGCACTTTCGATTGAGGCGGAAGTGCTGTAGGCTCGTATGCCCAGATTGGGTGCGCCTGAAAGAACCCCAGGTGGTCCGGAGCCCTCCACTAAGGCGTATCTTATAATAATATGGTGGTTTGGGGACGTTGCACTTCATATATCAAAAATTAACATTTAGTCTTTTTCTTAAAGTGATTGAAATTGATGTCGATCACTAACGCAAATATTTGGCTCCGTATCTGCATGTTACACTCCAAGATTCGTCGAAATACGATAGTCTTGCGTCTGGAGAGTGTGAACAAAACGTTAATTTAATATTCTGCGCAAGAAATTGATGAATAGTATTCTGGAGGCGCTGCGTTAGAGTGCCTCCAGCGTGCAGCGTTGCCTGACAAAGTTACAAAAGATTGGCAGGGTGCCTTTAAACGAAGTCGCTGATGAGGGAGCAGTTATCTTTTATGGCAGATGTTGATTGCACACTACGTCCAAACCACGCCTCTCTCGTCCTGAGTCCTCTTTCCTGTCACTATCCGTCCACTTCTACTGATGAGCATTGCGTGGACGACGTCTTAAAAAAGAACCTAATCTTTTTTGTTTTAGCAAACAGGCTTGCGGAACAGTCAGGATAAAAACACCTATCATTGCTGTGAATCCTGTCAGGCATTAGTTTCGGCTGGCCATCACTCAGTGACATCCATATCCAATGAGCAATCCAGACAAAGTCCAACTTACAATGCATTTAAAAATACCCACTCTACTACACTCACCATTAGGACAGTAAGGGCTGCAGTGACCACCGCACGGTCTGTATATTCTCTGTAGAGGTCCAGGAAAGCAAAGTGGCGCACCCTTTTGCTCCAGAGCGGGTCGATCACGGCACGGAATTGACGGTTCTTGTAGTCTGACTTGAGCAAAACTGGCCTGCGGAAAGATTGCACGCGAACATAAGTAATAAGAAACAGGTCGTACGTGCACTGTGAGGCCGATATCGAACCCTTTAGAGTTCAAGTTCAAGTCTTATTCAACAGCGATGTCAGTTTACAGAAAAGTGCGTACAGGACCTGTTCAATATAAGGCTCACATTTTTTTTGTTTCTGTTGGGTGTAAGGCTAATGGTAAAGGCCAAGGGTGTAGGCAGAATCCGATTTTCTGGGAAAATGGAGCAAAGTGGGGTAAGCGATTCTGGCGAGTTTGAGTTCGAGTGAGTCCTAAGCGAAAAATATATTTCATGGGCGAGTCGCAGTGAGCTCCCCATTTTTCGCTGACCTATGCGAACGAATGACGGTGCTCAAGTTCGAAGCCGCTGGAGGCGGTGCGGGTGAACTCCTGTTCTTGAGAACACTAGCGTTTTAGGCCCGGGAAAGAGAAAGACCGGTAGAGAAAGCTTCGAGGCCTTCTAGGTTAAGACACGGGGAGCTACACGTTGTTACTTCTATCTGTAATAAGGATATGAGCTTTCAAGACGCCGTGATAGTTCTTTGGGATTTTGCATCGTGTAACTCTTGTCTACTTCACACATGTGCGAGGTACTTGCCGGCGGGTATAAGTGTACCTCTTTCAAGCAGTTTTTTCATCTGTTGGTAGTACCAGCTTATCCAGTCGTTCGCTTTCTCTGTGCTTCCGAGTTTTTCGCTGGTTTTCACCCAAGTCCACGTGAGCCAACTAGCCCTGTCCACTCTCTTGAGAAAGGAAGAAGAAATGTGTATGAATAACGAATCCCAGAATCATAATTCTTTATTGGAACTTGAAGGAAGTGTAATGAGCATCATGCCCACCTGCTATCAGTATTCCTTCTAATAAAAAAACGACATTTTAAGAGGCTTAAACTGAGTTGTCTAGATTAAAGCAACATTGTTGGGGCGTTTAGTAAGGAGCTTTTTTTATTGTCTGAAAGAATGATGACATACATAATGGACTAGCTGCTTCCAGAATATACACCCTTATGATTTAACAGCTATCCATTCTTCATGACAGGATTAAACAAAGGGGAAGGAGGTTCGAAATGGCGCACTCATGCGTGTTATGCATCCATTAGTGTTCGCTTTGAAATAAATTTTCAGTTGCTAGTAAGCGCTCGTCTGTGTCCTCTCTCAGTGTGTGTATTTTAGCGCTTGTTTCATCACCAACGTAAATACAATCACACCCAACTGGCAGTCGTCCTAAAATGCAAATCAGGTAATCTCAATCAATGGTGTTGTAAAATGCATAGATTGCCGTAAGTTGTACAGCTTGCCGTCAGTAGTTAGAACTCTCGGCTACCGACTCGACGGTCGCGGTTCGATTCCAGCAGCGGCGGTAGCACTTCGGGGGAGAGAAATGCAGGAGGGCCGAGTACGGTGTCATTCAGCGCACTATAAAGAAAAGATGGCTGAAAGTTTTGGAGCCTTCTTGTACGGCATCTCTCATAATCCTATTCTGGATTTGGGAGATAACTTTGAAGATATAATATTATTGTTGATATAGAGCAAATGAACTTCTTTATGTCTGTTTAGTGAAGAAAGAACTTTTTCTTAGCACACGCTTGTATCTGTGCGAATCACCGTTGTTCATAATCAACTATATCTACACATCTTTTTCTAAATATTCAAATCGATTTCCACGTTGAAAATTTGTATTCGTTCAATCCGGTACTATAAAGCACACATGCATGAACAAAACAATAAATAGAGCTCGGTCACGATACCTCTCATCTGTAGTTCTTCTTACGAGTTAGTTGCGTACAGGGATACTGAGATCAATGCTCAGTGTGTGAAGTCAAGTAGTTAGGTGCCGCCTTGTCTTCGTCATAGACACTTGGATATGTATCGCTTTAATGGCCATTACGACTCCTGTGCGCGGTGATGTGCAATGGCTTCCGTGTTGTTTTCTGTTCTCACAGTACTGTTGCCTCAGCATTCTAAATGCATATGACTTCCATTCGTAATTACATTTATGCAAATCACGCTATCATATGCCAAGCCTTCACTGCTGCTACTCCGCTTACTCGTCCTACCCTATAGACACAGCATGCGTAATATTTGCAATATTGCCCCATTCCCAAGGTAGTAAAGCATAATAATAATATTTGTCAGACTTTAACGTCCCAAAGCCACCATATGATTGTGAGAGACGCTGTAGTGGAGGGCTCAGGAAATTTCGACCACCTGGAGTTGTTTAACGTGCACGTAATTCTAAGGACCTCACGCGTTTTCGCCTCCATAGAAAATGCGGCCGCCATGGCCGGGATTCGATCCCGTGACCTTCGTGTCAGCGGCCGAGTGCATTAGCCACTACACCATTGTGGCGGGTAAGGTAATAAACCAAACATGGGATTACGGGGACATCTGTTCGTTCGTATTCATGTTATGCTGCCCATGACGTCACCGGTCATTCGTGTTCCTCCTACAATTTTGCTTCATGTCGAGTAAATGAAACGACCACCATATAGCAGTAATGGCATGTTAGAATAAGTTGATAAATAGGCCTATAATAATAATAATAATAATAATAATAATAAAAGCAGTAGTAGTAGTAGTTGTTGTAGTAGTAGAACGAATCTTTTATTTAACGTGTCCAGGAACAAGCATAGTGTCTTAGTGCAGGCCGTGCAAAAATAAAACGATAAAAAACAATGCACTACAGTCTACACAAAAAATCAAATAAAAAGCGTAAACAAACAGATGAAAACCAACTGAGTGCGAAATGGGAAGAATAAATGACAAGATAAATATTATGGAAAGGCAGTGAAAAATTGAGGGTAATATACACAACAACGTGGAAGGTTTCCTGAAAAACGGAAATGGAAGCATGTGTACATTGTAAATAACTATCTTATGACACATAGCTGAGATAACAACAATGACAGTGAACTGTTACAAACAAAAATATTATGAAAGTTAACATTATGTAGACTGTATTCTGCGAGCAGTACAGTGTTGAAAGAAGTTGGCAGGTCTAAAATGGTCGATTTTCTCTGGTTAGCTTACGCAGAATCCAGAAATTCACACAACTGAGAACAAACGGCGGGATATTCTACCGCGAACTTGTAAAAAAAAATAAGAGGTCCGCGCGATTCCATCGGTAGTGAAGCGATGACAATGATAATAATCTGGTAGCGTTAGAACGAAATCTGAAGTGATTTCGAGCAAATTGATGGTTGAAATGCGCATGAATTTTTCTGGACTCGCTCAATGGCGTCACTGCCAAACTTAGTGATTGCCATTCCAGATCACAGATGCGTACTCCAGTTGATGAAGACAAGCTGCGGTGTACAATTTCTGGAAGACTGTAAAAGAACTGAATTCGCAAGAGATTCTGCAAACAAAATCGAAAGAATGAAGGCCTCGCGTGGCAGTACGTTCAGTATGAGCGGAAAAACTGGGAATTCTATCAAAATGATTACCGAAATAACTGAATTCATAACCCTTGCATAAGGAATGTTTTACGAGACGCACACACTAGCTTGATCTTTGAGGTATTCAGGGAAAGGCTATTGTCACACCATCCAGAAATTAAGAACACAAATCTGACTGCAGCAAGCGACAGTCGTTAACAGAATGAAGTTTCTTGAATATCTTAATGATATCGGCATACAAGAGACAAGAAGAATAATGAATTGGAAGACAAACGTCGTTAGCGTAAATTAAAAATAAGAGTGGGCCTAATACCAACCCTTGAGGGACCCCACAAGTAACTTTGTACAACGAAGACGTTTACGGGATAAAAAAAGCGTACGGGATCATTCAAGCTTGCGACAGACAAACAGACAGACAGACATACAGACAGACAGACAGACAGAGATAGATAGATAGATAGATAGATAGATAGATAGATAGATAGATAGATAGATAGATAGATAGATAGATAGATAGATAGATAGATAGATAGATAGATAGATAGATAGATAGATAGATAGATAGATAGATAGATAGATAGATAGATAGATAGATAGATAGATAGATAGATAGATAGATAGATAGATAGATAGATAGATAGATAGATAGATAGATAGATAGATAGATAGATAGATAGATAGATAGATAGATAGATAGATAGATAGATAGATAGATAGATAGATAGATAGATAGATAGATAGATAGATAGATAGCAACGGCCTGTGCGTTCACTTTCGCCAAGAATTTTCCAACAGACGGTAACTTGCGGTAACATTGCACCGTCGTGAAGCATGTCTACTTCGAATCAGCTTTAAACCGTTCGAGAAGCGGCAGGTGGAAGTTCTCACTCACTCTGCGGCAAAGGACAAGCCGAACCCTGTTTTGCTGTAGCGTTACGCCTGTTCGATGAAGTACTGAACGTCCTGGTTCAGCGCGTTGACACCAGCGAGAAGGTTGTTCGTGCCGTTCTTGTAAAGGAAGTCGTAGAACATGAAGTCGCACATGCCGTCAGGGGGCAGGTAGTGCGTGCCTTGGCGAACAGGTTGGCTCACCGTGCAGATGTACGCAGAGGAGGGCATGCGTTGGGCCGCTGCGCAGAAGAACGGGCCAATAACCGAATATGCGAAAGGTAATTTCACTACACATTGAGTCAGAACAGAAAACTACGCCGATCCACTGACTATATAACTTATTTGTACTGTTAGCCAAATGGCCGATACAGAGTGGAGTACTGAAATACACTTCACACTATGTTTAAAGACGCAAGCACTACATAATGAAATCAGGACAGACATCGCGTCTGGCAGCCTTTAACAAAAACTACACCATACAGATGATGAAAATCGTTATGTAAACACAAACCAAACCTAATCAAAAGTAACGCACAAAAGTATTCAAGTTTTGCACAGCAGTGACCAACATCGAATAGAGAGTAACACAATCACACACACTACACTGAACATACACTGTTTCATATACTTCAAAATTATAATGATCAGCCATCTTTAGCCAGGGTTGCGACTTAGATGTCGCTCACCATCGGCTGAGAAATTCACACTATGCTTTTGCTTTTTGTTTCATTGCCTAATTTTGCCCTAATTAAACAGCTTACGAGACATTGATGAACTTTTACGGGGAAACTTTCTAGATCACTTCGAAAATGTCCGATAATCTAGCTTCAAACTGTTTAGTCATAGCAGAAAACGACGCCGATCCAGTGATGGTCATACAGGGTGCTCCAGCTATCTTTAGCCAGTGTCGCAAAATATGGCGACGCGCTCTATGACGTTAAGAGCTATCTATCGCTTACTATACCGTCTGGAGCAAGTCGCTCTATGTTTTACAAACAGCCTAGTTCCTCTAATTATTCTTTCTTAATTTAATAGCATTTGAGGCAGTGAAGCTGGGCGAAAAGTATACGGGAAAATTTTCTAATGGCTTTGCAAAACGTTCGATTAGCCAGCTTCAAAGTACATATCGGTTCATTCTTCGTGTTTTTTGCTTACAGAACAAAACAGCGAACTGCTAAAAGATATCTATTGAGGTACTTGTTTTCACTCTTAGCCACGACGAGATGGCATTGCTCCCTAACATCGCGCGTACAAACCGTATGCCTCTATCACCACGGTTCACGACAACGATAAGCAGACGCAGAGGTATTCGCTTGCGTTGTCGATAGCAAAACGTGCGTCACCGCACACGGCCTCTACCGTCGTCGGCGCCCTGCGGACGCCGCACAACAAATGGCACAGCCGACTAAATACTGGGCTCTTCTTTCGCACGGACAGTTTCAAAGTGCTGCAATACGGATGCAGTGTGTCATGTCACTTTGCGTAACTTTTGTATTTCGCTGCCACCTCTATAACAATACTAATCACATTCGTTGGTATTTTACGTCTGAAGACCACGATATATTGGTATGAGAGATGCCATAGTGATGGGCTCCAGAAATTTCGACCACCAGGGAATCTTTACCGTGCATGTAAATTGAAAGCATACCGGCGTTAAACGTTTTCGCCTCTATCTGAAATGCGGCTAGCATGGCAGGGATTGGATCCCGTGACCAGTGGGTCAGTATTGCGGCCATTTCTATTAATGAAACAAGCGGTAGTTCTTAAAATGGCGTTTTGTTATGATTTAGTTTAGTGGCTGACAAAGCAGTTGGTCTTTTTAACGGAGATTTACTCAGTATAATAAGCGTTGGGGTGCACGAATATAGGTTGGCTGCACAGATGGAGGGATACAAGAGTGGAGAATTAAGAGGCGAGCGAGCAACCCACGAAGTGGAGGGCTAGGCAACAGCAGACACTCAGTTACATATAAATTTATAGATGAAGGGGAAGAAGATGAAGAAGGAAAAAGCTGAGAATTCCGAAGTAGCGTTTGGCTTGCGTAACACACTTCACGCGATGGTTGCGCCATCTCTGGATCACTCTTGTAAGATCTTTGCTTTTCCGGAATCCATGTTGCAACCTACGATGAAATGCTCGATCATCTCTGGAAGCTGCATAGTTCTTCGAGGTCTCGCAGAAGTTTCAATCTACTTCGGTTAGTCGGTCGCTCAGGTTGGCTGATTGACTTCGGTGTCTATCCCTAAGAAGCATTCCGGCACTTGATAAATACTTGGTTCCTTCTCAAGACGTGATCTGGCGTCTGAACTTCATACGAGCTGCCGCAAATTCTATTTTGTATTGTAGCTTTGATTCATGTTCCAATTTTTGTAGGCCGACATTGTGAGCGTCTGCTGGCTCAATTCTACGCTTTTCTTTTGTAGTAGTGCCTCTCTTTTGTTTTTTTCTTGCTCTCACATCGACGGCTTTTGGTTGCAGTAGCTCTGATGCTGTTTGGTACAGTTGTTTTAGTGCGGCGTCTTATTGCCAGTAGTACCAGAATAACATTCAGTTTTGGCTGTAGTAGTTTGTTGGTATTTGCACACCTTGCCTGTTATAAAGTATTTAGTATGCTTGGGATTCTTTTCTTAAGCATGAGAGAACTGTCCTTGACAAATTGCTCTTTGCCGATGCGAATCAACACTTTATGGCTAGCGATGTTTCGAAAAGGGAGGAGCAAGCATGCGATGTAACGAAACTCTAAGCAGGGAGCGCTGACTGGGAAGGTCTTTGAAACGTCGAAGGATTCCCGCTAACATTCAATGTTGCTGTTATGCACACGGAGCTACGGCAGGACGGCAGAATGAAATCACATATATTGAAACTGATTGGAAAGAAGCATCGCTGGCCGAAATTCTTCTCATCTCAAACGTCACGTACTTGGTTGGTACTGACATGAGAATGGTGACCTTGAATTTACCCTGCAAATGCTGACACCGAACAACAATGCTCTCCTGTATTGTCGGATATAACTTTACTTTTCCACGGCATTTTCACTTCAGAGGTCAATGCGCACAAACTTGCCCCAATGGCCACGCACTTCAGACTGACGTGACCATGCCTTTGGAGAACATTGCCGAATCCATGAGCTATTTCTTGAAATGCAATGACGATCGACTGTCACTCTTTAGTGGTCTGCGCAGGGCCTCTAAAGATGTCGGAAGGTGTATCCGACTATTGTTTTTTGTATAGAGTAATAGAGTCCCGTTAAAAGTGCTATCTATGTGTCTAGCAGTGCCACGACAAGGCCACGCTAGAGTCTGCCCTTGTCATGGGGGGGATCAGAATACAGGAGTTTGCCATGACGTGGTCTCGAGCATTTTAACAGCAGCGATCTCACCTGCCAGCTACCGAGTTTCGGAATGATGAATTAAAATCTCGTCAAGCATTTTAACCTGCCATAGTGCTAGCAGAACGCGAAATAGACACGAAAGCTCGCCAGGACCACTTTACATCGTACAAGTGTTTAAATAAAGTATCTTCCAATCCATATTTACTGAGCGAAACTTTCAATTTTACTCAATTGATGTACCAAGATTTTTGTGTAGCTTTCCTAAATAGATACTATGGACCATCTCCCCCGAAGAAAACCTTGATGCGATGCGAAGCAGCAGCGGCGCGCATGGCACTGACCTTTTTGAAACGGGCGCCGACGTGGGGGCTGGAATGACAGTTCGAAGCGTAACTCGGTGTAGAGTTAGTAAACGTTTGTTTAAATCACAAAGACACGGAGGCGGGAAGACGCTTGCGCTAGACTTCCTTGGCTTGCGTCTTGTCGGTGTTACCCGCGCACCGTCTGTATTCTCGAATGTCATCAGTGTTCTTGACTCGCACATCGTCGGTATTGCTGGCCTTCCACTGCCGACGCCAAGTTCAGCTTCCCTGGCTCGCGTCTCGTCGGTGTTGACGTTGCCATTCGTGAAAGATAGCACCTTTGCTAACCCTCGCAACGCCGGCGACAGCCGGGAAAGGGTCGCGCACACTAGCGGGAAGCATGCCGCGATGGCGTCGTGCCCGTCGGCGGGATCGCGCGTCAAGCAGCGGCGCGGTGTCCACGTTGTCGGCACCGCAAGACACCCGCAGGCTTGCGGTTTCTTCTCACCAACAAATGGAGAGAGGTGGTGCGGTTGGGATCATGCCCACGTGAGGAATGGGCTCGAGTGTTACGAGCGGTGGAGAAGGTGAAGCGAGAGAGACCTGATTAGCAGTGAGTGCAAGGAAGGCGAGGGAGAGAGACGTCACCGCGCACTGCTAGGAGGGCGTGAGCTGCTTGGCATCGCTCCAACATCTGCGGCGAGGGGAGCGGTGCGGACATAGCGACAGCGTTACACAAGCTAGTCATAGAGCTGCTTCGCATCTAATAGTTTACATTTCTAGATCTATTCCTTAGTATTTGCAGTGTTTCTGTTGCGATGTAACTATTACTGGTGGAGTAGCGTGAACAAAGGCAGTACCTTGGTTAGCAGTATACTAAAGTCACTTAGCAAACGTTACGTTATATTCTTTTGATGTATTGCGCGTACATCTTTTCCCAATTAAATTTATTATTACGCGTACATCTTTTCCCAAATGAATTGTGCTGTGTCTGTCAATCCTTTCGAGGTTCTTCTCTACATAAAATAACCCTATCAAATAAAGTTGAAGTCTGTCTTATGTGTACTTCTTTAGGAGATATCTGGTAAAGCGTCTCGAAAAAAAAAGGCGAAAGTAGACGAGCGCAGCATGGCGCAAATCATGCTGCCACATTTTCGGGGTGTTGAAACTCGTGCCTTTTCATTTGTGGCGAAGTCTGTTCTCGTGATTATACTTTTTCTCCTCTCTAGTTGTAATATTACGTTCAAGTTCATTCTGAAACACGCATTGCGGAAATTCAGCCGTTATACAACATACTTACTTCAATTAGGGTTCGGTGAGTGAAGCAGTTAGGAAGTGAAAAGGTCGCACAGTACTGTTATGACAGAGAATCATTTGAAGACGTATCTGTCCAGCAGTTGGCATAAATTTTATGAAGGCGGTAATAATGTCATCTCACCATTAGGTAGTCCGAAAGGGTCGGGAAGGTGCGTTGTTGTAGTCCTCTTCGTGTTGCCTACGTACAAGAAACAATTACACAAGTTTCCAAATAGATAAATCATCGGCAGCAATAAAGCGTATAAATGCAACAGGGGTCCCAAAGCATCAAAAAATTCTACCACTTGCAAGGTACAAATCCATCTTTTGTGTCAATTTCGCGCCCCACATTTGTCTGTTGCTGCAAGCACTCAAGCATTGCCCCGTCATTGTCAAGAACAGAATGGTGTGAAGAAATCACACGCAAGAAAAGTGAGGCGTAACAAGAGTCTTACAGTGTTAAACAACCGTAACAACCTCCAAGGCATGACTGCTGTCACTCATTGCTAGACTGGTGGGGTCGATCCAGGATTTCAGAGCAGTTGCATTTTTGCCGTGTTCAACTGTGCTCATTGTCAATACGGCGATCGGTATAGCTATTCGTTTGGCTATGGTGGTCATATTGTCATGTTAGTGCGTCTTGAATGATAGCTTATCGCTGCTAATTAGCAGAAAAAAAGGCCAGGCTTGCGCTGAAAGTGCCGCCCAGTTCCAGCGAAAGCTGGAAGAGCGGTCATTTCTATAATGTACATTGGACTTTTCGGGCTAATATAAGTACGCTTACAACCCACTACGCAATTCAATCAATCTTCACCATGTAGGGGTGCACACGGTTACGCCGTTATTCGTAATTCTCCAGAGAAGCATGATACTCGCCACGCATTTGCAAGCCATTACGTGCACTTTATGCACCGGCTTACGACGATGAGTAATTATGGCTGAACATTTTCTAATGCGTTGGAAGCATTGCACGACTGACTCGTTGCACAATTCGTTTAGTGTGACACGTGGTTTTTGGTTTAATCTTCCACCATAACGTGGTTGGATGTTAACGTGGTTGCTCCCCGACATATATATGGGTGCCCCGCCGCATTGGTCTAGTGGCTAAGGTCCTAGGCTACTGAACCGCAGGTCGCGGGTTCAAATCCCGGCTGCGGCGGCTGCATTTCTTATGGAAGCGGAAGCGGTGTAGGCCCGTGTGCTCAGATTTAGGCGCACGTCAAAGAACCCCAGGTGGTAAAAATTTCTGGAGCCCTCTACTATGGCGTCTATCATAATCTTATGGTGGTTTCGGGATGTTAAACTCCACATATCATCAGCATACATATGGGTATTTTGGCAGAGGTGTTTTGAGCGCCGGTAAGTGGTAGAGTGCTTCTTGGCTGCTGTGGAGAGGACCCAGGTTCCAACCTGTGTCCTCACCTATATCAGTTGTTTTTATTGCACGGGGCAGTGATTACGCACGCAGCCATTGTGGCTGAAGCAGCGGCGGACAAAAACGGCCCTCGATGCTACCTCATAACAGCTCTCGCTGTGAAAAGAAGAAGGAATGTCGGGCGCAAAGATTCCCGTATCAAATGTGGCCCCCTTATGCCGCTGTCCTAAATGAACGATCAACCAGCGTAGTTTGGGGGCTTTTTGTGGCCGTTATCTTGGCAGCCTTCCTGCACACGCAGCCATGTTGGCGGCCTCGAGCGAGTCCACTGACCGCGATCGTAGGCCATTGCCTCCTCTTTCATGCACACCCAGCGCTTGAGGGCAACAGAAATAACATGAGGACACCGAAGAACGATACCATAGTAAGAACGGTGAACTGCAAGCTTGTTACTGTTCATACTGAATGGCGGTGTTCTTACTGATTCCTTTGTTTCTGGGACTTTGTGTTTTTCCGGCTTTTCTTAGCGGTAGTGGCTCAAAGTGTACAAAGGTAAAGTCAATTGTGCGTTTATACGATGCGAATATGCTGGCGCAAGAATTTTTTGGAAAAAGTGTTGTGTTAAGACAAGCACAGGGCGTACAACAAACACCTTCGGCTGGCTTCGGTTTCTCGCTGAAGGTTCCTACCCTTCTCAGCAGCAAAAACGGGTAGTCACAGTCTTTCGCCATGACTACGCCTGCTTCGGCAACGTAATAGGGCGTCATGGGTACGCAGTCAATGACTGAGCGAGGCTTAGTTTACGTGTTACTCGCATTATACCATTATGGTGAGGGTGCGCACCCACGAGTGTTGAGAGGTGAACAAGTATGCCGCGGTTCATACACCCTTCCTCTTAGTGCTCAAATTGCGAGACGAATTTTGGTCCCGGACCCTCATGGCTCTGGCAATACCGCTTGTCTTGAGACACTAAGAAATAGGCAGAGGACAGCGCAGCAAAATTGGAAGTCTGCACTATGAGGCCCAATATGGCACCGCAAGGCTAAGGCGCCATTTTTAGAGAGAAAGGAACAGTCGGCGAAGTTTGTGCTACGCGATGCTTCTAACGTTACCCATTTGAAAGATTACGTCACCGTGGGCGAAAAGTAATGGTCTTGCACAGAAAAGAGGGTGCGGACACTACTTTTCGAAATGAAGCATCTGCGCGGCTCTGTGATATACACAATGTGTGATCACCACAGCCTTTTGCACGAATTGAGGAACTTTTTCTGGAGGTGGGAGAAGCACACGGAGCTGTTTAGAGGCTGCTGAAACGCTGTATCTATTGTAATACTTGTTGGTGTTTATAGTTATGACAGACGTCGTAGGGAAGTGCTTCGGCAATTTCGACCACCAGGGGTTTCTTAGCACGCGCACTTATATCTAAGCACTCGGGCATCAAGCATATTGCCTCCATCGTATATGCGGCCGCCGCGGCCGGCATGTGATCCCGCGACCTGGGGGTCAGCAGCCGAGTGCCTTAGCCACTGGACCATCATGGCGGATTGAGCGCTGCATGTAAGTTCATTGCATTTCACGCAATAAAACATTCCATGGTACTGAATTAATTGCATTTTTTCTTTCATGTATGATTGCACGCAAGATCGCTATTACAAGTAGCCTCATAGACTTCCCAAGTATCACCACCTCCGTCTTAACGCTAAGAAAGTTTGGTCGCTGGTTCAGCATTTTCGTCAGGAGTAAAAAAAATGGCAGCATATCTACGGGGTGAATGATGGAGAGTGGGGCAAAGCATCCATACATCCATTCGTTCTTGCTTCCGTCCGTCCACGCGTCCGTCTTTGTGACCATTCATGCGTCCATCCACCCGTCCGTGCGTGCGTCTGTTCGTGCGTCCATCCCTGCGTTCGTCCATGCATCCGCTACTGCGTCCGTCTATGCGTCCATCCGTCCGTGCAGTCATCCTTGTGTCCGTCCATGCATCTGTCTGTGTGTCCGTTCGTCCTTCTAGTCAACACTCCAAGTACCACCCTCTCACATCTTTTCAACATATATTCCGCATATCGAAACACCACCATCCAGTGGATATTCCAAGGACTAAACGAGAGGCGGCACACGCACACTTTGCGCTTCGTGTCTACTTCCCACCTTTAACCACCTCGAGTTCATGGTATCTACTAGTTCACTGTATTCATGGCATTGCGGCTCAACGCTCGCTAAACCTTTTCAAAACCAAGGAGGTTATGTCCGTATAAAGTAGCAACCCTTTCTTGTCAGATAGTGCTCAATGTACATGCCAATGGCTTCTAATGGGGAATGAGAGACAGGAGAATTCGGCTTTTAGTTAACGCGGACGCTGCGTATTTTTTATTGTTCAACAACGCACAGGAGAAATCTCCCACCGGCACCACCTTGCAAGTCAAAGCGTAAGGCATGTTACGCACTACTACGAGGGATGAACGGGTGCCGCTTTAAGGAGCTTCGCGCTTAAAGAAAATACTCGTACGTTAACCTGATGTGCGTTTTGGCGCACCTTGAGTGATCAAAATGAAGTCCTTGCTATCACGGGCCTCATGGTCGGATAATATTTTGCATAAAAATGCTCGCAAATTTATCTACTGAGACTTACTTGTCGTGACTACAGGTGTTGTCGTTGGGGCCGGCCTGCTTGGTGTAGATCGTGTCGTAGGAGGTTGTGTACTGGAAGTCACACGTGTGGTAGTTGCACGTGGAGTGGCTGTCGTTGTCTCTGTCGCACGTGTTGTAGTTGCACGTGGAGTGGATGTCGTTGTTCTCGCTGTCGCACGTGTTGTAGTTGCACGTGGAGTGGATGTCGTTGTTCTCTCTGTCACACGTGTTGCAGTTGCACGTGGAGTGGTAGTGGTTGTTATCTCTGACGTACGTGTTGTAGTTGCACGTGGAGGGGATGTCGTTGCTCTCGCTGTCGTACGTGTGGTAAAAGTGGATGTCGTTGTTCTCGCGGTCGTACGTGTGGAAGGAGTGGATGTCGTTGTTCTTGCTGTCGTACGTGTGGTTGTTGTACGTGGAGTGGATGTCGTTGTTCTCTCTGTTGTACGTGTTGTAGTTGCCCGTGGAGTGGATGTGGCTGTTCTCTCTGTCGCACGTGTTGTAGTTGCACGTGGAGTGGACGTCGTTGTTGTCGCTGTCGCACGTGTGGTCATCGGGAGTGGTCTGGGTGCCGGTGTACGTGAACTCGCACTTGTAGTAGTCGTACGTGACACCGGAGTCATCGTACTCGGTGTAGCAAGTGTGGTGGTGCCACTTGGTGCAGGAGGCCCCGTACCCGGAGTAGCCTCTGTGGTAGTCACGTGTGGCACAGGAGGCGCTGTACTCGGGTACGCCGGTGTCTCGAAGGGAGTGGAATCTGTGGGCTCTCCATGAGGACCGGGTGTTTCTATGCTTACATGCTGGCCGGTCGTACTTGCAAGCGTTACCACCGGAAGTGGATTTGGTCGAGCTGGAGGATAACCACCACCACCGCCACCGCCACCATCTAAACCTCCTCCACTATCACTGTCTCGATGCGTCTGAGCTAGAAGATCGTCATCACCTGATGAAAAGAGCGAGAGCGGAGACGTGGGTGAAATATGTGACACAGAAGCGAAGGCAAACAACACGCAACCTTATCGAAAGTGTGCGGTGAGAGTTCGTTTTGCGTTAGCACAAATGGTTTATTCTTACCACTCGTAGCCAAAAAAAAAGGCGATGGCAAAGGAGCACAGCACGAAGAGGACACAGAAAATAGCGATTGTGGAGTAGTGCAGCGTCGTCAAAGAAGATTCACTTCTGTAAAAAAGAAGATGACTGTGTTGAAAAGATTTTCACGCCTGCAAGTTTGTAGTGGTAACAATCTTGTTGGATGAGGCACAACCTCAAGACTACATCATCATCTTAGTTTCAAGCGCATTTTCGGTAAAACTACTGCTTTCAATTTATCAGCTGTACCTCATGCCATATCTTCCTGGAATGATCTGTCTGAAGAAACTGTTCCGATAAGCGATGATAAGATATTTCGTGGTTGTCTGAATGCCCTTTTACGTAATTGCTTCGATTTTTGTTCTACCCTTTTACCATTTTTTTCTGTTCTGCTTGTTCACCGTGTTCTTTATCAGTGTACAGTTGCCTTTAAATGTATTTTGGAGTGGTTTATCTTGTATTTCACCTTTTATTGTATCAATGTCTGACGGGTCAGTAAGATGTATTGTAAATAAATAAATAAAAAAGTATAAAAGTGTGACAATAGGCTGGCATGCGGAATGAAGTAAACATCAGTTCAGTAAATGGGTTTCTCAAGATCCTGATTCGGACTGTGATGTGCATTGCATGCACTTGAGAGGGGCGAAAGTGTTTTCATCGTGGTGTATACAGCCACAGAAAGCCATTAAATCACACTTTAACCGCTAGGGAGCGAAACGGGAGGGATGATTGCATTTCGTCTCTCCAACAAAAACCTAGCCTGTGGAGATATTAGCTGCAATGTCGAGGGTGTCCCATGCACACTTAGGGTGTAAATGTAGCACGATATGGAGAAACGTTTACTTCTGGAGAACTTTCCAGTGCAGTGGCGACCTCGGACGATCAGTACATTCCTGTTTCGTCCTCTTGTTCCTCTTTTTCGATCCCATATATACGTACCTATGTGTGCCCATACATCCGGCGTGATATGCAAAAAACACTGATGGGCGAGGAAACGGGCAAAGAGAGAAAGAAAAGGAAAGAGACAGAAAATAAAGCAAAGAGAACATCTTGGTGACACAAGGTGCAAAGTCGTGTAACCGCGATTCCAAGGCGAGCGTCCTAACCACTCATCTATCCAGACGTGGGAGCATAGTATAAAGTTGCATAGTTTTGTATAGCAATGGGGTGAGAAAAAAGTCAAAGTCAAGGTTAGGAGGTATCGCAAGTGTGAGAGGGAGAAAAAGTGGTAGAAGAGACTTAGTATAAAGATGGAAAGTAAGAGATAGGGGGAAATAAAAAGAACCGTCCAAGCACTCCGTACAAATGGCTAACCAGCGAAGCGGAAATTTTTGCCCACAGGTATACGACGGCATATGGTACAGCCGAAGCCGCTCGATAAACTCACGTCGAAAGCGGGCGTCGACTCCAGCGAAGGCGTTTTCGTCATTGCCTGGTTGACGCTGCTTTGGCTACAACGCCTCTTACTCGCTTACTCGGCTCCGTGCCCCGCCGTGGTGGTCTAGTGGCGAAGGTACTCGGCTGCTGACCCGCAGGTCGCGGGTTCAAATCCCGGCTGCGGCGGCTGCATTTCCGATGGAGGTGGAAATGTTGTAGGCCCGTGTGCTCAGATTTGGGTGCACGTTAAAGAACTCCAGGGGGTCTAAATTTCCGGAGCCCTCCACTACGGCGTCTCTCATAATCATATGGTGGTTTTGGGACGTTAAACCCCACATATCAATCAAAGCTGCCGGATCGTCGGTACGCAGTTGCTGCTTGTTATTACCTCAAATATACTATTCTCGTGGTTATGGAAGTGAGCGTAGCTACTAATAAATGTCATCTTTCCAGTGTAACTTGAGTCTTCCGTGTGGAAAGGTATGTGCGAGTGATTGCATTACGCACAGGAACACTTCGGAAAATCACATCGCGATGTTAGAAAGGTGACAAGAAGGTTCTTTCTGTGAAGCATACTTACGGTATAGCTTACACTAGAACGAAAAGATTAAAAGTTCAAATTTCTGTAGTATTACGCAGAAAAAGTTCTGCAAGAGGAAGTAAGTGAACAGGCGAAAAAGGGTTTCATAATGACCTCAGCACTTACCATTTTGTGAGATCTCTTGAAATTCCATTGCTGAGGGAAAATGAAATTGTGAGTGTCCATTGGTTCTCCCGCAGCGTAGCAGCCAAAACTTTTATAAATACATGAAATTGTATGGCAGTTGGAGGCAGGATGAAGGTTATACAGGGTGTCCCACATAACTTGAGTCAAGAATTTGAAAATGAAAGGCACTTCAGTGGCGAATTGAACCAAACACATACTACTCGTGCTAGCCTTTAGGTACTCAGGCTATGTTTCATCTCTCACCATACTAATTATTTAACATTTCCTAATTACGTATCTTTCAAATTATGGGTTGAAAACCCAAAATATGAACACTGAGATGTAGAGCACTTTCAGAAACCGCCGACTCAATTGTTTTATTTACGATACGTCTAGCGCTGTTTTTTTTTTTCGCGTTGTAAAGAAAGCCTATAGCAGCATTATAGCAGTGCGCTCACGGTCCGTCACACGGCTTCTTTTTACATTTCGCGGGCTTTCTTTACAACGTGGAGAAAATAACAGCGCGGGACGTATCGTACAGGAAGCAATTTAGTCGGTGGTTTCGGAAAGTGCCCTGCATCTCAGTGTTCATATTTTGGGTTTTTAACCCATAATTAAAACTAGGCAATAGGGAATTGGAGCATAGAGAAAGAAGAAGACAAGAGAGGACACTCTGCAAAACCTGGCCTCAGGAAGTGCGTCACGACTACGTAACGAATTAGTGCTCTCACCAAACGTCAGAGGGCGCAAGCGCAAAAAAAACAGTTATAATCAATGCAACAGAATTGTTTTCACAAAATAATAATTATACGCTCAAATTTGGTATGTTCTTTATACATAAAAACAATTTATTCAATACACCTTACGCGATTATTTTTCTTCAGCCGTACTGTCATAAACACCATCTACCCAGCGACAAGCCCATGCATGACTGACAGCGAGAAGCTTTCGTCGCTTTCGTCAACGTTGGCTGCGTCGGCCTTTTCGTGCGTGAGATAACAGGTGAGGCACGTTTTCAAGCGAAGCTTGTTGAATGACATGTTGTTGGTCTTGTTGGGTCATTTTTTCGGAAAACGGTTACACTTGCGCGAATAAGCCCCGCCGCGGTGGTCTAGTGGCTAAGGTACTCGGCTGCTAACCCGCAGGTCGCGGGTTCGATTCCCGGCTGCGGCGGCTGCATTTCCGATGGAGGCGGAAATGTTGTAGGCCCGTGTACTCAGATTTGGGTGCACGTTAAAGAACCCCAGGTGGTCAAAATTTCCGGAGCCCTCCACTACGCCGTCTCTCATAATCATATGGTGGTTTTGGGACGTTAAACCCCACAAATCAATCAACTTGCGCGAATAAGACACCATGCAACAAACATAGAAAGATGCACACACACACGTTGCGCTTCGTGTGTGCGAGATTGTTTCTTACGTGGCGTCTCATTCACGCAGTTGTAACTTTTTTCTGAAGCTTGTAAGGACTGGGAGGTTCGCTAAAAAGAAAGTTTGTGGCTCTATGCGGCGGCTAGACGGGAACATTGTGCAACGTATGCAGTATAGCAAAGGCAGCACGGCGTCAAGCCGAGGCGACGCGTGCTGCGTCTGCCACGGACGCGAGCATCTGTGCGCTGAGCATAGCTGGGCAGCTAGGTCATAGGCTCGGTGGCTCGGTGCAAAATATTGAGAAGCGTTCGCTGGGCCTTGCATGCTTGACGACGCGTTTCCCGAAGGCTCGGAACACGAATAATTCTTGGTGTGCCGTAGGCAAATCTGGACTAGCCAAGTGGCCATCATCTTCGTTTCTTCGCTAGCCTTTTGCCACTAGTGCAAGCTGCCCACAAATTTTTTTTGACGTTTCCAATATAATTTTACCGCACAAATTTCAACAACGACTTTTCTTCCCAATGTACTGCTGATACTGCGTACGCACGAAGGTGTTCTAAAGTTCCCAAGCCGCGATACCATTGCATTACAAGGGATAGCGGCCTGGAAACTTCTGAAGATCTTTGTACGTGGTCTTGACGTATATCTTTGTAAGTCCCCCGCAGGGGCGCCTGCGCAAGTAGGCGTTTGGTGTGTAGCGACACCACGGACCCGAGCTAACGGGGGAGTTTCGGCTCCCTCCCACGCCTAGCCGTGCGTGGCTTTGCCGTGTCCGGGGAAAAGGGGATCCTGGGGGTTGAGCCAAAGCTGGGTGATTGGACCTTTAAGGCCCCCCAGCAGAGGCAACACACCCCTTTGGCCCCGGCTTCACGTAGACGGCACCCCTGGGCTGACCCACCCAGGGGAAATCGGCAGTCGCCTTTTCCTATCTCTCTCTTCCTACATCTTCGTCTTTATCTCTACTTTTTATCTGTCCTGTCCTCTCCTCTTTTCCGTTTACTTCAGAATTTCCTGGCGGCGAGGGTTAACCCTGTGTAGTTACCCAACCTTGGGTAGTTATATTCGGTTATAGTGGCGATGCATGGCTGGCGTCTCCAAGTGTTCACTAGTCAACCTTGTAGCGTCCCCTTGTTGGGCTCGGTGGTGGGTGGCCACCATCGCCGCCGAACTTTATTGTATTTTATGGCAAAATCTTTTCCCCCCCTTCCTGATCGCTCCCTACAAAGGTGGCGCACCGAAGATACTTTCTTGCCTAACGCACCAAAGCCGACATTCCCAAAGTACCATGTAATTCACAGTCAAAACGAAAAGAAGACAGTCCGAGCTATTTCACCTTTCCTCGTTTCCAAAACTCTCACAGAAGCAATAGGCCCAGGTTACAAAGTAACAAAGATGGGAAGTGCCGATCTTCTTCTGGAGGTTCGTGACAAAGCTCAGTATCAAAAGCTGTCTAAGCTTGTGGCCTTTGGCGAAACCCCTGTATCGGTGGGCCCACACAGGTCTATGAACACTGTCTGTGGCGTAATTTCTGATGATGATCTTACTGAGCTTTCTGAAAGTGAGCTGCTCGAAGGTTGGCAGGACCAGAACATGGTCAAAGTCCAACAAATAACAATAAGACGCAACAACAAACTGACCCCTCCAAAACACGTAATAATTACCTTCGGAACAAGTGACCTACCAGAATCAATCGAAACCGGCTATTGTAAGCTTCGTGTAAGACCATACATTCCCAACCCTCGTCGATGTTTCAAGTGCCAACGTTTCGGTCATGGATCGCAGAGTTGCAGAGGGCGTGCCACTTGCGCAAAGTGCGCATCCATTCAACACATATCAGACAACTGCACCTCAGAAACAACTCATTGTTCGAACTGTGAAGGAGATCACGCTGCCTACTCGCGATCATGCCCCGCATGGAAAAAAGAGAAACAAATAGTAGAACTTAAAGTTAAATTCAATCTCACATTCCAAGAAGCGCGCCAACGCTTCGCAATACACAACCCATTTTATCCCTCCTTTGCAGATGTGACGCGCCGGGGCGCCGCGCAACATGCCTCGGCACCCGCGAATGCCACACAGTGTGTGGCCGCGGTCGTGCCACCAGCGCCCCCGGCTGGAGCAGCCTGTACTGCTCCGCCACCTGACAAACAGGGCCGGCAGACCCTAGTGTCTGCTGAACCTCGGACTACTGCTACTGCAGGCGCAGTCAGGTCCGAAAGTTCAGTAAATGTGCCTACCCAGCAGGCACCATCCACCACCTCACACGAGGTGATGGATACAAGTCCCACTCCTCCGGCGCCTCAGACGCCGAAGGATAGGCGCAACTCCTTGGAGCGCGCCAAAAAAAAAAAAACCTAGAATCACAGGGCCCTCAAAAGGCCCTGTAAACTAACGCAACACCTCTGTATGCACAGCACCACACTAAATTAAAATGACACAAATACTACAGTGGAACGTCAGAGGACTGTTGAGAAACCTCGACGATATCCAGGAACTTTTACACAAACATACACCTAAAGTGCTGTGCGTACAAGAGACACACCTGAAACCGAAACACACCAACTTTTTACGTCACTACGTTATCTTTCGGAAAGACCGGAATGATGCCATTGTGCCATCCGGTGGTGTTGCCATTATAGTCAATCAAGGGATTGCATGCACACACCTAACATTACAAACATCCCTTGAGGCGGTGGCTGTTCAAGCAGTTCTATTGAATAAGCTCGTCACCATCTGCTCTCTATGCATACCTCCACAACACCGTCTCGAAAAGCATGAATTCGCGTCCCTCATAGACGAACTTCCAGAACCTTATATTCTTCTGGGAGATTTCAATGCACATAGCAATCTGTGGGGTGACTCTCGCTGCGATGCTCGAGGTCGCCTGATTGAACAGCTTCTTTTTTCTTGCGGTGCATGCCTTCTGAATCGGAAAGCGCCAACATACTACAACATTGCTAACAATACGTACTCAGCAATAGACCTCAGCATAATATCCCCATCACTCCTGCCTCTACCTAAATGGGAAGTTATTAATGATCCATATGGTAGTGACCATTTTCCTATCGTTATCAGCTCATCAATAACAAATACATGTCCTGCACAAGTTCCCAAATGGCTCACCGACAAAGCTGATTGGGGAAAGTTTCAAAAAATGACTGTATTATCTTGGAGTGACATGGCGGCATTGAGCATAGAGGATGCTGTATGCTACTTTACAGCTTTCTTGGTTGATGCAGCAGCAAAATGTATTCCCCAAACATGTGGACCGTCAAGCAAACGACGAGTCCCATGGTGGAATAATGAGTGCCGTGATGCTCGAAAAAAACAAAATAAGGCATGGAGGTTGCTTAGAGACTTGCCCACAGCCGAGAATCTTGTAAACTTTAAGAACGTCAAGTCGCAAGCAAGGAGGACGCGCCGACAGGCGAGAAGAGAAAGTTGGCACAAATTCGTATCGGGCATTAACTCATACACAGATGAGTCGAGAGTCTGGAGCATGGTTGGTAAGGTGGCAGGACGAGAAGCACATTCGCCTCCTCTAGTGAACACACAAGGGGAGAGTTTGGAAGACCAGGCAAACACTCTCGGAGCGCACTTTGAACAGGTCTCCAGCTCAACACACTATAGTGAAGCGTTCCGACGATACAAAACCGCAATAGAAAAACAGAGATTAGAGTGCAAGCCCAGAACACATGAGGCATACAACGAACCTTTCTGTTTTGCTGAACTGCAGGCCTCACTTGCCTGCTGCGATAAATCTGCCCCAGGCCCGGACCGTGTGGCATATGAAATGTTGAAACACCTGCCCACTGAAACCCAGAAAGCTCTCCTCTCTCTCTCTATAATGCGATATGGTCTTCTGGCGAGCTACCCTCAGCCTGGAAGGAAGCTATCATTATCCCAATTCTAAAACAAGGCAAGGACCCGGCCTCAGTTTCCAGCTACAGGCCAATAGCATTAACCAGCTGTATTTGTAAAGTCTTTGAAAAAATGATTAACAGGCGCCTGATGCACTTCCTTGAAATTAGTGGCCTACTTGACCCATACCAGTGTGGGTTTCGAGAGGCTCGGTCCACCACTGACCACCTTGTCCGTATCGAGGCAGAAATTCGCGACGCTTTTGTTCATAAGCAATTTTTAGATGCGGAAGCATCTTATACTCGCGCCTTGTAGTGCGCCGTCCGCGCCGTCCGCACCGCTTCTCGAACATTCGACAGCTGACGCGCGCGCATGCGCCGTCGCGCCGTCGCCCACCATCTGTGCCGCGCACGCTTCTCCTTCGGGAACATTCGACAGCTGACAGCGCACGCGCCATCGCGCCGTCGCCATCTGTGCCGCGCGCGCGCTTCTCCTTCGAGAACATTCGACAGCTGACAGCGCATGCGCCGTCGCGCTGTATATATACTCAAGGTCGGCGCTCGCTCGCTCAGTTGCCGCTCGTCCGTTGGTTTGTACGGCGCGTCGACGTCCGAAGTCGCCGTGAAATGAATGCCAACGAATCCACAAACACAATGATCGACGTCCCTTCGACCAGCGCCGCCCTTTCGCATACGTGTGTACGTGTTCACTCATTTAACACCCCCTCCTACAACCACGTTAACCAATTTAGCCATCGACCCAAGTAAGTCGCAATTTAACACCCCATTTCACAACCACGTTAACCAATTTAGCCATCGACCCAAGTAAGTCGCACTTTAACACCCCGTTAACCAATTATATGCTCCGCATCCTCCTCAGTGTTCCCCCGAGGGAAGCTGCGGGCAATTTTTTTCTTTCTGTGTTTCTCGATATGGAAAAGGCATATGACACTGCATGGCGCTTCGGCATATTGCGAGACCTGTCACATTTAGGTGTGCAGGGTAGAATGCTGACAGTTATCGAAAGCTACCTGTCCAACCGTACATTCCGTGTCCAAGTTGGCACTGTCTTATCTCAAGTATTTGTCCAAGAAACAGGAGTGCCACAAGGAGGTGTATTGAGCTGTACACTTTTCATAGTTAAAATGAATTCCTTGCACCTGTCTCTCCCACGAAATATTTTTTACTGCATATATGTCGATGATGTGCAGATTGGTTACAAGTCTTGCAACATCTCAATGTGCCAACGTCAAGTTCAACTAGGGTTGAACAAGGTATCTCAATGGGCAAACGAAAATGGTTTTATACTCAACGCGCAAAAGAGCACTTGTGTCTTGTTCAGCCGAAAGAGGGGCCTCCATCCTGACCCCGACATTGACCTGCATGGTCAACCTCTGTCAGTGAAGACCGAGCACAAGTTTCTCGGTCTCATATTAGACACTAAGCTAACTTTCATCCCACACATCAAGTATTTAAGGGACAGGTGCTTAAAAACAATGAACATCTTGAAAGTGTTGTCACACACTACATGGGGTAGTGACAGGAAATGTTTAATTAACTTATATAAAAGCCTCGTACGCACACGCCTAGATTACGGTGCTATAATCTATCAGTCGGCAACACCATCGGCCTTGAAAATTCTCCACCCTGTCCACCATCTAGGCATTCGCCTCTCTACGGGTGCTTTCCGCACCAGCTCTGTGGAGAGCCTGTACGTGGATTCGAATGAATGGTCGCTCCACCTACAAAGATGTTCCCTGTCCTTTTTGTACTTTTTGAAGGTAAAGGCAGACAAGAAACATCCTTCCCATTTCACAATTAATGATTTGTCTTGTTCTGGCTTGTTCGAGAACCGACCTTCGTTAAGGCAGCCCTACGCGCTGCGTGTAAGGAGCCTGGCCGAAGGAACAGGTGTGCCTCTTCTTGAACCCAGTTTGATGGCTCCTGCAACATATCTGCCACCATGGCAGTGGCAGCTTATAGACTGTGATGTTTCTTTTGTTGATGTCACAAAGCACGCACCACTTGCACACATACATACATACTTTTTAGAACTACAACATAAATACACATGTCCTGAGTTCTTTACTGATGCGTCAAAGTCAAACACTTTTGTGTCATATGCAGCAATAGGCCAATCCTTTTCTGAGGCCGGCGTTCTTCATCCTAATGCAAGCATTTTCACAGGAGAAGCTTACGCAATACTGGCGGTCGTAAAACACATTAAACAGACAAAATTACAAAAGGCGGTAATATACACAGATTCCCTAAGCGTGGTCAAAGCCCTGAAAACTCCTAAAAAACACAAGAACCCCGTGCTGGTGTCACTCTACTCACTTCTGTGCACACTCTACACTTCAAAACAGCATGTCGTTGTCTGCTGGGTTCCAGGGCACCGTGAAATACAAGGGAACGTTTTGGCCGACAATCTGGCTGCTTGCGCCAATGTCGCTACTGCCAATGCACCAACACCAGTCCCTGCACTTGACTTAAAACCTTTTATAAAACGAAAGCTCAGGGGGTATTGGCAGAGCATGTGGGATAAACAAACAGATAATAAACTCCATGATATTAAGCCGCAACTAGGTTATTGGCCGCCACTGTCAAAATCACGACACACGGAAGTAATACTAACAAGGCTTAGGACTGGACACACACATTCTACACATTCATTTATTCTGTCTACCGGTGATCCACCATATTGTGAGAGGTGTGGAGAGCCCCTTACGGTTCTCCACATTCTCGTCCAGTGCAATGAGCTAGATGCTCTAAGAAAAAAGCACTTTTTACTGCCCTACCGACAGCAGCTCCCTCTACACCCTGGGATGCTCATCGGTAGGGATCCGCTTTTTAAACTGAAAACACTTTTTACATTTTTAAAAGAAGTGCAAAGCTTTCACCCAATATTTCGAGGTCATCCGTAGCACGACCTCTATAGAGTGGTCGTGGCTGCGGGGACTATATCTTCATCATGGTTTTATTATCATGACATTTTGCCATCAGCTATCACCACACATATGTCACGCCACTGTCATGATTTTATTACTTTCATGTTTTAACCCGCGTTAGAGCGAGGAATTTTAAGGCCCCTTTACAGCCACGCACCATATCATTGTTCATATCTGTAGTCAATTGAAATGGCGCTCTTTGGCCATCAATTGGCCCTTGCGCCACTAAAAACTACTCATCATCATCATCATTATCTTTGTAAGTCAGAGTTTTATGGGTCAGAGATGTATCACTGGTTTTGTATTGTGCATCGATTAGCTAATCATTCAAAGGGGTTCGTTGGTACACTTATGACGTGCACATATCTTTTTCGTAATTTGACAGCGAAGCATCCACTTACTAACATTTTCAGACCGCACTGATGCCATGCCGTCCGGCAGTCCAAGCTACGGCAGCTACTGCTGTGTATCGTGGTGCTTCAACAATAGCAGAACCCACAAGAAGCCTGGGACGAGTTTCTTCCGCATATCACGGGACGGCAGGTGTGTTTAAGCTTTTGTATGGTTTGCATGTCTTTAGGCTTACTGTTCGTACTTGCTCAGTAAGGGTAACAATGAAAAATCACTATTCAAGCACTTCCCCTTTTAGCTGATAGTTCATTGCCAATGCAGGATGAAAGCATGGATGCAGTATGCTGGACGCGATGATCTCCTTAGTAAGCCGGCCAGCCTATTGTACGCAACGTACAGGGTTTGTAGCGACCATTTTACTGCTCAAAGTTTCATGGACCCTGGGCACACAAGGCTTACAAGAATGGCTGTTCCCAGTGTGCAACCAGCTGCACCATGTAAGTGATTTACTGAAACTCAAATATGTGCAATAGCAGCCACTTGTATTAAATCAGTGGCGACAGTTAACCGCGAAGATCTTTGTAGCCGATGGAGAAACCTCACTATAGAAGTAACACTTGGAAAGTCAAATTTTGTGAATTGTGGGCTATTACCTTCTTAACAGCAGCTTTACATTTCTGTCGTTTTTTGATGCTCTTGACCTGCGCAACTTGTTTTGAAAGACTTTAAAGGGCCATTTCACGTTATCTTGAAGTCTGAGTGCACATGTACATATACCTTTCATCGATGAAAGCTGGCACTGTTGATACTTCCAAAAATCACAAATTACTTGTTTCCTGGTTGATGCCTTCTCTTTTCTGCCACGTTCGACCAATTTATGCGTTTGAAAGAGCTGTTTAAGTTTCCTTATGCTACAAGCTTTGTAACTTGTACCAACTGCACATATATGCACGTTCTCCGAGCGTCGCTTCAAATAGTGACTGTGACATGACTGCAGAAGCTGCACTGCAAGGTGCCGATGAGCTTCAGTTTGTGTTATTTTAAGCCTCTTACTGACACATTGTCGTAATTTCATTTCTTCAGGACCTGCGGTAGAGGGTTCAAAAAGCGGCTCCCACACATTGAGGTGCCCCGATGAGCAGGGTGCGTTCAGTGTCGCGATTTCTTTTTTTTACCCAAATTGACTGTTGACCAAACCTCTGCAGGTGGCAGCTCCCTTGTAGCTGGTGAAAGAATTTCTGCTGACTTCGTCTTGCCGGAGAAAACCTTAACCAGTCGTTCAGCTGTCACAAAAGGAACTTGTGTGACCGGTAAGTTGTATGTTCACTTCAACACCAAAGTGGATTGATATAGAGACTTCCGCAGGCCGCTCGCAAGATTTTTCCGACAGCACTGTCCGAGGCACTGAACAAGCTTCACAAGACCCTCCAGAAGATGTTTCCGCCAACAGCTCCACGCCTGAGTGCCCTAGAGAAAATGGTGACTATGCTTTTATTGCAGCTGTTTTTAATGTGCTATTTTATGTTTAGGACATTCTGAGGAAACTATCCTCAAAAGGACACTACGTGTGCACTTACAAAATGTAAGGGTGGGCTCTCAGTGATTTTCATTTTTTTGTGCATTGTCAACATTGCGAATGGTTTGTTTTCAGGTAGTGGAATCGAAAACTTTGCACCACAGAAAGTTGTGAACCTTGGGTCTGAAAGAGCGAGGAAAGTGCTCGTATGGGATTAGTTGTTCTTCGCTTTTACATCCATTTTTTGTTTATTGCAGTGCGTTCCTGTGTGCCAGTGACAATGTCTCCATCAATGAAGTACAAGCAAACCATTAAACATCTGCAAGCCAAAGTAGCAGCACAGCGGACCCACCAGTATTTCACCATGCTCAAAGCATACCACGTCCCCAGCAAACTTTTTGGGAATCTCACTGTGCCATCAGAAGCAGCTTTTGCATACGTACAACAACTTGAATCTCACTTTCTTGCCATGATTGAAGCCACTGCACATCACCTGAAAGTGTGCGATGTTTTGTATCACCATCTGTCAAGTGTTGGCGATTTTCATTTCTGCTCTTCTGGGTGTCACGCGAAGTTTCTGAAAATGTTTTGCCGGGTTCGTTTATGTTGGCATGTGCGTTTTGTGAACCCAAAACTTAGCTAGGGTTAGGTTCCAGTCTTCAATATCAGGCACACAGCTTGACAAGTTCAAAGGTTAGCAATTAGCGGCGGGTTTACACTAAAGCATTCGAGTTGAGCCGAATCCTGCAATAGCTTTGTTATGTTATTACTTCGTTACAGCAGACTTCATTATGGTCTTATATGCTTATATTTAGTTCAACTGGACTAACCACTCCTTCGTTGCATACATTGTTTAGGTTACCCGCTATGCGGAGTAGGGACACTGTGTATTCGCTCGAAGTGATTTGCATAACCTTAAAAAGAATGTTGGGTATCCTGTCTGTATTTTTGTAGCAAATGCGGGCGAACTGTACACTTTACTGTGCGTCGCTTGGTCACTGTGTATGCTTTATCTCTCCAGCTCAAGTAATATATCGATGACAAAACCGCTTGTTGAAATGTCTTCGGGTGGATAAGGAACACAGTATGAAGTGCGCACAGTTCATGTTATCACGCGTTTCGTATTTTAGCTTCTCATCAACCTCCCCATCTCGCCCCTTCAAAATTTTCAAAAGAATACCCAATTTTGTAGCGTTTGATGGGGCTGCGGACGCGGCCATTTTATTTTTATATAGCTTGTTAGTGATAACGTACCATGTAGAGCCTTTGTGAAAAATAATGAGCCAAAGTGGTTTCTTTCTGCTATTTATTAGCCCTGTAATACCGCTCTCGTAGCACCAATTAAGGTCCACAATTCTGGATAAGTGATGACTACAATCTATTTTAGCTCGCAAGCGTCACAGCAACACCCAGACGCAAATCGCTTGGGATCTTAAGTTTTTGATGAAGGCGACGCATAAGAAGAGCCACAATACCTGCCAGTGTTGTAGCATAAAGTTTGTCTTTCACGTAGTGAGCAAGCTGCAAAGCCCTACCTTTCTGAGGACAAGCAGGCATCAAGTCTGCTTTTTTTTTCATTTTGGACTAGCTGTTCTTAAGCACAGCCAGCATACTGTACCTTTGCCTTTCTGCTATATTGTGTCGTGTGGTTTCTGTGCGCTCTTTTTTTCTATGCATTATTTCGGTCAACCCCAGGCGTGATTCGCGACTTCATTGCTGTGTATATGTCACTTCTTCCTTCTTCATCAGCATTGTGCGCTGTGTTTTTGCCATAGATCCTTACTTACCCACTGGCCCGGTGTGTCATACTTCACCAGCTTCTCGGCTTCTGCCAACTCTAACGATGTGTGCGTTGTCTGTGTTCTCTCTGTATTTGTTACAATTTATTTGTAAGGCGAGATGCATTTGTTGTCTACCTTTGTCATATTGTGCTTTTTATATTCTCAGACTCTACCTTACCTTTCTATAAAACATTGCGGATACTCTGTCTCTTTGACTGATATATACATTGATCACTTGTTCCAAAAGAAAAACACAAGCGCGATGAATAAAACCACAGTGAATTATCATTACCTGCATCTCTTTTTATTATACCTTAATCGAAATAAAAATCACGTCACGACCAATTCGCACGAACTACTGAACAAAACAAAACAGGGAATCGCTAAATCAAAACGACCTACAAAAACTATCCATTTGGGCGATGAAAAGTGGTCTGAAATCATGAACTTTCGTCATAGCCAAACGTCGGTTACGCAAAGTAATTCAAAATTTGCGCCAGTGAAACCGAAACAGGAAGCGCACGCCTAGAGTGTACTAGAATGGGGGAGTGGGTCCACTGTGGCCGGCGGCAAGCGGTGCGGGTGAAGCAAAAACGGCGGAAAATTTGGTGGCGCTGCAGTAGCCTTCTCCTGAAGTGACGTCAGTTTCGGCGGGAGCGTGCGAGTCGTGCGGCGGTTCGGGCCGCACGACGCGCTGGCGGGGACGCTGAGCGCTCGATGTTGTCGTCTGCTCGACGCGCCGTCGTCTGTTCGATGCACCGTCGTTCGTGCGCTGTTGTTCGTGCACCGGAAGCACGGTGCGACGCCGTTCACGGCCACGCACGCACGAACGAAGCAACAACGCTGCGAGACTGCGCCAGACGCGCGAGCAGCACGCGAACCGCGCGAACTATCAGACTACCCACCCGTCGCGAACCGCGTGGCAAAGGGGACTTGTAACCATGGCAACCACGGCTAAGTCTTCAGGTGAAGGCGATGGTAGCGCCACCTGGATTTTCCGAAAAAAACGCCTCAGCGTGGAGCCTTCAGTGGACCCACTCCCCCATTCTAGTACACTCTACGCACGCCACTTGCTCTCACCAACCACCAGGTGTGTTAGGGTCGATTGGGCCGCTGGGTTTTACCCACGACCTCCTCTATAAACTTACGACCTGCTCACCGGCGCCATCCCTACGGAGGCGTATGGAGCTAAAAATTGGCGTGTAGGGACCGGAGGTACCGCCAGATGCCGCCACCACTTACCCCACGACGCACGACCGTTGTGGTGCACTCGTGTGTGCGCGTTCCTCTCATTGTTCTAGTTTCTAACGCGTGGATCGAGCAATCCACTGATTTAACGTCTCGAAGCAACATTCTGGTTGTGAGAAGCACCGTGGTGGATGGCTTCGGGATGCTCGTTACCGGACCTCAATCTTTGCGCGAGCGCTTTTGCGTCCCCATCTAAGTGCAGGCAAACGAAAGCAATATGCGACCCATAACCCAGAGAACGTAAGCCTTATTTCCTCGCTTTATTTTAAGCAGCGGCGCCCCACCTAACCGCTGTATAGCCGCCGCAAACAAAATTCGTTCGTGGGCGAGCCGGTGCGATCTTGAAACCGACGTGTCTACGACGTAAATGAAGACGACATACGGTACGAACGACGCATGCGATAACCCGTGTAAGTTTTTATGACCTGAACGTCGCCCTTCAAGCATATCGTTGTCATACTGTGCACGGATGACGACAGAGGGGCGCAGTTGTGCTATCGTCTGGGTGCTTTGGGTCTAGCGAACGTCTAACGATGGAAGCGTGCGACAAAAACGGCGGATTATTGCAACGTTACAGCAATTTCTCGTACATACATATATTATCAGACACAGTTTATTGAAGTTATGGCCTCTGTTCGAGCGTCGCTAGCATTTCCGCGTGTCTCACATCGGCGGTGCGCCCACGCCTTTACTGGAGCATCCACATACAAAGCATTACGAGGCAACAGCTCTAGCGTGCTCCGTTTCCCTGATGGGAATAACGTTGTATAGAAACGAGAGTTTTATTTATAATCTAAAGCATGAGTTCTAACTGGCTAAATCACTTTGCACTGTCCCTATTCTATTCCACGAACTTTTAGCATTAACCCACATGGTATTACCCACCAATAATGTACTATTCCTGATGCTTCTGCTGCCAATTGTTTCGTTCACATCATGCCTGTGATGCATGCTGTACCGACACACATCAAAAGCCTCTGTGGCATGGGATTGAAGAAGAAAATTTTATTTCACCTGATGCCTTCACCCTTACAATAAAATGCTTAGAAGTCCCTTATGACCGCTACAAATTTGCATAAATTGCTTGCTCAGTGCTAAAAATTTCACAAGATCATGCGAACGCACGCACGCACCAAGCAGGACAGCGGCTTGGCGGCTGCAGCAGTGAGGGTTAGTTGTGGCGCCAAGGCGTGCTGCGGCACTTTTGAGAACTAAAAAAACTAAACAAGCAAAAGCAAAACCGGCGGCACGGAGAGCGGCGGCATGAGCAGGTCGTAAGTTTATAGAGGAGGTCGTGGTTTTACCGTCACCCCCGGAAAAGCTTCCGGGGGTGACGGTTTTACGGGAGTGTCCACTCTTAACCTTTTTTATTTCTCTATGATTGGAGATCGGCAATTGGAGATCGGCAGGTGGCGCGCGGAGCTAGTGGTCACGCTTCACATCGGCTCCGTAAGAAATGCTAATTTTCGGCGGACCATCGACCCCTACAGGACTAATTTTGGTACGTGAGTGATCAACTCGGTGAGTGGACTACATCAATACCAAATTTGGGCCATTTCACCCAATTTTGGGACTTTTAGAGCTATTTCATGTGCGAAGCGAGCGAGGCCCCGCTATGCCTAACGACGGCTACCTTCGCTCCGACCATGTGCTCGGTCGGCGCGGCACTCGGGGCGGCCTTGGAGGCCTCCCCAGAGCTCGCCAGGCTTCGGAACGACGAAAACGACCAAAACTATAAAGAATACCAAGCCATGGACACCTCGGTCGCGGATATTAGTGCGGATTCTGCTCCAAAGGTTTGAAAATTCTAGGATCAACAGAAGTCGAATTATAGGGGTTGTGGTCACCCCATGTATTCCCTCTATAGGAAGCACAGGGCACGGTAGCTAATCGAATCTAACATAATCAAAGAAATCTAAGTGCCACCGACGAAAGTCGAGTTTATTGCTGGATTATACATCCTTGAGTTTACAGAATACTAGGAACTCGGTGTGTATTTTGCCGTAGTAACGCGGGATCAAGCGTTTGAAAAGTCTGCATACACAGCGTCAAGGGGGCAGCCATTTTGAATGGGAACGACATCACAATTAAATCCACGTTCATCGAGCTGGAAATCAGGTAGTGAACAAAACTTTTCTGGTAGCTTGGAAGAACATAAAGGGCTTAACAACTACCCAGTAGTATTTTCCGAATTACGTTGTTAATTGAAGAGAAACCGGACCCTATTTTCACCACTTAAACACATACTGCACGGAACTAAGTAGTCGAGTATTCATACTGCACGCAACAGGGCAGAATCTGATATAAAAAAAAGCACTTCTCGGTTAATACAACAAGGTAGGACACGTTAGATAGTCACGGGCTGGGGTTCAGGGAGCCCCAAACAATGACTGGAGAGACAAAAACAAAGAAAAGTGTCACAAAGGAACGGAGTAAGGGGGAAAAAAAAAAGAAAGAACCTACTTGCAGCACCCCGATGCAGAGCGCACTAGATAGTGAGAAAACAAAACATGGTGAGGACAATTGTAAGGAAGTCTAGAAGGGATTGATTTGAGAGAAAGAGGCCAGCTAGCCCGACTATTGGAACGTCAGTACAGATCTGAGCCAACCATTCTCGGAGATTCGGCCATATATGGCCAATAAGTCGAAGCAGCAATTCCGCACAGAGACAGAGAAAGATAATATCAGTAGAGATTTAGGGGGAGGTAAGATGGAGTCACCCAAAGAGGAGTGTGAGGGCCAAGACCTAGGAGACCCGAGAACGAGTGCAATCCCCCCACTGCGATAAGGAGTTCCTTGATCTTCGTTGAACGCCGCGTCCAATGGCGGCCGCGTCAGCAGCACGGGTAAGTGAGCTCTACACATATCTACGTATAACTTTAGTAATATTGGTTCTAGGAGGGTCAGAGTGGTGTCTATTTGTTCGTGAAGATACAAGGAGTTGAACCGGTACAAATATTCCTATTACGAACGAAAATTTCAAACTTTAGGAGCGCAAAACAGTGAGAATCTGTGAAAACAACAACCTTCGGACCACGATTGTTTTTTTTTTAGAGGTATCTTGCAATCAAAATTAAACCTAATCACTGGAAAAGTAAATTTGTAATATCATCTGCGATATGTGTTTCTGAATTGTGGAAAGTGTTTTTTTTTTAATGTCTCTGATTATTAAAACTTGGGTCTGCAATATATTTCATATTTACTTTATTCCGAAATGTCTTAGGCCACTGCATAGTTTGCATTAGCAAGGTAGTCAAGCTCATGTACCGCTAGTGAAATCGAGCTTGATGCTAAGCTAACCATTTTTACACTTGAATTAATTGAGGAATGACTTGTTGTTAATTCAAAATTATGAAATGATATACAGGGTTTTTTTAACAAAAAGGTTAAAGGCAAATTAATATGCATTGAAAAGGTGTTTTTAAGACTTGGTACACCATTTACTGCAGTGAAACTGGCTTTACAGGGGTTACATGTGATTATGACACATCACCTGCATTGCAGTCATCCTCGTACAAAGTGCGGACTTGGGCTAATTAAGATAGAAAGATAGACTGGAGCTTGGAATTGCTGCGATAATAATATATTTATCAATATGGTAGCCTGCCGAGCTTTCATTTGCAGGGTCCTTATTGATTCCATGTTGCAATATCAAACTTTGATGTGCTTTTGGGAGCAAGAAGTTTTCTAAATTTGGATAGTTACAAGTAAATAAGCCTACCATAATAATTTGGACTAATAACTATAAAGTCAACTGAACACCGATGTTATCACATCCCCTTGGAGTAAAGTTGTAATAAACATCCATGAACAAATTTTAATTTTATGCGGGAAGTTCACTCACAATGTTCAACAGTCGATAACTTTAGTTTAGTCATGTTTAAACATACCGCAGGGGTGCCTGCGCAAGTAGGCGTTTGGTGTGTAGCGACACCACGAACCCGAGCTAACGGGGGAGTTTCGACTCCCTCCCACGCCTAGCCATGCGTGGCTTTGCCGTATCCAAGAAAAAGGGGATCCTGGGGGTCGAGCCGGCGCTGGGTGATTGGACCATTAAGGCCCCCCCCCGGCAGAGGCAACACACCCCTTTGGCCCCGGCTTCACGTAGATGGCACCCCTGAGCTGACCCACCCAGGGGAAGAATTACAGGCCGATCAGCTTGCTCTCTGTAGTATACAAGCTATTTACAAAGGTAATTGCTAGCAGAGTAAACAAAACATTAGAATTCAATCAACCAAAGGAACAAGCAGGATTTAGAACAGGCTACTCAACAATTGACCACATTCATACTATCAATCAGGTAATAGAGAAATGCTCAGAGTATAACCAACCACTATACATAGCCTTCATAGATTACGAGAAGGCGTTTGATTCAGTAGAAATATCAGCCGTCATGCAGACACTGCGGAATCAGGGCGTAGATGAAATATATATAAACATTCTGGAAGAAATCTACAGGGGATCAACTGCTACCATAGTGCTTCATAAAGAAAGCAACAGAATACCAATAAATAAGGGTGTAAGGCAGGGGGACACAATCTCCCCAATGCTATTCACTGCATGCTTACAGGACGTTTTCAGAAGCCTAGAATGGGAACAGTTAGGGATAAGAGTTAATGGAGAGTACCTCAGTAACCTGCGCTTCGCCGATGACATTGCATTGCTGAGTAACTGAGGGGACGAATTGCAACTCATGATTACGGAGTTAGACAAGGAGAGGAGAAAGGTGGGTCTTAAAATTAATCTGCAGAAAACGAAAGTAATGTACAACAACCTCGGAAAGGAGCAGCGCTTTGCGATAGGTAATAGTGCACTTGAAGTTGTAAAAGACTATGTCTACTTAGGGCAGGTAATAACCGCAGAGCCTAACCACGAGATTGAAGTAACTAGAAGAATAAGAATGGGGTGGAGCACATTCGGCAGGCACTCTCAAATTATGACAAGTAGATTGCCACTGTCCCTCAAGACGAAGGTATATAACAGCTGTATCTTGCCGGTACTTAGCTACGGAGCAGAAACCTGGAGACTCACAAAGAGGGTTCAACTTAAATTGAGGACGACGCAGCGAGCTATGGAAAGAAAAATGGTAGGTGTAACCTTAAGAGACAAGAAGAGAGCAGAGTGGATTAGGGGACAAACGGGAGTTAAGGATATCATAGCTGCAATAAAGAAGAGGAAATGGACATGGGCCGGGCATGTAGCACGTAGACAGGATAACCGCTGGTCATTAAGGGTCACCAACTGGATTCCCAGAGAAGGGAAGCGGGGTAGGGGGAGACAGAAGGTTAGGTGGGCAGATGAGATTAAGAAGTTTGCGGGTATAAATTGGCAACAGCAAGCACAGGACCGGGTTAACTGGCGGAACATGGGAGAGGCCTTTGTCCTGCAGTGGACGTAGACCGGCTGATGATGATGATGATGAATTGGGAATTATTATTTAATTAGGATTGCGAGGAATGAAAAAAATAGCCTGAGTACCTACAGGCTAGCGCGAGTAGTATGCGTTTGGTTCGATTCGCCTCCTAAGTGCCTTTCACTTTCAAATTCTTGGCTCAAGTTATGTAGGACACCCTGTACATGGCACTTCTGAAATGGGGGTTGCTTAAGTTGCTGTTTACCTAAAAAAATACAGCTTTAGAGTTTTAAAATACAGCTCTTCTAGGGCTGTATTTTAGCGGGTTGTAACCCAGCGATGTGCGAAGCATCGCAAGCGAATGAGAAGGTAATACGTAAAGTAAAGCCACAAACGCTATCGCATTCCACTCATAGATGAGAAGCTGAAATGTCCTGTAATATTTTGTTCTATATTTTGCAAGCTGTTAACTACTCAGTGTTTGTAGATGTATTGAATATTGGGACTCGCGTACAGCTTACAACGGACTAGATAACCGAAGCTGCGTGGCTGTCCTGGGCTGATGAACTGTCTCGTGCTGAAACAAGCAGAAATGCGACAGCCCATGGAATCATGTATGCGCATGGCACATTGCAAAAGCTAGGATGAAATTGCAAAACATCAGATCGATTGTAACTCTAAGTAGATTTAATGACAATGCATGTCTAACCTAGTCAAAAGTTTCTGCACACTTCAAGATATTTGCACAGCGCAAGAAAACGAGTACTTACATCGCTTAAACACAGCAGGAAGAATCACCTACGGGAAAGAGCGACGACTTTAACTAAATTTTATTAGCGAAAACGCTGGAATTATACATGCATTATAGCAAGTAGCGCGCCATAGTACAACCGCGCAACCTATAGCGTTACAGCCCAATACTGGATATATTGTTAAGTTGGGCACAACAGCTAACCTCAGCACGAACTCACAATCTATTAAGTCACAGCCAGATAGTTGAATTCCTTTTTTAGTTAGCGCAGCCGAAGACATGCTAACACAAACGGGACCCAGTTGTGGCCTTTGATTAGCCTCGATTATCTCGCGTGTTAGCTGCTGACGACATTTTGCTAAACAGTGCACATTTCGAATTCCGCTTGGCATCCACAATTTCTACAATGGGTAGAGGTGAGCCTGAACAGCTGTGTTCGCAAGATGTGATTCACATTTAAACGCCCATTCAAGCATCTGCCTGTTTGCCCAACAAACCTGCCGCAGGACAATGGGATGAAGCAAACAACAGCCACAGCACTTGCTGCGAATCCCCTGCTATGCTCAGTTGTGTAGCCGCTCCTTTGTGCGAACTAACCATTCACACGTTTGGAAAGCAATGAAATCTTTCCTGGGGATAAGAAAACAACCTTGACGTCAACCTTATCACCCATTTTTTTTTAAATACTGTGTAATCCTTTATAAATAGATGAGCTTGGCGATGCGATTTGAGTCACTGGCCAAGCAGTTTTCTTGGGCTTTACGTCCTTGCTTAATAAGATCCTAGGCATCTTCTCCGCCACCGAAACCAGCATATGATCCGGGCACCTAGCATTTATTAGACGGAAAGCCTGATCAACAAAGCTGCTGTTTAACAAGTGACCATAAAACTAGCGAAGAACGTTGCTGAAACAATAGTTAGCTATTCCTGTCTTTACGAGGTTCGAATGAGCCTATAAGTACGCTGGGAATGATTTGCTTCTTTTAGGTTTGTATTTTCATGCTACGTGACCAAATGAGATGTTCAATCTCTGTTGTGTCCGGACTCCCAAGCACAGCTTTGTTCCCAAGTGAGCCCTGAACGTCTATGCGGTGCACGACACTTGCAGACGGCTGTTTGTCGACTGCTGTGCTGTACCCGCTCGTTTCAAGCAAGCCACCACTCGTCTCCCACGGCAGTTCCGCGGCCGCCTCCTAGTAGGAATAACACGTTTTAGGGGCGAAGCTTCAATAGCCGTGGCTTGTCTCTATTGGTACGTGGCCACCTAGTTCTCACTCAGCATGTGCAGATGGACGGACGGATGAACAGACAGACAGGCAGATGAACGGACGGGCGTACGGAAGAACGGACAGACAGATGGGCGGATGGACGTATGATTCACGGTTTACCTATAAAACCCTCCAAAGCTTCGCCCCACTCATCATCATTCACCCCGTGGGTATGCCGCGATTTTTTACCTGTTCTAGAATGCCTATGCTTTTTAGACTGCCCCGCCTCGAGCGTACGTCTTTGGGCCGACGACTACTGGTTGTAACGGTCTCTGATCTAAAGACCTTAACGAGGCATCCTGTGGCAGCTCATGAGCCAGGATTTGAGGTGCCATACACACGTCGAAATGACGTACTATGGTTGAAACGGCAGTTACCAAGCCCCTATCATCTCAGTCAAGAAGCGCGAGAAAATCGTCAGCAAAACAAAAAAGACCTTTACAACAGCCGTTACATTAATGCAGCTAGCCAAGATTCGGTCATGGTAAGCGAGAAAAATTTTACTTGAAACGGGCGCTATGCATGAGATGATGCAAAATTCTATATTTTTTAAAAGTGTAAACTGCCACATTCCACGAGACAAAAGTTGTTTTTATGTAAAGCCCAAAGAGTTGAAGAAAGCCGTTGAATCTTGAAGCCACTGCATTCTGCGACGACACTTAGCCCAAGTTGCGTATGCAGGCCTTTGGACTACAAAGCAAGGACGTCAAACCCCAGCAAACTGTGCGGCCAGTGACTCAATGTGCGTCACGATGCTCCCCTATCTACATAGGATTTCACGCAATTAAAAAAAAGATAAGTGATAAGGTTGACGTCAAGGCTGTTTTCTCTGCCCCAGAAAAGCTTTCAGTGCTCAGCAAACGCGCAAATCCTCAGTCCGCACAAAGTAGCGGCTGCATTGCCCAACATGAGAGACAATTCGTAGCATGTGCTGTGGCTGTTGCTTACCAAATCCCATTGTCCTTTCGGCTGCTCACCCGCAGGTCGCGGGATCAAATCCCGGCTACGGCGGCTGCAGTTTAGATGGAGGCGAAAATGCTGTAGGCCTGTGTGCTCAGATTTGGCTGCACGTTAGAGAACCCCAGGTGGTCTAAATTTCCGGAGCTCTTCACTACAGCGTCTCTCGTAATTATATGGTGGTTTTGGGACGTTAAACCACATATCAATCAATCAATCAATCAATCCCGCTGTCTTTTGGAGAGCATTATCATGAAGAAACGGGCAGGTGCTTGAATCGTTGTTTAAAGAAGCATCGCCATATGTAAACATGGCTGTTTAGGGGTATCTGCAATGGTTGTAAAGATTGTGAATGCAAACCGGAATTTGAAAAGTGCACCGTTGTTGCAAACCATCGTCAGCAGATAACACGCGAAATAAATGAGGCTAATCAAAGGAAACTTCTGGGTTAACTATGTCTTAGCATGCCTTCGGTTGCGCTCACTAAAAAAATGAGTATCTCGCGGTGATGCAATTTATTGCAAGTTTGCGCCGAGGTGTGCTATTGTACCTACTTAACAAGATTTCGATTATATGGCTGTATTGCTATAGGTGGCGCGGTTGTGCTATAAGGTGCGCTGCTCGTTATCACAAGCATATATTTAAAACGTTTTCGCTAATAAAATTTAGTTGAAGTCAGTGCTCTTTTCTGTCCGTGATTCCTCCTACCATAGTTACGCTGTATGCACTTACTGAAATACAAAAAGACGCGTTCCATCGAGAAAGAAAAAAAGAGGACAGAACAGAAAGGGTGTCATTCCAAGTACTCTTTTTCTTTCTTTGTGCAAGTATGTTGATTCTAAATCACCAACATGTCCAGGCATCCATCCTCACTTTCCCCGTGCTTCCCGAGCCAAGACAGGCCACGGCTCCGGTTTGGGCCTTACACCGTGGTTCCGGCGCGGCGCGGCACTTGTATGCAAGGGGTCCACGCGGGAGCCGGTGCTTTGAACACTCCTTCTAGCCTAGGGCAATCTACCACATTCTGCAGCTGGCGAGACTGCCGGTCACAATTGCTTGAGGCCGTCATTGCCCTGTTTTTGGTCACTCTTTATTTCAACGGGAACCACATGCAGATGGACACTCTAAGGTGAGTGCAACTGCGGTAGTGTTTGAGACCAGGCGCCCATGTTAGACGCGTGTGTCTCGGATACTCTACGTGCAGGTTTTCAGCCGACGGTGCCATTACTTTGCTCTTACATGCCTGCTAAGAGAGCGTAGCGCAGATGTGGTTGGCGGACTTCAGCAGCACAGCGTCGCAAGCTAGTGCTTTTAGCAGTGTTGCCGAGCAAGAGGTGTCCGCTCGTTCCATGCCCGAACATACGCTTAATTTGCGGTGTGTAGCTTTAGTGCAGAAGTGTAGTGGCTAAGTGGACCTCGAGCATAAACACTGTTAATCTCAACACTGTTAATTTGTTCGTAACTTCACGCTCGTACATGGTAGTCCAGTTTGACTGTTCCGCACAACACCGGCAATATCGCCGTCTCAGCGAAAGAAAAACCTGTGTCTCCGGCATTTCGGTACCTAAATGAGGCACGCGCTTTTCGTAGACGAAATAGACGATCGCATGGGTGCCCGCTGTCTTGTTAGTGCAATGCGACGTTTTCATGAACGCGACTTGCAGGGTTAAGCTGCGTTAGTTGGTGGTGGATCGATGCGATGCCAATGCTTTAGAGTAGCAAGGAAAAAAAAAAAGTGTGGCTACACACATTTGAGGGCAAGAACGCCAGCGTTCTTGCTGTACTTTTTTTGTTTGCTTGCTTGGTTCCGTGTTTTTTCCCTATATTCGGGAGACGCCAATATTACATATCATTTCACGAATGCGTTTCTGACAATAGACCTCTACCTGGGTACGTCACAGTATGATGTCACCGGTGCACGTGCAAGGCGCCGGTTGGCAAAAGACTCCCGCTGCAGGTGGCCGAGTGGGGTGCAGTCGCTCGGTGCTTGGGGCAAGTTTTTTTTTTTTTTTCTTTTTGAAAGCTTGATCTTCCTCACACAGTGGTGAAATTAGCTGTGGTATATGTGAGAGAACATCTAGGTGTGTGGTAACGTACGTGATGAAATATTTGCCACGCTGGCTGGCTGTTTATCACGGAGAAATGAACACATGTGGCGGCCTCTGCTAGGAACAGCTGCATCGTCTTCGAAAATGTGCAGTGTTGACTATTGCGTGTAGTGTGCGGTGAAAGGCATCGACAATAGGGAGAGAATAGCGCTCCGCGAGACCTTGCGGTGCGGTCGCTGCCACTGCGCATGCGTCGTAACGCGAGTCGTCGCAGAAAATCCGACATAGCGCGCGGTGATCGCGGCCCGCGAGGCCCGCGAAGTGCTTTGTGTAACTTCCGTGCATTTGGGTTTGCAGTCGGAACGAAAGTCTCTAGACTTTTCTCTAGGTGAAGCAAACGCTATTCTAAATCTCATATGGCGCCTGCAACTAAAGCAACGCCTGCAACACCTGCGAACGTTAGTTTGAACCTCCTCAATATTGGTTCACCTTTTTGGAGGGTGAAACTGGGAATATTGTGCGTGGTGTGTGCAGTGTGAATACAGTCAAACCTCGTTATAACGAAGTTGAAGGGGGAGTCGTAATTACTTCGTTATAACCATTAGTTCGTTATAGCCAATATCCATTTCTACCGACAATTAGCCAGCAAGAGAGAATGTACTCACCACCGAATATCACAGCAACCCGCCGCGCAGAGAAAAACGGCCGTCGGAAGGCAAAAAACTAGCAAAATAATAAAGAACAATGCAATAATAAAGAACAATACGCCGAAATCTTCGGCCACTTTTTTTTTCTTGACGCCGGACTCAACGGCTCTCAACATTGCAGACTTCTGCTCAATTGTGATGATTTTGCGCTTAGGTTTGCCGTTGTCCATGTCTAGCGGCGGAAGGGGTGTTGCTCTTCCACAGCGAACGACAAGGAACCAAGCACAAAGCCAACAAAGCCGCAATCTCCGCCGACCCAGCGTGGAGCTGAGGGAAGGAGGAGGTCAGATGCGCGGGCGGGTCAACGAGTTCCACGGGAGAGGGGAGGTCGGCTGACGCGCACGCTCGCGCGAGTTGCTGCGCGGGTGAGTCCATTAGTTCCTGAGGAAAGGGGAGGCAGGGCGACGTGCACCCACGCGCGTGTTGGCAGGCGGCGCAAGGCGCGAGTTTTGAATTACCGCTGCCGTGATGGGACGTGAACCGGCGCGCGCTATAAGATATTGAATTCACGTATACCAAAATGATCAGTAAATGCTCGTTGTGGTCAAAGAATGGTTCGTTATATCCATTGTGAGGAAATTTTCGCTTCGTTAAAACGAGGTTTTCAATACATGGGCGTCTATGGGAATTTCAAGGGGAATTACAATTGCTTCGTTATATCCATTAGTTCGTTATATCCCGCTTCGTTATAACGAGATTCTACTGTAATGCGATGCGTCCTGTTTGCGAAAACAGTGGTATTCGTTGTGGGCCGGCTGCAGTAACCGGTTGTCGATGAAACTATACGATCTGACATTTTAGTCAGTTAAAATGCATTTGACACGATCATCTGCGAGTGGGTACATCTCAGCGTATATCCGGTGTGCAGAAAAATAAAAGTGCATGACCTCCAGGCGATATATAACTACGCATGAGCTATAAGCTTGTTGTAGCGTTGCCGAATCTGCATATATATACGCTTCGTCATGGCTGTTACTCGTATTCTCGGATACCTGATACGTCCTAATGGAAACAGCGGAGATTTTCGTTTCTTTATTTCCTTTGTACTTTTACAGCTCTATCCTGATGAAGTAAAAATGCGCATCTCAAGTTTGGGCATCAGGCCTAAAGGAGCAATATGGGTACGAAAACACGTTTTAGGTGTCAAATGCAGCAAGGTAACTCAAATGCAGCAAGGTAACTGTGCCAGATAATAATATATATTATTAAGTTGTCGGGTTTTACATGAAATAAATTTTCACTGGTTATTGAGAAACGCAGGGGCAGAATTTCACTTCAATTTTTACGAGGATGTGTTAACCTCAGCCTAACGCACGGGAAGAAATGTTTTTTTTTTTTTTCATTCATATCCGATCACATTTTTGCGCAATGATTGAGAATCTTATCCGTGACGTCACGCACAGCAGCTCTAGGGAGAGAGAAATAACATTTATTTTTACATCTGGCGTCTAGGAAGTCCCCGACTTCAGCAGGGCGCGGATGTTCCCTACCTTAAGATTACGGCTATTAGAGTTCAATAATCTCAGAGCCTAGACCTAGAGGGTGTTGTGGTCCGACTAGGCGACAGTTACTCGGGTGCCTCCGCACCCGTTAGGCGGGTCGTCGGCTCCTTTTCTCCGTTGCTTCACCAAAGCCTCCTCAAGCAACTGCATGGCCCTTCACAGCACCTCAAAACCATGCTGCCGCCAATGCTGTGCCTCGTTTAATACCCCTGTCACACGGCCACCACCAAACTCCGTTGAACACCATCAACGTAAATCTTTCCTAGGGGGTTCGGCGGAGAAGGTGTTGTGGCATTGTCACACGGCAATGACAAGGGTTAAAGGGTTGCCGCGAGGGGGCTCAGCTGGCACTGTTTGATTTTCGGAAAAGTATTCTAATTTCATCTCTATTAATTTTTTGTGAATCCTCGTTATGCGGTTTTTACTAAAAAGCACTGTTAAGTGGGTATGCGACTAGCAAACCATTAAAAATAATTAAAAAAAACGCATTTGCTAGATGTAGCGATGCTGCTAGTGACGCTGGCCACAATGTGCTTTTAGTTGTTTTGTTGCTTGTGTACATGCCCGGTACGAAAGTTTTTATGCTTCCTTGCCTCGTGAGCGCACATTTTGTGTTCTTCAGCGATTAGTGACACAGCGGACGACGTGAGGAAATGGTACGATATTGCGCTGGTACTGACGTTGATCGGCTGGCGCAGGCCGGACCGACTCGTGAGGCACGGTGTGTAGGGCATCGGTGTTTAGAGTAAGTGAACTCTGGTGGGCGTAAATATATGTAAACAAACACGCGTTATGAATGAGTGCTATAGAAAGAACTTTTAATATTGCCAAAGTGTATTATTCTTTCACTGCGGCCACTTGGTGCTCGATATTTTTCTCTGACATCTAGACTGCTGGGGACGAGAGTACCTTGTTTCGCTGAGAAGGGAGATCGCTGAACGTCCTTCGCAAAATGCTCCCTTTACCTTCGTTTGCGTAAGGGTGGCCATGTGACACGGACCACATCTTCGTTGTCGTAAGGACGAGGGAGTTAAACGGTCTTCACGGGTGCCCGTGTGACAGGGGTATAAAACTGCATTGCACATGCTTCGATGGAAATCGAATGAGTTTACATCCATGCCATGCAAATATTTCCCAAAGTGCCAGTCACCGTGTACATTCAAACGTTCGCTTTCGGAAAAGATCAGATTTTTCTATGGCTGCCATCTATGTGGATGAAGTCCACTGCCTGCTAGTCGAGTCTCTCAGTACTCTAAATAATGTTTCTCCATCTATCCATCTACGGCGAGCAAATTTCCACACTATGAGCAGTGACCCTTCCGCGACTCTCTTCTTCCAAAAGCTGCGACTTAAGTACATAGCAATGTAGAAACTTTTGTCGAAGGAATGCAGACACGCAGCTCTGCTATTTAGAAAGATGCCACCGGCGGAACTTTCTTGCCAACCAGCACATGCTCTGAGATAGGGTATGGTGGACACTGCTTACAAACCGGGAGAGGTCTATTCTCACGCGTCCACGTACGAGTGTTTCCTAACTTAGCTCGGCAATTACAGTGGTGAGCACGTTGGGAGATGGATTAAGAAAGCGGCGTCGTTTGTTGAGCGTTGACTGATATCTTTCAAAGTACTTAGTGCCGGTCAGTTCGTCAAGCCCGACAAAAACATAACCGCCGTAACTTATTGCCGCAGCCACTGTTTTCTGTCTCTTTTCTTGTTTCCTGACCATAGCACGTGTTCATTATGCCTTGCGCAAACGGCGCCAGAATGTCTGGGAGCATTCTAGATTGTTATAAGATCACGTGTTCGGCTTCGGCGCGCAAACGCGAACAGCTGCGTTTATTTTCGCATGAACGTGATCACCAGACATATTTCTAATTTTTTTATTACCGTGTGTATGTATGACAAATCATATGAAAATGGAGGGGTGCAGTAGTGAAAATTTCAAGACGAAATTGACTTGAACTTGGTTCTCTGTACAGACGTCTCCTGCGTTACAATTTCTGAAGCGCCTTACCGCGGATCAGTTTTGGTGATGACTGATGTTTTATGCCCATTAACTGTGCACAGCGTCCACTGATGCCAACAATTTGATTTTCCGTTTCACGGCCCCAAGTTCATCCGAATAAAAAGCTTCACCTCGCGAAAACGCCGACTGCCGTTTTGTCCGCGTCACGGCACCATGACAGTTTTTCCGTAGTGTGCAAAAATTTTGTTGCAATTCGTTAGATCGACCAGTGAAGTATTAAAGCTTTAGCGCTGTGCCCACATGCAAGTAAATGAGTGCGATCTGAATTAGTTTCTTCATGTCGCCAAACAGTCAGATCTAGCTTGGACCACCAAGCATGAACCACCAACTAGTCCAATTTTCGCTATTATTGTCAAATCTAGCTTGTGTGAAAGGTTCAGGGTGAGGAGAAATGATGTCTGCCAATCACGTTCCTTCGTTTAGGTTAGCCATAGAGGTTGACCTACAATGAAATCTAATTTTAGCCTCACGGGACATTCTGACAAGAGCCCGCGCCTATTGATGAACTTAAAGTAAGGTTCACATTAAAGCAGTGTAGGTGTGTCCAAAACGGAGTCCCTCTTTAATCATATTCTCATTCAGTGCAGTGAAATAAATCTTAGCAGGAAATAAAGCACTTCCCATTACCCTACTGAGAGGAACTGTCTCGCCGTCCCGCGATGTTCGTGGTTTCTCTTTTCAAGCATGATTCGCTTTTCGCCACTTTGAAAGACGTTCATTGTTGTCACCTCCGTAGCATGATCTCTGAACGGAGATCGCTGCTCCAGTAGTTACATCGCAAAAGACACCTGTCTCACGAGCTTTAGACACAAGATCGGTTAATGAGACATTCCCGCTCAAACCAAGTGTCTCCATATTTTTATCACAACCATTCGCCGCTCTTTTTAGCAGCACATAAGTTACGTCACTCTGATAATTTGAATACCTATTATTTTATCCGCCTTTACGGCGAGAAATCAAATAGCCCTTGCGCCAACCAACATACGTCATCATCACTCTTATAATGCGCATGACCCTAATTGTTTAATTAAGACACTTGTTATTGATAACAATAACACTCAGTGTTTACTGCTAGCTTTATTAGAGGAGCAAAAATCTAAACAGTTAAAAATCACCTCAGTCTGGAAACACAACCAAAGCCAGGGCTGCACGGCTTCAAAACGGGTGGCAACTAAAGCTATGATGAGCTCCAAATAGCTGGATGTGTCACATCGGTGACAGTTTTTTAAGAAACGACTAACCCTGCCCTGTTTTTTTTTTTTGTATGATGTCTTGTCACTTTGTCGATGTGGATGAAGCAGTTGGTGGCAAGTTTCCAGCCTGCTGTAACTCATCTATATACATTGAGGCCTTCTAACTTGCCGATTTGCTTGTGTCCTTTTGAAACCTGGTTTATGTTTTATTCCCACCTTTTCTGTTGGTTTTGTTCCTCAGTAAAACCTACCATTCGATAGCCGAGACCAATATTTTTTTTTTTAATTTATTTTCAAAATGACTTCGTAGGAGTATTCGTACATACCTCTCGGCTTGTTTCGAAACAAATTTGAAGGTGAACAATTATTCTCAATTCTTGCAAGACGCTTAAAGTTCTTGTTTTTTATGTCACAGAATTGAACACAGTTTGTATATTGACCAAAAATATGTGGTGAACGTCAATGGTTTCTTTGACCTCTGAAATGGCGGTAGCAGCTTCTTACACAGCAAGCAAGACCGTAAACTTATGAAAAAATTTGTAATCACGAGGTTTCATTGAAGCCGACATATCAGCAAGTGGACATTTACGATTCAGGACTGCAACCACGAGTACAAGTACGCTGGTGAAAACGTCTCCTGCAGTGGCGGCACGCGTTCTTGAACTTACCCTCCGAGTTGCTCCTGAGCTGAACGTTTTTAGGGGGCGAAGCTGCATAGATCCTAGCCTTGTTTTTTCTTGTCTTGATGCAGAACCGTTGCTATAGTTGAAAGGCGACTTTAACTTTCGCCTCATAGAATGGGCCACGCTGTCATCACCATGTCAGACGTCAAATGAGTTTCTTAACTATAGACTTAAACCTCTTTCAAACTGTTCTGAAGCCTACAGGTGGTGCAAACATTCTAGATCTTATTCTACCTACTGCTCCGGACACAATACGTAAAACGAATTACTTGGACGGATTCAGTGACCACACGCTACTCCAAGTAGAGATAAACATACCCCGACCTGTAGCCAGTGTACATGTAAAGCAAATTCGAAACTATAATAAAGGAAATTATCAGGAGATTAATTTTCAACTAGCATTGTTTTTTGAAAATACTTTTTTACCTTGCTTCCACAATTGATGTGTCCAAGAGAACTGGCTGCTTTTCAAGCAAATTTTGTGTATGATATTGGACAAATTTGTACCCCTGGTTAGAATTAGCAACAATAAATCAAATCCGTGGTTCACTAGAAATCTTCAATAAATGCGGAATAAGAAAAAGCGGCTATATAATAATGCAAAGTGCTCGCGCAGTTTTTCTTGTTGGCTGAAATATAAAACCGGCATAAGGCATGTTGCGCTGCTTTAAGTAAGGCTAAGGCGAAGTATTATTCTATTTACCTGCCCACACTACTGAAAAACAACCCAGCTAATTTTTGGAAAGTCATCAATCCCACCAGCGAGAACCAGGACATGTCATTGCACTTTTGCAACAACGCCCCTCTTTCAGCTAGCCAATGCCCAACAGCACTTAATTCTTTTTTCACTTTTGTCTTCATGAAAGAGAACAGTACAAACATACCCTACGTATCCGAGCTTGACAGCCAATTCATGGAACCAGTAGACATTGAGCTAGACGGCATGAGAGAGAGAGAACAAACATTTATTAATAACAAATGCACACTGAGCCTTCTTTGGGTGGGGCCCTCAGTCCAGGGCTCCATTGCCTTGCGTGACCCTGCGAGCCCGCTGGATCAGCTGCTGCTGTTCCTGCCGGCGTAAGCTGAGCAGTGCAGACTCCCAAGAGGAAGGGGTGGGATTGGGAATGGGAGGAACGCCCTGTGGGGCTGAGCATTTATAGCCATAAACAATCTCAAGTTATCTTTGTCGTGCGGTGGAGATGGAATTAGTTCTAAGGTGCTAAAAATACAGTAATGGTCTCAAGCAAAATTCTACTCTATATATTCCGGCAGTGTGTAGAAACTAGTATAATACCGTCTCACTGAAAGTTGGCAAAAGTAAAGTGGAAATAAATCCTCATGTGAAAATTACCGTCCTATTTCGCTTACATGCATTTGGTGTAAAATGCTAGAACGCATCATTGCTTCGCATATTTACAGACATCTGGAATACAATAAATTCTTTTTAAAATATCTACACGGTTTCCGAAAGAGTTTTTTGTGTGACAATCAGCTGTTCGAACTAACCACAGATCTTCATGCAAATATGGACAATAATTATCAAACTGACTGCGTGTTCTTAGACTACTCAAAGTCTTTTTACCGGGTTGCACACTGTCGCCTGATGTGGAAACTATCCGCCTTGAAGTTAGACTCCCGTACACTATCATGGCTTTGCAATTTTCTGTCTAATCGGCACCAGTACACAACAGTGAACAATTTTTCTTCTTCTCTAACTGATGTTTCTTCAGGTGTACCACAAGGCAGCATACTCGCACCATTAGTTTTCCTCATATTCATAAGTAATCTTCCGCAACATGTCTCTTCTTGCACCGGGGTATTATTATTATGACGACTGCATTACTTACCGTCCAATCAAAAACTTTAATGATCATCTGTCGCTTCAAAATGACTTCGATGTAATTAATGGTTGGTGTTGTACATGGCTCATGACGCTAAATGTCGCAAAATGCAAAGTGATGTCATTCATACGTAAATCTAGCAGATCCGAATTTTCATAGAGCATTAATCAGTTCATCATCTCGATTGCAACGCAATATCGGTACTTGGGCATTATACTTACACCTACTCTATCGTGGTTGGACCACATTAAAGCGATCTCTGCCAAGGCATCCAGGTCACTTAGTTTCTTAAGACGCAATTTGAAAGCTGCACCTTCAAGCATTCGCAAATTATCATACGTAACCCCGGTTCGCCTTCAACAAGAATATGCCTGTTCGATCTAGTCTCCCCCACCAAAAATACTTAATTGACACGTTGGAAAAAATCAGAATCGGTCAAGCCGCTTCATCGCCAATAACTACAATCCCCATTCCAGTATATCGTATATAAAACGACAACTTTCACTTCCACTCTTGAACATCCGTCGTGACATTGCCTTGATTTCATTCTTTCATAAAATCACCCACTCCTCCCGAATCACCGTTACTGGTCTGCACAAACCATATCTCACCTCACGTAGATTAAACAATTATCTCAGCTATTCCCGTATATACGGCTCTACAAACGCGTTCAAAAAGTCGGCACTCCCACGTGCCATTATTCTCTGGAATAGTTTGCCTGATTACATTGCTGCCGAGACAAATCATGAAAGATTCCGTCATATGTTATCGATCCACTTCACAAACTTCACCAAGTAGATGCATTTCCGCAGCGCAAGGATGAATTTTGGGAACTTTTACACCATACACCATCCTCAAAGCAAATCTCTCGTATGCTACGCCAGATGAGTTATTTATGACTGGCAGTTATCCTGCCTATCGCCCTTTTTTTTGTTCGCGCAGTAAATTCACCCCACTGTATTGCCACTATGAAATGTATCGCTTTTTTTCTTCATTGCGCATGGTATTAGATTTTATTTTGTAAAACATGAACTCGTTTTAAAGATTGTTGCAGCTGTGACATGTAACCGCTCCCTTCTTGTGCTCAATAAACGCACACTTCAGTTTAGTGTTTGCATGCGTGCGTCATCTTTACATGTATATACTTATCTATAATGCTTTCTGTTTAATATATTGCAATTTCATCTTTCCTCATGTATTTTTGCCAACTCTATGTATATATGTACATGTATCTAGTGTATTGCCCCCCTTACTACATGCCCCCACTCCTGGGGCCTGTAAGGTACTTAGAAAGAAAATACGTGGCACATAAAAAAAGTTTTACGGCAGACTTCAATGTAGACAGAGTGAAGCTGTTTTCATTTTTTTGGTTAGTTTGGAGGATTGAAGCATTAAGTAGTTCATTATTTGTAACTCTTTGCCATATAAGGTTACGAAAAATCGGGCTCTGCCAAGTTGCAAGTTTTTGCATGCGCGCAAAAGAAGCGTGAGGCAATGTTACGGAAGGGGAAAAAAAACCTCTAGAGAACGGCAGTGTATAAGAGTGTCGGTGCATAAAAAAAAGCGATGCCACAGTGAAGTTTGCATGATTGTTTCTTTCTGAACTCAGATGCGAAATGACTGACAAAATCTGCACAATGGTCGGACGAAAACTACAGCTACTGATGAGTGTGTGGGCCGACTTGGGCTTCGAGTATAAGCCCACACGGAGCCGCTTTGAGCGCACCAAGAGCCACATCGAAACGCTGCTCAACCAGATGATTGGTAGTGAGGTGGAAATGAAAGAAAGGCTTTTGAAGAAAATCGCGCAGTGGAAGGATCACCTGCACCAGCTCTGCAGAGAGCTTTCAATACCGCTCCCTGAGGTAAGATAATCGCACGAGGTCACCGATGATTTTTTTTTTTCCAAAACGCATGTATGATCGTTAAACATGGGCGTATCCGCTCGTTAATGTTCGCAAATAAATTGTAACAATGTATTAGCTTTCGTTCTTCGAACTGGAGAGAGTCTGCTTCAAGATAGCTTTATGATCTAATGGCACGTGGACGCACATAGTTAATTAAGGTGTTCATTGTGACAAATATGGTGACGGCTGGGGATATGTATTCTGTGTACGGAGAGGCTTGCCATGGCCAAAATAACAAAATGAATATTTATATAAAATAGTGATAGCTAATCAACATCACAGCGAACAATGCGCCAGCAAGAGACGTGGACAGACGGATTCTGGCACGAATGTTGCTAACATGAGGCAGTGTTAAGTGTGAGTAAATGTATTACCCTTCATTCACGTGTTAGCATACCTAACAGCTGTCAAATAAAGTGGCGCATAGCTTCCTCATGCTTATCTTCTTAGGAAGTTGTATTGCATCTTGACTACAGTGTGGCTTCTTGTTGGGCTACCCAGTTCACATTTAGGAAATTTTTCAACTGTTCAAAGACACGACAGATGAACACACACCATTCTATGTTTCCATCTGTTCTTTTGTTTTGTCTAGTCTCTTTCCATCTGTTTTTTTGTTTTTGTCTAGTACCAACTTGCAACGTGATTGAACAACAGGAAATATAGTTGTTCAAGTTATTTAAGATCTATAGAACAGGATGTGACAGTGAAATAACATGGCCAGGAATCATAGACAGTTGAGAAAGTGTCCCACCAGGTGTCACCACTGAGTCGAAAATTGTGCATATATGCGGCGCCTGCCGAAGCAGTGGCGAAGGGATCTCATGAGACATTGGACTCTTCCATGCTCTTGCCCTCCCTCATCCCCTCCTGAGCATTGTGTATCCCTTCGCTCGACCACGGCCGGGCTGCGTATTTGAAATTGCTGGTCCCGCATCGCAAGAAAGAGGGAAAAGAAAGATTGCGAGGAGGACGCCAGGATTTGCAGACAACCCTGTTTTATTTCTAATTACATACGTCTAGTTGAACCAAACGTATCTCGGTACGGTCAATACGGTGAACTAAAGGTGTGGTTGAGCACTTCGCATGCAGCGTACGCAATGTATTGTGACACGTACGTAGGCTTGTTACGTACGCCCAACTAAAAGTGTTCATTAAAATTAATTTTGAAGGGGCATTATCAACAGTTTTCGGACGTATAAATACTTAAACAAAATAGCGTTCGCTTTTTTTTTCAAAACAATGGATTTTTTTTTGCTGATGCAGTGCTAAATAAAATATCAAATTTCTCATTGGACAGTTATTTCCAATAATGCACCTCTTGAGATGCCAAGCTTCCCTCCACACTGTTATTTTTCAGATGGGCTGCCAGCTATATAAGTAACGTTAATATTGATTACCAACAAACAAAACAAGCCCACAACTTGCACTACTTCGCTTCATTGAGACTATTGCCTCGCGTCCAACGGCCTAAACACGCATTTTGAAGACATTAGGAACTTTATGGTGCATATTTTTGAGTACTTAAGGTTTGTGGTTGAAAAAAAAAAGCGATTTCGCCATCGGACACATAGGCTGACACAGGAATAATACTATAAGTAACCACGTCGAAATCACGCTGGTGGCTGTTGTATCCCCCTTTTCTCAATCCCATCTTAGGAGAAATTGGCGCCAGCCGTGACAGACTTCCCCAGATACGTGGTTTCCCATGTACAACTTTCGAGAGTACACCAAGTAGTTCTAGTCTGGTAGCACGTGAGCACGTGATATAGCTATCCCGGTAGCCTTGTCGGAGAAAACAGTGCAACTGACGCTGCCGTTTCATTTCAGTTCACGGCGTCCATCTCAATACTTGAACAAGAAAACACCGTCGGGAAAACCTGGAGCATCTGAGCGGGTAAACAAGAAGCTAAAGAAAAAAGAGGGTAAAGGATATGCAAAGCTGGGCACACATTGCTTGAACATGTGCAGTGTCTACATTTCGTCAGAAAAGGACCTTCAGGAGATGGAGCTTCGGGTTCAAGCTCTTAAGCAGGAGAAGGTTAGTGTCTGCTAGCGCAGCGGCATTGAAAAGGTTTCTTGGAAAATTTTGTTTGTGCTATATTTGCAATAGCCTACCTTGCATAGGGTAGAAAAAAGTGATATTAAGAATGCTTTTTTGTTCAAGACAAGTGACCACGACGATGTTCTGTTACAGCAGAATAAATAACTGTATATTAGCGCACAATGCAAGGTGACAACGAGAAAAGGCATTAAAGCCAGCACACTAAGCATAGGCCACTTTTCAGTGGGTACAAGCAGCCAAATTAACGCGTAAAATTTCAAAGCCTTGTTTTTACTGACATAGGGCTCGCCGGCGAAATATTTTATTAAATTTTAAAAACTTAGCGATTCTGTTTTTTTTTTTTTTTTCAAACAAATATTTTCCTCTCGATCGCCGCCATGGCCTCACTGACATGTTTGCTCCACGGTTAAAATGTTATTAAACATAAACAGATTCCAATACTTTTTGTACAGTTACTGTGCGTCAAACTTGCAATCTCTCCCTCCTCGGCGCGAAACCACTAGCCACGGAGCGAGCGTGGACGATATTGCTTGCAGCCCCGCCGCGGTGGTCTAGTGGCTAAGGTACTCGGCCGCTGACCCGCAGGTCGCGGGTTCGATTCCCGGCTGCGGAGGCTGCATTTCCGATGGAGGCGGAAATGTTGTAGGCCCGTGTACTCAGATTTGGGTGCACGTTAAAGAACCCCAGGTGGTCAAAATTTCCGGAGCCCTCCACTACGGCGTCTCTCATAATCAAATGGTGGTTTTGGGACGTTAAACCCTCAAATCAATCAATCGATATTGCTTGCAAGAGCGCGGCTTTGGGAACAGTTGACGAGGTAAAGCATTCGGCAAGCCTCTTCCTTGAAAAAGTGCTTTATTTTCTTCTTTTGAAAATGTTAGCTTGCCTGTCGCTGCTGTTCAATGTTAAAGGCAATAGCGGAAAAAAAAGGAAATACAAGTGTGGTACTTTTGTATCATTGTACAGTCACAATCTGCATTTTAAAATGCATACGCAGGCTTCAAATTCGGTATGAATATATATGGAGTAGCCACGTTGCTTAATAAAGACTAGCGCATGGTAAGTACCAGTGTGGTGAAGCCTTCGGTAATTCACGCTTGCTAAGCTATTTATTAGAAAGCATGTCGACAATGTCCCTCAGCAGTACGTAATAGCTCCTGCAAAATTTCAGGATGTTTGTGTTGCATCAGTTCATTCAAAGGCTTTGCATGCGAATGCTTCTAGTCTTCGTTACTTATCCTTCGCTTGAAAGTTTTCTCTGAAAATGAGGTGAACAAAAGTGCAGACTCCAACACAGTGCAATGAATTCGTTCAGGAGAATTAATGATGTGTTGACTTTGTGCCAGATACAATGTAGGTGAGTGGACATAGTTCGTCTACTCGCCATCACTCCGACTCTTGTTTTCGTGTCCACAACTTTCTTCTCACTCACTGCAAAGATTCCACGTTTGGACTGCCAGCTGCCCGCTGTTGTAGTGAGCACATGCTTAAAGGGAGATGCTTCTTGAAAAAAAAAGAAGAAAGTTTTTTTCAATCTGTAGCCTCAGGAAATAAATGTTTTGCTGTTTGGATGACTTTCTATAGTCATTTCAAATAGGTAATTACTTTTACACTAAGTTGCATAGTTTCTGTTTTGCTTCTTGATGGTGTGTAATAAACTATTGCTCTTTTTGATACTTTTTCTTGCCACTAACTTTTTATAATTAAGTCAGTAATGGCTCACATCTCCACATTGACTATAGGATCAAAGTTACTATAAAACTGTGTGTGTAATACATATAAACGAAGAAAAAAATTGTAATGTGAGAAGTCCTAAATTTTCAGCCCATGCTGGTTGCATACTTAATTTCACAATAAATATATAAATGAAAACATGTTGTAAAGAAGATAATTACAATCTTCACAAGTTGATCTCAATCCGGCTATAAGAATTACCAAAAACATGACCTCGAAACTAAAAAAATTACCTAAAGTTGCATCTCGAGAAAAATTTGTTTTCTCTCTAGAAATGAGCACTTATCAGTGTGGCAGCAAAGTGCTTTCGAAAACGATTTCTTTCATTATGAAAGTGTTGGAATCGTGGTTATATTGAGAGAGAGAAGAGGCACTATTAAAGTGTCCCTGCTGGGGTCAAAGGTGGCGGGGGGCCAGGAGGTGGTTCTCTCTGTAACCCCCTTTGTCAGGTGGCAGCCAGGCCTTGAATCCTGCCGGCGTCCTCGGCGAGCTGGACACCCCAGAGCTGGTCCTCCGGGCACATGCTGAGCAGCACAGCCTCTCACTGCTCGGCCGTGGTTATTGTGAATATAGGGTTCAGTCTGTGTTTAATTGAGTGAGTAGCTGCGGGGCAGGCCCATATAATATGGTAGAGCTCGGCGTTAGGTGCACTGCACGCTTTGCATTGTGGTGTGTGAACAGCTGGGTAAATACGGCTGTACAGTGACGGACAGGGGTAAGTGCGTGTCTATAATAGACGCCAGGTAGTGAATCGCTGCTTACTAAAACACTTGTCTGGTGGTTGGTATTTAAGTCAGGCCTTGCGGTAATACATTAGGATTTCTCTAAAGGTAGCCATTCTGTCCCTTGCATTTTCGCGAAAAGAGGATCGAGACTATCATCTCTCGCTTAGCTGCGTCAGGTCGTGAGGGGTGGTGCTCTGTTGGATGTCATGCCCGGTGGACGAGAGCTTGGATGGCATCATGAGCGTTCCCCGCGAACCCCGAATGGCCCGCAGTCCAGATGATCTTAACGCGGTGGCGACGTGACAGAGGTGTACTTGTGAAAATGTGAAACGCCGGTTAGGAGATCAAACATTTGGTAAAGTTGCGGATGGCAGTCTTGGAGTCGCTGACGATGCAGGATGCTTGGGTTGAGGCGTAGGCTAGAGCGATGGCTGCTTCTTCGCTTTGGGTTTCTTTTCTCGAATAGTTCCAGTTGCGGAAATTATGTACTGTGGCTTGATGGCGACAGCGAGGGCCCCGGCCCGGTGCGTAGAATATTTCGCTGCGTATACATACACCACGTGCGTGACATGCGCATAGCGCTTACCTGGTCACTTGGTGCGGTCTACTTGTCTTTCTGGGTTATATTCAGGGTACATATTGCGTGGTAGGGGGGAAATCATGAAGGTGTCGCAAATGTTTGGAGAAATCGGTAGTTTCTGGCCACACTGGGAGACGTGCCGTATGCCTAGAACTCACGTGAGATGACGTCCTGTAGGAGTTTGAACTAATCGTTCGTAGTGCTATATACGTTGGGCTTCAATGAATTTGTCTATACATAGTGTTCATGTGATGCTACTTCCACCATTGTCGCCATCTCCCGGCATGCCCTGGTACCTCGCTGGGCACCTATACAGCAGTTTGTGTGCTGCAGTGCGGTTTCCTGGGGCTCATCATCTGTCGCCATGTGCGATGTTGAAATGGAAGCCGTGCGGTTTTTCGTTGTCATGCTTTAACGAGCTCATCGGGTCAGGAAGGCCTCGCTTGTTCACTCGATACAAGATCAGGATATCAAAACATGTGACACGTATACCAGCCACCGCGTACACCAGCTGCCCGCCATGATGTACGAGGACACTTATCTCGCTTTCACTACAAATTACGTGGCCCAAGAACAAGTGAAAGCCCAAAGTCTCTCGAGCCGCAATTTTAAAACTGCATGAGCGAAGCACACAGATCCCATCGAAAACGATTGATCATGCAGAGCTAGGCAAGTTTACAGGAGATATATTATTAGTAATAGTGTAACGGGGTTTATTTGCAGCGCAGAAAGCGAAGCAGTCAGCAGCATCCGGCCAAGCGCAGCAAGCACGAGCTTATGCTGATGGCGATGCCCCTGATACGCGGAGAAATGCCGCTGAAGCTCCTCTTCTTCACTACAATCGCCCTCTGCACAAAAAGACGCCATCCTGGCGGATTAGGGGGAGGAAACGACTAATGGGTCGTAATATGGCTTGAGACGAGAGACGTGGACAGTGTCGCGACCGCGGTAGCGTAGGTCTGTGGATGGGATGATGGGCTCCACGATATCGTTGACGAGTGACGTTTGCTCTACAACGCGGTATGGCCCGATGTATTTGGGAAGAAGTTTTGCGGAGCGGCCAGGCGCGGTAGCAGGTGTCCGAAACCATACTAATGAACCAGGTGGAAAGTTTGGAGCCGAACGGTCTCCAGTCTGGCGGGATTGCTGCTGCCACTGGTCCTCGGTAGAAAAAGAGCGGGCAAGCTGGCGGCATTCTTCAGCATGTCGGGCAGCTTCGGGCAGAGTTGTACTTTCGGACTCATAAGGTTTATATGGAAGAATAGTGTCTACTCTATTTGAAGGTTCTCGTCCGTACAAAAGAAAGTATGGCGAAAATCCAGTAGTAGCTTGTACGGCAGTATTATACGCGTAGGTGACGAATGGGAGAACTTGGTCCCAATTTGAATGATCAGAGGCGACGTACATCGACAGCATACTGCCAAGAGTACGGTTGAAGCGCTCCGTCATGCCATTTGTATGAGGGTGGTACGTTGTACTTGTGCGGTGCACGATTCGGCATTCGTTGAGTAATGCCTTCAAGGCGTCAGAAAGGAAGGCACGGCCTCTGTCACTTAAGAGCTCGCGAGGGGCACCATGACGCAGAATGAAACGTTGCAACAGAAAGGTTCCAACGTCACGGGCTGTGGCAGTCGGCAGCGCGGCTGTTTCGGCATAGCGTGTCAGATCGCAACAATAATCCAGCGATTACCAGCTAGAGTTGATGGTAGTGGTCCGTAAATGTCAATGCCGACGCGATCAAAAGGTCGACTAGGACAAGGAAGAGGTTTTGACGGGTAGACTTGCCCGGGAGGTAACTTTTGTCGTTGGCACTGAGCACACGAGCGAATGAACTTTCGCACGTAGTTATACATGCCACGCCAATGATATCTGAGTCGAAGCCTAGCGTATGTCTTGAAGAGGCCTGCGTGGGCGCACTGTGGGTCCGCTTCGCAGATGGCAGCTCGAAGATGGCGGGGTATCACAAGGAGACACTTGCGACCGTCAGAAAGGTAGTTGCGTCGATAAAGAAGATCATCCCTTAGGCAAAAGTTGCTAGCCTGGCGGCGGAGAGCGCGAGACGGCGAAGGAGTGAGAGGATAAGAAAGAATGCTTATGAGGCCACTGATCCAGGGATCCTTTCGTTGTTCCACCGTCATGTTGCGCAAGGCGGATGACGCAAGTGCAGGCTCGAGGGAAGATAGGCAAACACCTTCATCCGATATGGGTGAGCGAGAAAGGGCGTCGGCGTCCGTGTGCTTACGACCAGATCTGTAAATAACGCTGATGTCGTATTCCTGAAGTTTGAGCGCCCAGCGAGCAAGTCGTCCGGAAGGGTCTTTAAGTGTGGATAGCCAACAAAGGGCGTGGTGGTCAGTGACGACGTCGAATGCGTGACCATACAGGTAGGGGCGAAATTTTCCAAGGGCCCAAATAATAGCTAAACACTCTTTCTCGGTCACGGAGTAGTTAGCCTCGGCTTTCGTCAAAGTACGGCTTGCGTAGGCGACGACATATTCATCAAACCCTGCCTTTCGTTGCGCGAGCACAGCGCCAAGTCCAACGCCGCTGGCATCAGTATGAACCTCCGTGGGAGCGGCAGGATCGTAGTGGCGGAGGATGGGTGGTGAAGTCAGCAGGTGGCGTAATTTGGTGAATGCATCGTCGCATGCTGGTGACCAGGTGGAAAGGTCCTTGTCGCCGCTAAGAAGGTCTGTACGGGGCGCACATATGGAAGCAAAATTTCTAATAAAGCGTCGGAAGTATGACGACAAGCCGACAAAACTTCTAAGTTCCTTTAAGTTCTTTGGCTTCGGAAAATCGGCGACTGCTCGAAGCTTGGCGGCGTCAGGAAGTATGCCGTCCCGCGATACGACGTGGCCAAGAATGGTGAGCTGCCGAGCACCAAAACGACACTTCTTGAGGTTGAGTTGAAGGCCAGCGTTGGTGAGACGTGTGAGGACGTGCTCGAGACGATTTAAATGGGTGTCGAAATCGGTGGAAAAGACAACTACGTCATCGAGGTAGCATAAACATGTGTTCCATTTGAGGCCTCGTAAAATAGCGCCATCATTCTTTCAAAAGTGGCTGGAGCGTTACAAAGGCCGAAAGGCATAACGGTAAACTCGTATAACCCATCAGGTGTGACAAATGCTGTTTTCGGTCGGTCAGATGCTTCCATAGAAACTTGCCAGTATCCAGACCGTAAATCCAGCGAAGAGAAGTATTCTGCTCCCTGCAAACAGTCAAGGGCGTCGTCTATTCGAGGTAACGGGTAAACGTCCTTGCGGGTGATCTTGTTTAAACGTCGATAGTCCACACAGAACCGAATGGAGCCATCCTTCTTCTTAACAAGAACGACCGGTGACGCCCAGGGACTGTTAGAAGGCTGTACAATACCCCGCTGGAGCATGTCAGCAACCTGGTCGTCAATAACACGGCGCTCCGACGCTGAGACTCGGTAGGGGCGCTGCCGTAGAGGCGTATGGCTTCCTGTGTCGATCTTGTGAGATATGTTCGATGTGCGACTGAGGCCAGAAGCGTGGCTGTCAAAAGAAGTACGAAACTTTTGCAGCAGGTTCACTAACTGGCTTCATTCTGAAGAAGACGTTGCGACATCGATGGAGCGGTGGAAAGCGTCAAGGAGTGACTGGTCAACAACAGTCAGAAATGAGTGCGCTGAGGTCCGTAGAAAGTAAACTAGATGGAGCGTCAAAAATGTGACGGGCGTCGATCGGATGCACGTGACCGAGACATTCACCATAGAATAAAGGTAAAGGCCCTTCTAGCGTATTGTACACGAGCGTCTTCGTGACGCCATGGTGGAGAGTAAGGAGAGCAATGGGCAGTGGAGAACATTTGCGTTGAAGGAACAGGGCAGAGGGCGTAAATAAAACATCACCGTCGGAAATAGCGTCACACGACACAGTCACCAGCAGAGAAGAGCGCGGTGGTACGGTGGTGTCGTCGGAAACAAACAGTTTATAACACGGCAGGGAGGCTTCGACAGCGTCAACATCAGGAAGTGCAGATAGCTCAAGTTCAGCGCGACAGCAGTCAATGACGGCATTATTATTCGCAAGAAAGTCCCAGCCGAGTATTATGTCATGGGAACACGAGGGCAGCACTACGAATTCGACGATATACACAATCCCTTCGATGACGACTCGTGTGGTGTAGGCTGCGAGAGGTGTTACACTTTCTGGGTTAGCCGTTTTAAGAGAGAGGCCGGATAATGGCGTCAGAACTTTGCGGAGTTTGCGGCACAGGTTGATGGACAGGACGGATAGAGCGGCTCCGGTGTCAACAAGCGCCATGACGACGATACCATCGACTGACACTTCAATGACGTTAGCTGGACAGGGGCGAGGACTTGTGCATGGCGACGGGGACGCAGTTCGTGCCTTGGAAACTGCGGCCGTTAGTTTTCCTGGTCGGTGGGTCCGGAACGGCGACGCCTAGGGGAAAGCGAATGTCGACGTGGAGATGGGGAGCGGCGGGTCGGGCCGTGTGGACGATCAGAAGGAAAGGAAGAGGAAGGAGGGCTTGAAGGCGTAGACGAAAACTGAGGGTCGAAAGAGGGCATTCGTCGAATGTTCTGGGCAGCCTGGCGACGACGACAATAACGTGCCACGTGGCCAACACCACCACAAGCAAAACATATGGGATGGTTGTCGTAGGTCCGCCATTGGTCGGAGTAGACTCAGACTTGCGGCTGGGGGGCAGAAAACTGCGGCCGAGGTGGTATCGGCATAGGCGGCGGTGAATAGGTCGGCGACGAAAAGGGCGGCGGCGAATACATAGGCGCTGGCTGGAACGCAGGCTGTCGAGGTCGAGCAACGGCTTCGGCGTACGTGAGAGGTGCGGCGACTGGGGGAAGTTCACGGGCGGGAGGAAGAACTTGTGCGACCTGGTCTTGAATAAAGTCGCGGAGTGTAGACGGCAATCTGCGTGGTTGATCGGGTACACAGGACATCAAAGAGAGCTGACGAGCGACCTCAGCGCAGATGAACTCTTGGATCTTGGAGAGAAGAGGGGCATGGTCTTCTCCTATGCCAAGGGTGGAGAACCAACCGTTAAATACCTGGGGTTCTTTAACGTGCACCCAAATCTGAGTACACAAGTAACAAGAATAAGTTATGCACAAGTAAGCAACATTGGTGCATCAATTTTAGTGTGCACATGCCTGTAACCTATATTCAAAGCTTATAAATTTAGGGGAAGATGAAGGCATAACTATGAGAAGCTATTGAACAAGGAATGTTGCTGCAGCCAGCAGCCTTTCTTGTTCAGGAGTCACTCATTACTTAGCACCAGCACACTGTGAATATAGGAAACCTATTCAGTAGATTACATCATGAGAGCTTCCACACAACTTTGTACACATTCACTCAAAGATTCCAGCTGGCAGATAATACATAAATTTTTGATCACCATGTTTCTTTTTTGTGTATTACAATTCCTTAACATAGAAGCCTTGGGCACAGTGTTCATATCACTTGGTTACCCCAGTATGTGCGATGGAGCATAATAAAACTTGGCGAATATTTTTTACGCCACTTTCTACTGCTATAGACATGTAATTATCATCACCAACTTTTATATTTTAACATCACACATGGATAATAAAGCACGTACCCTTGTATTGGTTCGAGCCTGCAGTAGAGTTCCGCACTTTTGTTGCTCATAAAACTTTTCACTTTTGATTTTAATCTTTAGTGCTTTAGATAGCTGGTTTCCTCTCAATTATGGCTATTCAATGTGATTTTATTTCAGACTTCTATTTAACATTTACCCTTTTCTCTGCTCTTACGACACATCTATCAGCGTCATGTTGTTTTCAGTAGTTTGCGCATTCCTTACAATGTCAACCAGCTTAGCAATTTTCGGGCAGTCAGTCAATGTTGATGTCTTAAAAGTGTTGTGCAGGATTGGTTTTGAAAAAGTAGACAGCAAGGACACCGGCTGTGTTCAGAGTTACTTTGTCTATTCCCCACATACTCTAATACTTTGCTCTCTTTTAATGTCATTTAGGCAACGATCCTGAAAAGTTGCTTTTTTTTTTCCTGCATCTACTTGTGAGAATGAGTTTGGTACCAAATACAAATTATCTTTCACATCAACGTCATCATTCTTTAATGCACTTGGTGCAGTTTTTATGCTTTACAAGTAAGTGGAAGCAGTCAATGAAATTGGGTGATTTAATTATTTTTGATGGGCGGAGCGTTGTTGGCTGTTATGTGTTTTTTCTGCTGTAAGCGACACTTGTCCTCTGTAAAGCCTCAAAAATGAAAACTCTCTCTTTCTCTTAAGGTTTCAAAGTGGAGATGGATAAATGCACTATGCGCTTCCTCACTTTGAAGTTCAACTGTTGATCATGAGTGGTAGAGCACACCATAATTTTCACAAAAGTCAAACTAATAAACAGCATACATTGAGATGTTGTTCTTGTCATTCATGATTTATTTGTTCAACTATTGTTTACGTGCATTGTGGTCACCTGATGCATAAAACTAAGACAGATTTATATATTAATGAGCCTACAGTTACTTAATACCATGAGCACATTAAACCAGGTTCACTTAAATGCAGTGTACTGCTGTCATGATGATAATATGATGATCTCCTGTGATATGCATTTTGTATTTTTTTATATATATAGCACCTTCAAATGCATACCTTGTACCATAAATTGCAGTTTAAACAGCATTTACAAATGCATAGAAATAAAAACAATTTGCTAGTTTACCTTAAAATTTTTTGAGACATTGTTTTTTCTAGAACTTGAAGCTATTGGGAATAAACAGATAAGAAGATACGTGTAAGTGCTACGTAAAACATACTCTACTTTATGATTCACTTCCAAAAGATTGCATTGTGCCATTTTCATACACAGGAGGCAAAAATTGCATATTGTGCAGCACAACTGTGTTATTATTATGAAATCCTCCTGGACTGCTGCCTAATGACATTATGATACACTCTATGAACAATACCAAAGCAAAATATCACATAATGGTAGTTAATCTAAATAAAAGAGACCTGCTAGGAGGGAGGAGTTGAAGAGAGCAATAGTAAGTTAGGCTACTTGGTGACTGCACCTAGTTTATTCTTCCTATTGAGACAATAAGGGGGACAGAGATCAAGGTATTTAGCTGATAGAATCTGATAATAAATTCTCGGTGCCTGCCTACTCTTGTCAGTAGTACAAGAAACTACGATTGTCAAACCAAAGTTTGAAAACAAAGAGCTGCTAATTCGCAATAGCCCCAACACTGGAGTTTTACTGATGAATTTGCTAATTATCCATGTATATTACAATACAAATGACAAGTATTGAATCAGATACATGTATTTTGCTAGTATTTTGTGTAACTTCAGTGCTTACTGTCTCAGTATCTCGTGATAGTATACCGAGATGTGGTACCAAGTATCTTTGCCCAGGCCTAGTTGGTACCTTGTTTCAGTTCCTGGCTTAAGATATCAATTATTCAAATAATTGGGACTGGCGAAGAGCTATGAAGCCCATATCCCCCTTGGCTTGTCACGAAACATTTCTTGCAACAGATACGTACTGTGATATTGAGCAGGTGCAGACAGACCGCATTCACGCTTAAAAAAGGATGGCTGGAGGCCACACTGTGAATAATACAACTTTTCATATTTTTTTATCTCTGCTGTGTAAGTGCTATGAGCTTGACGTGATTTCACCAGCCTGATTAAGAAAACAGAGCAAGTTATTTGGACTGCTTCATCTTTTGAACTCCTTACAAAGGTTGGGTCGTGATAAATTGAAACTGCACTAACAAACCCGAAGAGGTGCAATCTAGCAAGAATCTTGATAGAGTGACACTTGAATGCACCCAGAGAATTTGCTTTTCGACTGGTTTAGTATGGCATACAAGGTGAACTTGCCGTAAACTCTCGAGCAAGCACCCTCTTGCAGTGAAGGATTATTTGAAAAGATTTGGAGCGGGGGCTCTTGCTCGGTCATGGTACGATTTTGAAGATTGTGATGATAGAGCTGCTAAGAATAAGGAATGCACACCCGTGCTTCTAATTAAATGCTTTATTGAATTTGCATGCATTCACTGTTTTCGTATGCCCTCATTGCGCAAACAAAAACTGTGAATGAAACGGTGAAAATGATTGGCGGGTAGAAGAGACCACATATTTGAAATCTCTCCTAGAAGGGAGGGTGGCACTTGCTCAGCATTTTACGGCAATCTAAAGCTACACCATCAAGTATGAAGGATAGTTTCAAAACCGAGATGTTTCTGTCATGGCCCTCTCATCAATGGTGATATTGAATAGGCTTCTTCACTTTACCAGCTTCTGTGCGGTCCATACTCACTTGTGAGTCGACTCACTCATACCGAGACAGAACTGTTAACTGTTTGAGTCTTACCAAGTAGTGTTTTTGTGAGTTTGCGTAAGAATGAATCTAGTTGAGAAAAAAATTTGAGTCATGAGTTCAAAAGAGTATGAACAAAAATTTGGGGAATCTAAGTGAGCTCAACTTTTTTTCTAAAGATATGTCCTAACCACTCCTTTTCAGAATAGCTATCAGCTTTATGTCTGCTCATGTTCACATCCATGTCTCCTAACACATACTGCAATGCACTACAGTCCTTGTTGATCGGAATTATCTCAACACCTAGTTCACTCAACACCAAGTTACGTAAAGTGCTAGTGAGAGACGCCTTGATTTTCTCACCTACCTCCCACAAACTGTGAATTAAACAAGAATTTCTCAATAAAAATATCATATCAGTCAAGTCATTCATTCAAAGTGTTGTTACTAGTTTGCAACTTCTGGTAACTTGTATTTCAAAGTATAAAATGAAGAGGTGTTGTGCAAAGCACCAAATTTGTCAGATATTGGTGTTTCAGAGCATTGACACTATGGTTAAAAAAGTTGATTATATGCCCATGTACCAATGAGTTTTAAGCTGTGAGTAATATATTGCTGAGTTTGAGGCACAGTGACCCCAGCTGAGGACACATTTAGTGAGCTTGAGTACGAGCGAGTTCGGTTGAAAAAAGTTTGACAGTCTGCGTCAAGTGCAAAATACATTTCTTGAGCAAGTCTGAGTGAGTTTAATGATTGGCCAGTGGGGTGGAGATTTGAAACTGAAGTTAGTATATGTGAAATCTTCCGGGCACACACTATTTGACACACGTGCTATGCATCAGCAGTCTGTTTTTAATCCAGCCCAGCAGGAGCCGATTCAGTGCTGCCCAAGTAGCTAAAATGCAGAAGTTTCAGGCAGTGTGTATATGGCTGGTGCAGCAAGAGTGCTGTAAAGTTTCGTCAGCTTTATCTGACAAGATCACTATAGCTGTTACATTGGCGGGGGGGGGGGGGGGGAAGCAAAGTTTACCCCATGACTTAATGGGGAGGAGGGCGGCAATAAACCTCTGCCCCCTCTGAAAGAGAACCCTGCACATGTCCCTCGTTATCGTAGCACTGGTGACACACACTTTATTTGCAAGGCCAGCAGGTAGAGGTAGATTGCCTGGCAGCAAACCTTACACATGGTCCGCAACTATATTCAAGTTTTTAAATACTTGATAAAACCTCTGTAGCGCTCGAATGTGTGACGTATGAACGTGAGGTCATGATATGGCCAATGCAACTTCCCTGTCGCATACGCCATGAAATCCTTTCAACCAGTGATGTGCGGCATGCACATACCCGCATACAGCGACCCAAGTGCGAAAATCGTAACCCCGTGTCACAGAAAATGCGGTGCCGCGCTTGGCGGTGTTGTCGATCGTTAAAAATACATCGCAGTTAGCCACAATCGAACCCAGGCAGTCTGTATGACAGTCAGGTATACCGCACGTACAGGGTCGGCTAGCTGTTATATCAATATATATATATATATATATATATATATATATATATATATATATATATATATATATATATATATATATATAGTCAAGCGTGCCGTGAACGCGCTTACGACCAGTATACGCATGTCGATGAAGGCGGAATAAGAGGCCCGTGTACTGTGCGATGTCCATTCACGCACCATATATGGCCTGAACATTTGGTCTGAATTTCCAGAGCCCTTCACTGCGGCGAGCCTGTTTTTGGCACGTAAAACCCTCGATATAACGACCACTTTGCGTCATACAGACCCACCCCGTAGCGTGCACTTTGCGACGATGAGACTTGCATTTCTGCTCTAACGTGTTAGCGCTAGCACTAACTCAAATGCGACCCGTACGGGCCGCATTTCAGAGCTGGACGCTGGCTGCGAGCCCGCGCGGCCCGACGTATGTACAAGGCGGCGTTGGCCTAGCTGCGGAATGTAGCATTTCATTCAACGTCTTGCATTTCTGCTCTAACGTGTTAGCACTAGCACTCACTCAAATGCGACCCGTACGGGCCGCATTTCAGAGCTCGACGCTGGCTGAGAGCCCGCGCGGCCCGACGTATGTACAAGGCGGCGTTGGCCTAGCTGCGGAATGTAGCATTTCAATCAACGTCTTGCATTTCTGCTCTAACATGTTAGCGCTAGCACTCACTCAAATGCGACTCGTACGGGCCGCATTTCAGAGCTCGACGCTGGCTGAGAGCCCGCGCGGGCCGACGTATGTACAAGGCGGCGTTGGCCTAGCTGCGGAATGTAGCATTTCATTCAACGTATCAGAGTGGTACATAAAAAATGACACGCGGATTGCAAGAAATTGTGTCTAAATAAGCTGTCTAATGGTTTAGACTTCAGTGAAGTACGACTGCAGGAATTTCTGTTCGTTGCTTGCACTGGTGGAACTGCCAAAACTGCCATTATTTTTTGCTTGGGCATAGCCATAGCTTGTGTATATTTAGACTGCTTATCCTTCGAGAAGTTTAGTGCCTCAGATGCAGGACAGGGGGATAATTCACAAAGGTTATCCCGCATGCTCATCGCTACGCATTGGGAAAATTCCTGCAGAGCATCTATATTTTAGGTTCGATATGGACTTTGCACCTGGCACGGCTTGCGCGATAAGCACTTCGTTGTCGCGCCCAGCCCGATGTGAGACGATATCGGCCTATTCGAGCCTGCGGGCCGTGCTCGGGCTTTTGGGCTACCCGAAGTTCGCACACACCTCTACTAAAGTAACGTTGGACCATGAGCTACTTTTCTAACACCAGTACTGGGCGCGCCTGGTTAAGGCCACGATATGCGCATAACTGACAATCTTGATCCACTTTGGAACACTTAGTGCAAAGCAAAAATACAACTGCTTCGTGTGAAATTAATGTAGACATATACAACCTAAAATTTTTACTTTGATAAAACCTTTGCTGTGCACAAGGCTCTGTTCACCTAGGTATAGTAAATTTTAAGGTGTTATATGTCATCCAATGACGCGTAACAGTGTTTCCAGAGATCGCTTACTTAAGGCAGAAAACCAACAAGAGATCAGAAAATGTTCTATTGTTTCATCTTCCCTACCATAAGAACAAAGCAGGGAAGTGTCAAACCATCTCTAAAATAAAAATTAAATAAGGGTATATGACAGCATAACCTAGTAATTATAACTTCAGACCTCTAGCTTGATGTTATGTGTTTTTTAAGGGTGCCCAAGAAATTTTTCAGAGACGGCACAGAAAATTCCTGCATCCTTTGCCTTCAAAAGCCCACAATATGTGCAATTTTCCAAATTAGGTTTCTCCTTACCCCTCGTTTACTGCTTTATTTAGCACTTTTAGACCAGTAACAAGCTTATAACATTATCACAAAAAACTAATAGCAAAAATGAGATGTCATCTGAAACTAACCTCAGTGCAAGTGACTTTAAGAAAACATACACACCCACAACTGCAGGTCTTGTACTAATTGCTCATTGGAAGCAGTATTCCTCTTTAAGTCCTTCACAAGGACAGCAACTCAGAACAATGAAAAGCTGAGCTGGCTGGTAAAAATACATGTTAGCAGAAGTAGCCGAGCAAACACAGACAAATAAAACTTGAGAACAAGACAACAATGTGCCCTCAGTGGGAGATAAGAAAGAATACTCATGCAAAGTTCAGAGTTTTTACTGCCAAGTGCACCTTCAAATTATAGAAGTCTTTGTTGTCTTGATCACTTTTCTTATATCAGTGTTTGCTTGACTAAACCTTCCTTTCGAGCAGATGAAAACTGTGTCTGCTTTCATGTGCAGCTTATGCTAAAAGGTATACAAGCTCACCAGCCAATCAAAATGTAACCTGAGCTTTGATGTGCCACATCACAAAATGATTATTAGTCATGTGCATGACAATGGCTCTTATTCTAAGCAAACATTCTTTTTAACGTGCAATGAAATCTTAGTACTTATCTTGAAGGCAAAGCTCAAGTGTCCTCAAGAGTTTTTCTCATTGAATTGAGCATCCTGTGAAAGGGCAGTATAAGGTACCCCTATTGGAGACTAGCTGGTACCGCTCGTAGCAACATTTGTGCGTTCATCCACCTAAAAATGTGACTAATGCGTTCACAGTCTGGGTGACTACAGGCTCCAAATGATTGTTAAACGACAAGTTGATTATGGTTATTGAACCCTTTGTTGCATGGGAGGAACCTATGTATGCATCAGAGCAGAACACTCTTGTTTTTTTTTTTTGCATTCACAAAAAAAAGGCACCAAAAAGGTATTGAAGTATAATCTTTATTTCATAAAATACCGAATGTCCGCTACAGTGAACAACATGCACAAGAAGTTCATTTTTCACCAATCGAGCTGTCTTGCTCGAACAAATTGTAGCGAAAAATTTGCTGCAGTACCACCAGAAAAGTTGCCAGAAATTTTTTTCTAGTGGAGCGGGCTAAGGGGGTGGGACACCGGGGGTTCAACTATTTAAAAAGTTATCTTGACTTCGCTAAGCCACAATATTTACTGTTCTTGGCTAGAATGACATTGATTAAAACATGCCAAATCACGATTTTATCTGTGTTTTAAGAGAAAGAAGTGAATTTCAAAAAGCCGCCAAAGCAAGAGTCTGCTTATTTGAACAAGAGTGCAGAAAAAAGGGAAGAAACCTGCTGCGATTCACCGTGGTGAATTAAAACCATTTTTCTTCACTTTAGTTACCATTTCCCTCATGCACTATCAGAGGCACTACAGCTGGGTTTACACCACGCATGGTGTTCACTAAAGTGGACACAGTATGAAACTTGTAAAAAAATACTTTTATTTCGCTAAGCCGCAATATATACAGCTTGTAATTATCAACGCTTCTTTTATCGTGTCCATACAATAAAATAAAATATACCAAATCGAAGTTTCGCATATGTTATAAGAAAAAAAAAGTAGACGAGAACTTGACTTATCCACCAATGTAGGTGTCTGCCTTGAACAAGAGTGCAGGGAAAAGCAGTCAACCATAGTGCAATCTAATGCAGCGAATGAAAACCTCTTTTGTCCACTTTAGTTGCCGATATGCACGTGCACCTCTCAGAGTCACTACAGCTGACTCACAAGTTTTCCAAATTTTTCCACTAAACTGGACAGCATGCAACAAAGGGTTAATGACACATTGGAGAGTTTCCTTCAAATTATTCAGAAAAGTTTAGACATGGAAGGCAAAACATTAGCTTACTACAGTTTTATCACTAGACAGATCAGTGAAACTACAAACAGTAAACCACAACTGAGAATATTTCAGAGCAAAACATAGTGACAGTGCAGTCACCTACATGTCACAATTTATTAGACAACAGTACATACAGCTACATCTTTCACAACGGCAGACAAATACATAAAATAGCATAAAAGTGCTACTGCATAAAATAGACTTGGCAGGACTAGCATCTAAAAAAAGAATCACTTCAAACGGGTGCATAGCCAGAAATTTTTGCAGTGAGGGCACCCCCTTGAAATGGTAATTTTTTGCTCTCTACATGCCATGGCGAAAAAAATTTCGGGTGGAGGGGTGGCATGGTGTACCAACTTCTGGCTATGCTTCGACTTGAATAATGTAGCAGCAGCAAAAAACATGACCGCCTAGCACAAAGAGGAGTGTTACTGCAAAGATGTAAAGACAAAGAACGACACAGGTGCGTCAACATTAAAAGGTGCAAAAATAATCAGCCTTAAGAAGTGACAGTACGTTCGGCATCACAATTCCCATATTACTTCAAACGTATAATTACATTGGCACACAATAATATTCTAGTGGCAAAAAGATTCAACACTGAGTAGGAGCAGGCAGGAGAGTACTAAGACGAAGAGCTGAGACAGCACAAGACAGGGATCTTAATTGCATCTGATGCAGAGCATATTATGCTTAATTAAACAAGCCAAGCTTTGAACATAGCCGAAAACTCCCTATCATGCCATCTCCCAAAGTAGGGAAGTCTATAAATTGTGCACCTTCGCTGCAAGCAAAAAGAGCCTCTGAGTGAGCATCAAAGTTGACAGAATTCATTGCAGGTTGTGCAATGCTATGAAACAAAATGCTTGAAATGAAACACAGCTGTTCTGTGCATAGGGTACTGCACATCTCCATTAGGCAGTAGAAAGACTCATCAAAAAGCCTGTCCCCATGCCGATTAACTCCATACACATTTCTGCTGCTGACGCAGACTTTAGCCAATTCTGTACACAGGTGTGTTGACACAATCTCCCATAGTTCTTTGTGTATAAGGGCTTGTGCTTATGATGTAGATGTGAATGCACTAGCTAAAAGGTTAAGGAGCACCGTTTCTCTTTCCTCTGCACATATCACTGTGACTACAGTGCAGTAATGAAGTTGTGTGCAAAAAGTCCTAGTAGGGGCCCCAGCTGAGAAAGCGCTGCATCACCTGAACTCCTATCAGGCCACCTGAACTCATATCATCATGACCCTATGAAAGAAACAATGTGAGCAACATGGCAGCTGAGCAGGAGAGTTAAGTTACCTCAGAAGAGCATGGCACTACACTGCTGTTGCAGTGCGAAGGAGGCACATGATGTGGAATAAAAAACAACAACATAACTACAACCATGTGAGTTCACCATGTGAGAAAATTTGGTTAGCTTCATCATCTTCATTTTTTGTCTGCATAGGGTTAAACAGTTTCACTGTAAGAAGGAGTTATGCAGCAGCAATTGAATAACCCAAGCAGAGAAGTAGTGCACTCTTGTCAGTGTAATAGAAGCAATACGGCAAATATTGTCGAATCTAAAAGAGCCCCTGCAGCACCTTTTGAACACTATCAGAAAATGATGCCGATAAGCAGCCCAGGCTCTGAAGAACATGGCACACAGCATGAAATTCACACCTAATTTCAGGGTCAATTTAAAAAGCACAATTTTTCTAGCTATGCCACAAACACATTCGACACAGTCTCTGGCTACTTTGAGCATTGAAACTTGCATAGCTGCTGTGGCAACTGCCTGATCCTGTGATGCACCCACATTGGGCTCTATCACGCTAGAACTACATGCAGTATAGAATCAAATCAGCACACACAGTGAAAGTGAATTGCATGTTTAAAGATACAAAATATAACGGGCCCAAGGTCATGAACCTCACCCTTGTGTAGCTTTTCGTGCTTTCGCCGGGGAAAAAAAGCGCTAAAGACGTGCAGCAAATCCATGTAACTCTGCTTGTATTTCATGAAGTATGAAACTTCTAGCAGTGAAGTCAGAACCAATAAACTGTAATAACGAATTCATTTTAAGATGACATAGAAAACTGTCACAGCACATACTAAAAAGGCGTCAATGTTTACCACGAAACTTCTGGTAGCAATGTGAGGGAACTGTAAAGTCGTCCAGTGAACAAAATGAACTCAAAATGCCTTGACTGCCCATATGGGGGACAGGATTGCACATGAAGTGCAGAAGTGTTACTCATCTGATTCTGTAAAAAAAGCATAACGAGGGTTTACATACTTATTGCCTCCAATTTCATATAAGTGCAACAGGTCATGAAACTCTCCACAGTGACCAGAATTTTCGATAATTACATTGTGAGTTGAGCTCTAAACAACAAAAGCATGAAAATGTTCATCAAAATATTTTGTCTAGAGAATGGAGGCAAATACAAACATTTTAAGTGAATGTACAACAATGAGTGTAATTTTGGAGAATTCTGGCAGACAGTCATCAGGTACAAGCAAAGGTACCACAGCACCCACAGATAGTGTCCTTCCAGAGACAGTAATTGATTCCACACACTGCATATCTGCCATATTCAAAGAGAGTTTCTGTAGTCTGTCTTTCAAAAGGTCAGGCAACATGTTTAAATCAATTGGTTTGCTGCCTTTAACAATCAGTGGTTCATGAGGTTGTGTCAAAGCATACATAAGATGCATTTGGTGTCGGCGACTTAGTGTTGCAGAAATACTTTTGAAGTTTCGCATTTTCCTACTGAGAGACTTAAAAAATTGATGTTTTGCTTCGAACCGCATACAGGACAGTCTACTAAGAGGGCCATATGAAAGGAGAAGGCTAGGATAGTGAATAATATAGTGCATCTTCGGTATAATGTTAACATTTGGAAAAGTTTTCCTGAAAGCTACATAAAAGTCCTCAATGCACACCTTCAGATATGCAGCAGCACCTTTGGACACCTGCGGAGCAAGAATGATGTCCACGATAGCACGCAGTTGAAGGTATACTTTATATGCAGGATTGTCTATTGGCACTTTGTCCCCCACAAGAAAAGAGAAGAAACGAAAAAAACAAAGCTTTTCAGCAGCTGACCCTTTTATGGGGGTTTTTCCAAAAACTGCTGCACGTGACAAAGGGGGCAACTTAGACTTTTTGTCCCCCGCTTGAAATGAAAATTTGGCAAGTCGCTCGTTTAATTGCTCCAAAGTCAAAAATCTGCTTGATACAATGGCCCTGACTACATGTTTCAGGATGAAAGCAATCACGCCTTCGTAAAGGTCGTGCATTATGTCTGGTGGCAAGCCTTGCGTGACATCAAACGAACTCAGATAGCTCAGGCAGCTCTCACCAGTAACGCCATATGCAGTACTTAAAGTTTGATCCTGCTTGACAAGCTCAACGTGACGACTGTGCGATTGCTTTGTCCTCGTGACAAACTTTTCTTCATGCCATTTATCATTGATCTCATTTCTGTCTGCCATGCAGTAGCGGCACATAAGGCCAGATGAAAAACATTCTCGAAAACCACCAAGTTGGTGGCTTGACAGGTTGTCGCCACTAACATATAAAAGTGACCCCTTCATTACTGTTCCATTTATGTTAATTCCATTAGATTCCAGTTGGTGCAAGTCGTTCAGCAGTGGTTTGAGAATTTCCCGATAACTGAATTTCGTTACAAGGCTTCTTTTTGCAAGGAGAATGAGATATTTATCATCAAGATTTGAACGCTACTGTGGCATATGATTCAACAATGACAAGTATCCACAATGACAAGAAGTTTGTGTTTGCCACGTTTGCTTCCCAGAGGGTTACACACTTCAAACTCGTCAAAATATACCTGAAGGGCCAACAACTTCTCAGAGCCAGCATATTTAAATATGTTGTGCTCCTTAAAGTAGTCTCCATCACATACATCCTTCAAGAGGGTTGCAGACTGCTTGAATTCCCCTGAAAGCTCACGGACCCCAGCAATAGCTTGCAAGGTCTCTAGAAGAGGTACATATTCAAATTGATCATCTGGGTGATTTGAAAGATGCACAGTTTGTGGAGACACAAAAGTGAATACACTTTTCCAATATTGTTCTCGGCCAGATTTTGTCCCAAGGTGCTGGAGTCTTCCCATTTCAACTGTGTTCAGTTTAGCTTGAAAATCTGTAATGAAGTTGAGCAAGTCATTGGCAATTTCATTCACAGTACACTCTGGCAATTGTCTCCCTTCTTGCCACTTAACAGTAGAGAGGACAGATGCATGGCACATTGATCAGTAACATCACAAGTGCTCCTGTTGTGTCTGCATCCCTGTGGGGGCTCCTCATCACTGGGCTCACAGAGTTCACTGGGCTCATCAGTTGCATCTATTTCACTGGGCTCATCAGTTGCACCAACAACAGTGCTATGAGGCACTGGCTCATCATTGGTCTCACTGGCAGGTGGTTGAAGCAAATGGCCGTGGTGTCTCCTCACGTGCTTCCGGAATGAACTGTACAGTCTATGCGTCCGCACACAGTTTTCAAAATTGCAAGTCCAGTTACTTTCTGTGCCATGCCAAGTGCAAAAGTGCCGGAAAAGTGCAGACAATGAACTGGTCCTCTGGTGGCACCGGGCACATGCATATGCTTTTGTAGAATCCATCTGCAATGAAGAAGCTGAGATTGAAGTATCACATATCAATGCACAAATATAAAACCTAGATAGAAAAAAAAATAGACTGCATGACACAGGTCAAGCAGGGTAGCACCGAGCCCTATTCTGTAACTCTTTCTCACATATGTGTGCGCACGAGGGGGACAGATGGGGCGGCCGCTCCCCCAAGTCATCTAAGAGGGAGGCGCAATTTCTGCTTCTTACATTGAATCTGACAACGGCACAAGGGGGCGAGGCACCCTACTAGCCACGTGAAAGGGGGGGGGGGCGTAAACTCGACCCCATACATTGACGTAACCGGAGGGCGAAGCGAAGGTTTGATATTTTTTTCTCGATTTAAAACTGTTAGCTGGCAGATAACTGGTATATACCTGTAACGAATGCGTAGCGATAAGCTCTCGACGTAGCCCTCGTGTGAGCTGAGCTGATAAGATGCTCAAGTAGTAATTCGAGGCAACAGCTGAAACACTGGAAAACCTAAGGGGCACGAGCTTTCCGCGGGAAGATACCGCTACTGCTTTATTGTAATTTTATAGAAATGCAGCCACTGGTTTTCGCCATTACAGTATGAAGAAAGCGGAGATCCGCTGTAACTTACCGTTGCGGCGGCTCAGATTAACAGTAATCTGGAAGGGCCGCCCACTGAAGGTGCTGCAGATCACATGCATGCGTTATGATGCACTCGTGCGCAGTGGTGAATGTTGGCAACGCTGTGACGTGATGAATTCTTGTCATAGTTAACAGTACAACACTGTCAAGTACCATGACTAAAAATAACTAAATAAACGTCAGAGAAATTATTTTTAATATTATTTTGAGTTAGTGAAGTTTTTGTTTTCAAGCAAGTGCTTTTTTACACCTTAGAGGTGAGATGATTCTAGCGTGGCAACGCTGGGTCACAACGTGACATCTTTGAGTAGCGCGCAAATCACTCGTGGCTGCTCGTGGCGCAAATTCTCATTCCGTGGAGGCGTTTGCTTGTGCTCCTGTTTTGTGCGTGTTTTTGTGCGTGTGCTAAGTTTTAAAAGTTTTTGAGCGTGTGCCAAGTTTTAAAAGCACGGCGGCCGTAGTATGCGTTGTGCGCTTAGAAACAGGCGAGCAAAAGAAAGTTGTGCTGCCTACGGGTTCGTACGACGAGCTACTCCACGCTTTGTCTGCACTCACTGCAGTGGACGAGCAAACCTTGGTGAGTACCAATTCAGTACTTCGAAACTTCTTGTCATTGATGGAAAAAAAAGTGCTGTTCACCCATTTTCATCACATTGATATTTACGTCTGTGTCACGTAGTGCACCTTTTTGAGGCAATAGAACCAGATCGTGTTCAAATTATAAGTTCAAAAAGACTACTAGGAAGGTCCGAATCGGTTCTATTAGAGGATTAGTAAGCTGTTCGTGTTATGTTATTGGATTCATATGGTGGGTTTCGCACATAACCAATTACGCATAACCCAAACAGTCTCTGTACGATATACCGAACTAGCGCATATCTAGTGAAGTGAAATATGTAACACAAAACAGGATGAACAGCACAGAAAACAGCATATTATTTCTGTGTATGTGATGCCAAGAAGAGCTCGTGAAATAACATGCTATTCACTGTGCTATTGCTCGCATTTTTTCAAATCGAATAACAAGTTGAAGAAACTTAGATTCTCGCCCTCAGAAATGCTAATTAGTTTAGTTAGCACAAGTGACATAAGAGATCAGCAAAAAACGGAAAGCGATTTATGAAAAACATTGTTTACTTGTCTGTTAACATGTTGCCACAACATGTTTCACCCAACTTTATGAATGAAATGTTTCGTTCAGCTCCAGGTTTCGACACCGAAGTCGATGATACATCGACCTGGAAAAAGATTGCACAATCCTCCCAAA